>CM076574.1:80506980-80855717 GCA_034641835.2 Pinus albicaulis | reverse complement strand
TTATTTTTGCTCAAAGAAACTTTCTAATCCATATATTTCCCATCCATTTTCCCTTCATTTATTCCATTTTGATGTATATTTGATATCCATTCAGGTATTTAATTTTAATTTTTCAATTTCTAAAGTTTTTATGAAAGTTTGGTTTTTAGTGCAAAATTGGCAGATTCAGAAATTCCCGTAATAGCTCTATGGTTGATGTGGTTGCAGGACACTTGGGAACGAATTGAATGCATGGATGGACAGCTTGGCAACTAGGACTAAGCCACCTATGCTTAGTTCGAACAGAACAAGCTTTATTAGGCCCATTTAGTTCTAGTCAATCATGACTAGTCATTCAGAAATCCCATAGAAATAGGGCAGTTTTGAGATTCTATGGAATTGGCCATATTTCTTGGGATAAGAATAATGAATTCGACTTAGATAGGTGGATGAGAGTATATGGGTTTGTTTGAGTGAAAATAGATCAGTTTGTTTCATGAGACTTCTTATTTAAAGCCAAAACTTTGATGGCTTATGTATTATTGACTTATTATACTTTTATATTGTGACAACTTTGGATTGAGGAGTTAATTTGAAGACTTGTGTTGTTATTATTTTTCTGTTCAATGCTATGGATGTGTAACTGAAGTTAAGCTTCTGAGATCATTTATCAAGTGTGCAAGGCAAGGGTGGAAGGGCCCCCATTCCAAGCTAAGTACACTTTCTTGTTAACTAGTTTTATTTCCTTGTAATCTGGTTATTGTAGAACTGGTTTTTCAAAGCTTTACTTCAGATTGCTTCATGATTCATGCATAATGATTGATTTTATTAGTTCATAGCTTATTCATCACTTTATCAAGCTGGAAAAACAGGTGTTCAAGTTGAGCATCCCTTCTACTAAAATGATGAATTAAAACTAGTTTCCTTTGTTTATGTGCAAGTAGTTTCTTATTGAGATTTTGATATTGAGATGAATGAATTATGATGGAATACCTTATGTGTCTCTTAAGTTAAGAGTTTCTTTCATTAATAATTTATCCATCTTAATTTCTTGGCTTTAATCTCTGATTCATTAAGTGGTAATTGAGGTGAAAGTGGACTTCTTGAGTCAAGAACCAATTCAATATTCTTCCTCTTTTTAAACTAATTGAATTAGAATTATAGGATGTATTACTTTCAGCTTTTGAATAGCTTATCTTTCAAGGTTTGATTACATATGATCTTCACATATAGTGAACTTTCCTCAAAGCATAAACAACCCGGATTGATAAGAAATAATTGTGTTAATTTAGGTACATAAATTAGCTCAACATTTTGGCGTCGTTGCCAGGGAGGCAAATATCGGCATAGTCAATAGAAAGATAAATTTCAAAACAACAAAAACATTAGTTACATTTTTTAGTTATGTTTCTTTATGCCTAGATATAGAGATCCTCAAGGTAGATTTATTAAAAACCCCCCACAAATAGAGATAGGATCATCAAACACCCCAGTTACTAGTAATCCAATAATTGAGGAATTGGCAGAAAAACAAAGAAGTGGACAAAGATTAACTTTGATTGAGAGGCAAACTTTGTTAGCTTGGGAAGCAAAGCAAAAACAATCTTCAAATTCTGGAAAACAAAAAGAAATTATCAAAGGAAAACAATCTTTATTTCCATCCATAAATCCTCCTATCTTTGAGCAACTTGAAACTCCACTTAAAATTGAAACAAATCAACCAATGGCAGAAGAGGGACATGGATCTGTTATTCTCACTCCTGAACAACGAGCTACATATGAAAGACAACAAATAGAATGGAGAAGAAAGAGAGAGGAGGACGCAAAACAAGAAAATGGTAGAAAAATAGAAAACGATCGGAAAAGACAAGAAGATGGTAATGATCAAGAGACTACCTTTGGCTTTCCAATAATAGACACAAGTGCAATATTAGGAGAAGAAGTGAAAATGAAAAATATTCCACCTTCTGTATTGCCAAACTTTTATGGAATGTCCACAGAAGATCCTGATGCATTTATGTTTGAATTTGATATTCTATGTAGAACATATGGATACACTGATGACATTCATAAACTTCGTCTTTTCCCTGCAACATTAAAAGCAGCAGCTTTGAAATGGTTTATGGGTTTAGGAGACCAAACAATAGCTTCTTGGGATGATATGAGATCAGTCTTCCTTAAAAAATATCAAGCTTATTGTAGATCTAGAGATTCAAAGGAAGATATTTTCAGAATGACACAACAAGAAGATGAAAGTTTAGAAGAATATTTGGAAAGATTTTTATATAATCTACGGAAATCTAAACAACACTCTCTAAATCAAGAAACCATTCGAACAATCTTTCTCAAGGGTATAAGGGATGAATACCTTGACATCTTGAATGTGATGGGTAAAGGAGACATTTCAAACCTACCATTCGAAGAAATTGTTGACTTATGTCAAAAATATTCTAGAGGAAGAGCAAAAACAGGAAGAAGAGAAGTAAGTTCAAAAGCAGCAAAGTCAGCTGCAGGAGGGATAACAAGAGCTGAAATAGGAAGCTTATTGGAGAAGTTCAAAACATATCTCTTGAGTACATTAGGGACACAAGTAGATGTGCTAAAGGCAAACAAGAAGAAAGAAGAACAAGAACAAGCTCTAGCAATCTTTTGTCCCAAATGTAGAAAGAAACATCCATTGAGAGAATGTCCTTTGGATAGTGTTCAGAGTGTTCAGGTTTGTGGTCTTTGTACATGAAATCATTCCATAGAAAATTGTCTAAGATTGAAAGAATTACAAATGAATTCAATGGAAGAAGTGCCAGGAATAGAAGGTTTTTATTATGTAGCACCACGAAGACCATGGCAACCTAGGATGCCTCAACAAAATCAACAACAATTCCCTCAACAAAATTACCTCTATCCACCTCAAAATCCTTGGACCCCTCCAATGCCATTGCAAGCTTGGCCTCCACAACAATATCCACAACAACCTGCACAAGGTTGGAGAGGATATGGTTATGGAAACCAGCCACCTCAACAGTATCAACAACAATACCAGCAACAATACCAACAACCATTTACATATCCACAATATCCTCAATCCATACCATTTCAACAACAACATTCTGCATATCCACAATCCATCCCATTTCCACAGTAGAATCCTCCACCGTTGTTGACCCAACCACAACAGTTACAGCTACCCACAAATCAACCCAGACCAACTCAATTACCAGCCCAACCAATGGCAAATCCGAATAATAAGGTGGACAAAGCTGCATACACTGTAGAGGAAGCAGCATGTTTTCCCACATATTCAATTCTTCCTCTTAATGAAGTCCATCTAAGGTCTGGAAAAGTACTTAAAAGGGATTCTCCTCCAATCATAGAAGAACCAACTGAACAAGGAGAATCACCTGAAACATCACAAACTAAAATACAAATTCAGAAAGGAACAAACATTACAACACAAACACCACCTTATCCTGAAAGGTTAGTGGAACAACAAAAAGAAATAACCCTTCCTGAATTTGATATTTTAGATGAGTTAAAAAATGCTTATGTAAAAATTCCTTTTTTGAAGGCAATTAAAGAAATACCAATATATGCTAAAACAATAAAGGAATTGCGCATTAAGAAATCACAGAAAAAGAAGAAGGATCCTACTACAATCCAAGTCATTGGTAAACTAGCAAGCCTCATGTCTACACAAACCATAGTAGAAAAATATATTGATCCTGGTATCCCTATGGTTACTATATCAATAAATAATTTCTCAGTACCAAACACATTAATAGACTTGGGAGCAGCTATAAATGTAATAACAATGGATACAATGAAAACTTTGCATTTGAACAACATTAGATCAACCTCTACAATCTTAGAACTAGCAGACAGATCTAAAGTTGTTCCTGAAGGGATATTGGAAGATATCATAGTCTCTTTGGATTCATGGGAGTATCCTGTTGACTTCCTTATCTTGCAACCAAAAACAAATTTGGGAGGACATCCTCTAATCTTAGGCAGACCATGGTTAGCTACCGCTGATGCCTTTATAGGATGCAGATAAGGAAGCATGATTATTTCACATGGAGATGAAAGGAAACATATTGCTCTTTATTCACCTGCACAATCAACTTCTTTAGAATCAGTACTTGAAGCTCAAGAAAAACAGCAAACTAAATCAGTTTTAAGTATAAATCAATTCTTTGATTTAAGAGAAGAAAAAGAGAATGAAGACTTAATGGATCTTTTCATTTCAGAACCAAGTATTTCAGAGCAGCTTAGAGAAGTCCAATATGAAGCTGCAAATAACCTTTTGAATCAATGCTTTCAGGAAACTTGTACTGTTCAAACTTTGCGGAAATATTTTATAGACATCTTTCCTGTAAACACAATCTCCAATCCAACAATAAAAACAATTGAGGTAAATCCTGGAAAACATTTAAACATTGGAAACGAGTTGCAATCAGCACAAGAGAAAGAGGTAATTGCATTATTACATAAATATTCAAAAGCTTTTGCCTGGGATTATACTGACATGCAAGGAATCCATCCTAGCACATGTGTCCACCGCATCTATACAGATGATCAACTCAAACCTGTAAGACAACCTCAAAGACGAATGAATCCCATGATGAAAGAAATAGTGAAAGAGGAACTGCAAAAATTGTTAAATGTTGGATTCATCTATCCTATTTCAGATAGTCAATGGGTTTCTCCACTGATTATTGTACCAAAGAAAAATGGAAAGTGGAGGGTATGTGTGGACTATCGGGAACTAAACAAAGCTACACTAAAAGATCATTTTCCTCTACCATTCATTGATCAAGTGTTAGACTCATTAGCTGGAAAAAAAAATTTCTCCTTCTTGGATGGGTTTAGCGGATACAACCAAATAAGAATAGCAACAGAAGACCAAGACAAGACAACATTTACTTGCCCATGGGGAACCTATGCATATAATGTTTTTCCATTCGGTTTATGTAATGCACCTGCAACTTTTCAACGAACAGTGCTTGCAATCTTCGCTGGTCTAATTCATGAATGTGTAGAGGTTTATATGGACGACTTCACAGTTTATGGAAACACATATAATGATTGCCTAAATAACCTTGAGAAAGTTCTAAAACGATGCATTGAAACAAATTTGTCATTAAGCAATGAGAAATGCTATATGATGTTGACAGAAGGAATAGTTCTGGGACACCATATTTCTGCTTCAGGAATTAAAGTGGATCCAGCAAAAATTCAAGTCCTAGTAAAATTAATGCCTCCTACAACACAGAAAGAGGTAAGAATTTTCTTAGGTTATGCAGGTTATTATAGACGATTCATTGAAAACTTCAGTAAAATAGCCCAACCTCTGTTTAAACTATTAGCAAAAGATATTGAATTTCACTGGACAAATGACTGTCAAAATGCATTTCAAAATCTGAAAGAAAAATTATCAGTTGCACCCATTCTCTGTGGGCCAAACTGGTCTTTGCCATTTCATATATCAACTGATGCATCTGATACTGCGATAGGTGCCTCTCTTGGACAGAAAGAGAATTTGTTCAATTATGCAATATACTTTATAAGCAAGAATCTAACACCTGCAGAATTGAACTACACAATCACAGAGAAAGAAATTTTAGCCGTTATACATGCAGTAAACAAATTCAGACACTATATAACAGGATATCAAGTTTTCATTCATACAGATCATTCAGCAATCAAATACTTGATGAATAAACCCATCACCAATGGAAGAATAACAAGATGGTTACTGTTATTACAAGAATTTAACATCACAATACAAGACCGGCCAGGCAAGGAAAATCAAGTGGCTGACTTTCTGTCCCGCATACATTCACCCAACGATCCAAATCCGGTTGCAGATAACTTTCCCGATGAACACCTGTTTGCCATCATAGTAAAAACACCATGGTTTGCAGACATTGCAAACTATTTATCTTCTGGAAAGTTTCCAACTCAATTCACTAAAAAGAAAAGACACAAAATTGTTAGAGAAAGCTCTAGGTATAGTTGGGTAAATGGTGATTTATTTTATACTGGTTCAGATTTGATAATTAGAAAATGTGTGCGAGAAGATGAAATATTAGATATTCTAAAGGCATGTCACGATGAACCATGTGGTGGCCATTTTGCAGATAAACGAACAGCATATAAGGTGCTGCAACTGGGCTACTACTGGCCATCCATCTTCAAATACTCTAAGAAATATGTCAAGCAATGTGACAGTTTCCAGAGAACAGGGAGACCAATCACAATAGATGAGATGCCGCTGAAGCCACAGGTCCTCATAGAACCATTTGAGCAATGGGCACTTGACTTTGTTGGACCCATCAATCCACCATCAAATGGAAAGAAGTACATCTTAGTATGTACAGATTATGTAACCAAGTGGGCAGAGGCTAAAGTAGTGAACAGAGCAACAGAAGATATAGTGGTCACCTTTCTTTTTGAAGAAATCTTTGTCAGATATGGAGTACCTAGACAAATTGTAACAGATCAAGGAACACAATTTACATCAAAGCTGGTACGATATCTAACAGAGAAATACAAGATCAAACACAGGAAATCTACACCATATCATCCTCAAGCAAATGGGCAGGTTGAATCAACAAATAAAGTCCTAGAAAATATCATGACAAAAACAGTACAGCTGAACAGAAAAGATTGGTCTGAAAAATTAAAAGATGCACTATGGGCCTACAGAATCACATGGAAGAATACAACTGGTTTTAGTCCATACCAGTTAGTATATGGGAAAGAGGCCTTACTGCCTATAGAGTTTCAAATACAAACATACATACTAGCAGCTGAACTAGGACTAGACCTGACAGAAGCACAACAGCAGCGGATCATGGAACTGAATCAATTGGATGAGCATCGTCAACAAGCCATAGAACATACTACATTGGTGCAACAACAAAGAATGAAGTGGCACGACAGATATATCAAAACAAAGACATTTCACAAGGGAGACTGGGCATTACTTTTTTACTCCAAATTCAAAGACTTCAAAGCAAAGTTCACAACACACTGGCTAGGCCCATATGAAATTGACGAAATCTTTGACAATGGAGCAGTCAAAATCAGGACAATCGACCAGGACTCCACCTCCTTTATAGTGAATGGACATAGGCTCAAAGTTTATAATAGGCCTATCAGTAAAGAAGCATTTATGAAACAACTGATAGAAGATACAGAACTGGAAGTCATGGCACACCAGGCTCAGCCATCTTCCAGTCCTGTAGTTGAATGAAAAAACACATAAAAAAAATAATAAAAAAATAAAAAATAAAAAAAAAAATAAAAAATAAAAAATAAAAAATAAAAAATAATTTGTTTGCTAGTGAAAACCAGGCAACTGGCACTCAGCAAACATGAATTCATAGGGGAAAACCAGGGCAACTTGGACTCTATGAATTCCTTATTCTTGTTCTACTGTTCTCACATAATTTCAATACAGGTACTCTCCACCAACAAATGACTTGAGGACAAGTCACATCTTAAACAAGGGGGAGACTTGCATCAGATCTTTAGCTGGAAAGCTGAAGTATAGAAGGAACTTGCATTGTCAATAGAGGGACCTGAAATAAGAAATCATTACAGAGGGACCTGAAAGACCTGCCAATGTCAAAACAACATGTGCATATTCTGTAAGCAGTGCAGAGGGACCTGAAACAAAGAATCATTACAGAGGGACCTGACTAACAATTCAAGAACCAGAGCATGAAGAGCAAGGAGCAGCAATAAAGTTTACTTTTTGATCCATCTACAACATCTGATCAATTGATTTCATCCCACTTTTACAGACATCATCCAGGGGAGTATATGTATAGTCATTTTGTGCTTGAAAATTCAAATTTTTCTTAGAAATTTTTAGTTTTTGTTAAGTCAAAATTAGTACCTGAGGATATTCATTATCATTTCATATCCTATATTCCCTATACATACCCTATAACCCTTATACATCATATTCCATTTCATTTCTATACATATTCCCTATTTTCATTAACCCCTAAGTATTTTTCTTTAAGAGCTTAAAAGACCAAACTGGGACAACTTTTCAACCTGCACATACAACTCAAGCATTAGTAATGGTGATAATTTTAAATATGACCCAAGATGGTCATTTTAAAATTATAAAGATATGCTATATAATCCAAACAAAAAAAAATCATGCGCTATATGGAAATCAAAGTAAATATATACCATATCAAATTATATACCATAGTCCAAATGGTATGCATGCGCCATAGTCATATATATATATATCATAACCCAAAGCGCATATGATATAGTGGTATAAAACATATGGTATATGATATAAGTGAAGGCATATGGTATAAACTTACGAAAGGGCGCATATGATATAAGGAATGGTGGACGGCTGCGCGCAAACTATATGGCACGACTGTGCATATAAGTATTGCGGCGGGGTATTGTCAAATGGTAATTGCATACACTCATTGCAATACAAACAATGCCTGAATATCATTGCACGCATGAGGAGCACACGACGGTGGCAATAATGTTATGCGCATACCATTCAAAATAAAACGATGATTTGGCCATCCTCATGACACAGTCGGGTGACTGGTCAAACAGGACGGCCATATCAATCACGCACTGTAACACCAATGAACGAGAGGCGCACAGTACACCCATGAAACGGTCATGAACCGACTGAGTTCTTGATTGTTTAAACCTCAGTCCTCATTGCCAAATAGCTCAGAGAGATGGTGTTTGAAGCTGCAAACTAGTGAAAAGAAGGGTGAAGCGAGTTTGGGCGGATTTAAGAAGGAAAATCATCCCGGTTTTAACGATCAGTGATCACCGATTTTTGGGATTCAATCAGGTAATGGGATAATTGTTTAAGCTTGGAAAACAGTGGAAGTATAAGTTGTGAACTATCTGTTATTAATGGTTATGTTACTCTGCTCTTGCCATCAGTCAATTGAACGGTTGAACAGGGATTTGGAGCACCGAATATTCCTCAAGCGCTCGTTGACAACAGGTAATGCCGAAACCACAGCACTAAATCAGTTGATTCACTGCGTAAATCATGGCATAAACTACTAGTGAGTCGCGCAGCATTTAAATGTGAATTCATTGCATGGATAACACGTTAGGGTCTGGCATTATATGTGGAGTTTTAACGATGTGTCGTGTTCATAACGAAATCTATGAACAGAGGAGGCACCGAAATATGATTATTATGACGTGTTTATGCTGCATGGCGGTATTTGTTGTGCGCGCTAATTCCATTAACATTTCAACAAACAGTCAACATGAAAACGCCATATGTCTCTGTTATGAACCCTTGCTGCCTGCGCGTTTTTGTTTATTGTTTTAACCGAAACAGGGGATTGAAGTTTCTAAGGGCCGAACGAGCCATGCCATGTGCGATTTTTGATTGCCAAAGGGAGTTCGATTGTCGAGCCATTTAAAACTCAATTTAAATGCGCTGTGTTTTTTTTTATCATTTGTGTTTTGAGGCCGAGAGCCATATGCATGCGTTGTAGTCAAAACACTCCTTATTTTTCTTGATTGTACATACACAGTGAACTTATGGTTTGATTTTGGCAACAGTATAAGGCGATGAGCATACATGGAACATTGTTTGCATATGTATTTTGTTTTCAAGAACAGAGATTAGCATATTGACAGGGGTATACAGGTGTTTGCTTGCTTGAACAGGGAACTAAAACAGTGTTGTTGCAGAGAAAAGAGTAAACAAAGGTTAAGAAAATCAGAGTTAAATTGTTGAGAGGAGGAAGGTAAGCTTCTTTGCTTTAAAAATTTTGTTTTGAAAACGAACAATAGTTATATTTTTTATTGTCAAGATGAAATTAGTAACAGCAGAGGCATTCATTCATTGGTTTTCAGAAACAATGTCAGTTAGAGTAGAGCCAAAATTTCAGATAGAGAGCTGGGGGAAGGAAACTATAGAAAAACTTTACCAAGCAGGGATGATAAGCTTTTTACAAAAATTTGATGGCCACTCTGAACAGATAACCAGGGACTTTATAAATAACTTCATTCAAGACCAGACACGGGTAGGAGATGTCATTATTCCTGTAACCTAGGAATATCTTTCCCAAGCTTTAGATCTACCCATGATAGGTGAGAAGTATTACAAAGGCCTGCACTTCAAGGAGAAATCTTGGACTTTCTTTCTTGAGAAGAACCGGAAAGGGACTTTTGATAGAACAAAAGGGATACCCAGGGAATGGTTCAATGAACCATGGGGTGAGTTGGTTTTGGTCATCCAGAATTTTTTGACTTGTGATAGAGGATATAGCGTTGCCCACTTGTATCATGTCAGACTTCTACAGCATATTAAGGGAGAGGATAGGATTAACTTGCCTTACTTCCTATATAAGAGCCTCTTGAGAATGATTGAAACAACAAAACATGAACACAGGCCTAAAGCAGGATAGATTTACCATCAAGGATTGATCAAAATCCTAGTTGAGTATCAGGTGAGGTCACAGGGCATAGTATGGAGAGAGTTCATGTCTAAAAATCAGTTCATTGAACAGATTAAGGAAGTACAGGATAAAACAGAGCAGGAAAACAAAGGATTGATGAACTCACCCTTGTATCCCAGAACAAGAGCTAAACAGCAGAATAACATGGCCATGCAGGAAAATGAAACATCTGTTATGTCTATTCCTAGAAGATTTACGAATAAAAGTCCCATTGACTTAGACAAGGAAGTAGAAACATATTCCCAAAGACAACAAGAAGAAAATGACATTGCACAAGAAGAATTTGAGAGGGATTCTTCATATGATGATGCAGCAGCAGCATCACTAATGAAAACAACACAAGATTTTGAAAAATAAATCAATGTTGGAAGAATCAGGGACTTAACTGACCAATTGGAAATTAGCAAAATCGTGGAAAAACAATTAAAAGAGGAAAACAAGGCAAATAAGAAAGATAATGCTAAATTGGTTAAGGAAAATGAAAAATTAAAAGAAGAATTGGGGAGACTGAAACGGAAAAATAATCTACTTTCTAAGCAAGCATTTAAGTGGTTAAAGGAAAAGAATATGTGGCAGGCAAAGTATGAAAAACAGAAGGTCAAAGCAGCTTTGTTCAGGGAAAGACATGACACGGGTTTGGATTGTTTGGCCAGGGCAGCACAACAGGAAGCATCTACAGGTACAGCATCTACTACAGAGAGAAGAAGGTCAAAGAGGAATAAACAAGCATGGGGACATGCTTGATGATAAGCAAGGGAGAGATGTTGGGCCTTAGTTTTGGTCTTATTTTTGCTCAAAGAAACTTACTAATCCATCTATTTCCCATCCATTTTTCCTTCATTTATTCCATTTTGATGTATATTTGATATCCATTCAGGTATTTAATTTTAATTTTTCAATTTCTAAAGTTTTTATGAAAGTTTGGTTTTTAGTGCAAAATTGGCAGATTCAGAAATTCCCGTAATAGCTCTATGGTTGATGTGGTTTCAGGACACTTGGGCACGAATTGAATGCATGGATGGACAGCTTGGAAACTAGGACTAAGCCATCTATGCTTAGTTCGAACAGAACAAGCTTTATTAGGCCCATTTGTTGTTAGTCAATCATGACTAGTCATTCAGAAATCCCATAGAAATAGGGCAGTTTTGAGATTCTATGGGATTGGTCATATTTCTTGGGATAAGAGTAATGAATTCGACTTAGATAGGTGGATGAGAGTAGATGGGTTTGTTTGAGTGAATATATATCAGTTTGTTTCATGAGACTTCTTATTTAAAGCCAAAACTTTGATGGCTTATGTATTAACTTAATATACTTTTATGCTGTGACACCTTTGGATTGAGGAGCTAATTTGAAGACTTGTGTTATTATTATTTTTCTGTTCAATGCTATGGATGTGTAACTGAATTTAAGCTTCTGAGATCACCTCTCAAGTGTGCAAGGCAAGGGTGGAGGGCCCCCATTCCAAGCTAAGTACACTTCCTTGTTAACTAATTTTATTTCCTTGTAATCTGGTTATTGTAGAACTGGTTTTTCAAAGCTTTATTTCAGATTGCTTTATGGTTCATGCATAGTGATTGATTTCATTAGTTCATAGCTTATTCATCACTTTATCGAGTTGGAAAAACAGGTGTTCAATTTGAGCATCCCTTCTACTAAAATGATGAATTAAAACTAGTTTCCTTTGTTTGTATGCAAGTAGTTTCTTATTGAGATTTTGATATTGAGATGAATGAATTATGATGGAATACCTTATGTGTCTCTTAAGTTAAGAGTTTATTTCATTAATAATTTATCCATCTTAAGTTCTTGGTTTTAATCTCTGATTCATTAAGTGATAATTGAGGTGAAAGTGGACTTCTTGAGTCAAGAACCATTTCAATATTCTTCCTCCTTTTAAACTAATTGAATTAGAATTATAGGATGTATTACTTTCAGCTTTTGAATAACTTATCTTTCAAGGTTTGATTACATCTGATCTTCACATATAGTGAACTTGCCTCAAAGCATAAACAACCCGGATTGATAAGAAATAATTGTGTTAATTTAGGTACATAAATTAGCTCAACACTATGCTTTCTAGAAAATAAGAATGAGGACATACTTAATGTCTCTAGGAATAGAAGTTTGGGTTGCTGTGGAAGAAAAATATGCACCAAAGGAAACTGACACTGAGAAAGAAGCCAAACAAAATTTCATAGCTAATGAAAAAGAAATGAATGCACTCTTGAGCAGTCTGAGTGAGTCAGAATTTATCAAAGTAATGCACAGTAATCCTTGCTCAAGAAATCGGGGATACATTAGAAAATATTCATGAGGGAGATACAAAGGTGAAGATGGCCAAACTGCAAGCACATAGAACTCAGTTTGAAAACTTAAAATTGAATGAAGATGAAGATATAGCTTCATTCTTCTTAAGAGTTGCAGAAGTTGTGAATATCATGATAGGCCTAGGAGAAGAAATTAAAGAAAGTGTTGTAGTCGAGAAAATATTGAGATCTCTACCATCCAGGTTTAATCCTAAGGTTTTTGCCATAGAAGAAACAACAAAATAGGAAACCTTAACCAAAAACCAATTACTTGGGAACTTAATAGCATATGACATGATACTTCCTAAAGGGAAGTCAAACATGAGGGAAGTTGCCTTTAAAGTAGACAAGTGAATAGAAGAGAAGGAAGGTACATGCTCATGCTCTAATGAAGAAGAAGCCAAATTTGTTAGAATACTTAACAGAGGCATAGGTAAGTACAAAGGTAAACTTCCATTTAAGTTATTTTATTATGGAAGAGTGGGGAACTATGCTTCAAAATTTCCCCATAAGAGAGCAGAGAATCAGCCACAAGAGATAGATAAAAACAAAATAAATAATTGGTAGAAAGGGAAGAGATTTAATAGAAAATAATGTTATGCTCAAAAAGATAGCAGTGCATCTGAAATCTCAGATGAATCCTCTAATGAAGAAGTTGGAACCTCTGAATTTGTTTTGATGGCCAAGGAAGAGCTTGAAGGATACCTTCTAGAAGATGAAGAAGAAGGTGAGGTAGATCTTGAGGGGAGCTAATTAGTGCCCTGAAGGAAATAGACAGACTTAAACTTAAGAGTAAGAAACAAAAAGAGATTCTTCTAAAATATGAAAAGAAAGAACAAAATTCAGAAGATCTTATTAAATTGAAAGTTGAATTAGAAGAATCAAGGAAAATAGAGGATATTCTTAAAAAGGAAATAAAGGAGAAAAATCAGGAGTGTGAAAAGCTAGAAGAAGAAGTGGTAAGCGTGAGGAAGAAATTAGAAAAGGCCCAAATTGAATTAACTATGAATATTTCTCAAATGAAAAGCTCTGGACAGTTGGAAAATATACTAAATTCTCAAATATATCCTCTTATAAAGGGTGGGATAGGTTATGAAGGAGAAAAAAAGTAAGTCCAAGGTAGAGGATAACAAGGATATGACTTTTGTGGAAGCTGTAATAAAATAAAATGATAACTCTCATCAATATGAGATTATTTCAGCTAGAAGACTGATAGAAGAATGGAGTAGGTTGTGTAAGTAGCTCGGAGATGATATTTCCTCCATGGAGAAATCAGAGAATGAAACCATTGAAAGGGATGATGAAGCAGCTCAAAAAGGATCCATAGAAGCATAAACCAACAACAACTTGATGTGTAAAGAAACAAACATAAACAAGCAGAAACAACAAAGACAAAGAATGAGAAGAAGAAGCAAGTAGTTGCAAAAATCTCAATTGTTCCTAAAGATGTATTGAACAAGTTTGGAAGATCTCAAAGGGGGTTATTTCCTCCTACGAAAAATATCACATGTTTCTCTTGTCATAAACCAGGACATATTGCAGCACATTGTAAGGCAAGGCATATCAAGCTTAACCAGCAAAATATGCAGCAAATGAGAATACCTCTTCAAGCAAGGAAATGGAAAGGACAATCTTTCACCAGGTACACTAATCATTTCCATGGCTACTGTTATTCATGGAATGAATTTGGACATAAATATGTTGAATGTAAACTATGTTAAAAATGAGCACAAAATTATATACATCAACGCAAAATTACCTAGGTAAAATAAGATGTTATGTATGCACAAGCTTGGACACAAAGAAAATGACTGTAGGCTACCACATACATTAAAGGACTCTAGACAGATTATGGAATCAAATCAAATCAGAAAAAACTGTGAATCAAAAAGAAGTGCAGAAATTATGAAGAACCCCAATAAAGTATGGAAGGCAAAGAGAAAGGGGGAGCCTATTACTTCAATAACATAATGAATCCATCATATTCTCAGGGGGAGTTTCTCTAGGAAGAAACACAAATATCCAACCAGTAATAGATAAGAAGCAACATCCCAGGGGGAGAACAGTTCATAAAAGGTCCCCATAAAAGTAGTCTAAGAAGAGCTCCTTGGAATAAGAACAGCTAAAAGGTCAGGATTGGAAAGGACAATTCCTCTGTGTTATGATACAGGTCCTCAGGATCTAAGTACTATGGTATGCATCATGGTGGTGGTATGGAAGTAATACATCAAGGAGGTAGTCCCAGCATTATCTGCATTATAGTATATGTGGATTAAGCTCTGGTTGCTCTGATTTTTTCAAAGTATCTTTTGATTGTAAATGCTGGAGAATGTCGAGCTACATTATTAAAGCATGGAAAGGTCATTAAAAGTGCCAAAGGATCATTATCTTATTTGCATTTGAAGTGTCATATTAAGCATTGAAGAATTATCTATTCTTGGATATAATTGCATGCCTTCCTCAAGTCGGCACCGATATACTTTCAAAGCCTCTTTCTTAAGTCATCCATAATCTTGTTGAACTCTGTCTGATGAAGCTTCAAGTAGCCAAATTGAAGATGTTTCCCCAAAGATTATGGTGATAGAACAGTTGAAGTGTCTAAATTATGATGGGTTAGTTGTGTTAATCTTACTATTGAAGGTTAAGGGTCTATTATTGATTCATCTGAAACTTACTGCAGCAAAAAGCAATAATTGATATTTCACCATTGCAGAGATTTTATCATTGAACTACATACCCCCTTGTATCATAAATAAAAGCGTATAGTTGATAGTAAGATTTTCCAATACATGGAATGTATCAAGCCTCGAGGGTTTTATGTTTAAATATGTAACTATTCAGTATTAAAGTCATTGGGCCTTTTAGATTGAAATATATTGTCTAATCTTACAATAAATTGTAAGCCCTGTTTGGACTCATTGTTCACATCGACATCAAGGGATTTTGTCTTGGAGTGATTATATCTTCAGAAGGCTGGCACATATCACCAATATCAAGCAATAAGGGAAAAAATTACAGAACATTCTATGGTGACATGCCTTCCATCATTCTCATGAGTTTGGGATAGCATCAATTTGTAGTATATGCATGTAATCTCAATTATTCCCAAAGTGTTCTCCCAACAATGCTTATACACCAAATGGAGTAGGAGTCCCAGCCAGGTATGTGGAAAAAATGAATAATGCTTATGCAGAACTCTAATAAGGAAACGATTGAAAATAAATTGGAAAAAGCTGTAAACCTTTACCATTGATGTCAAAGGGGGAAGAAAAGCAAGCAGAGGAAGATAGACACTTCTTAGAATGAAAGAGGGAGGAAGTGTTGGAGGAAGTGTTTCCATCAATTCCAAAGGGGGAGACTGTTAGAAGTATTGTCATTGATGGAAAAGGAGCAGAAAGGAGCAGCACCAAAATTATCATTGAGAACAAAGGAGCAAATCAAGATCAGCTAGAGTATAAAGGAGAAATAAGGCAAAGAAGGCAAAAGTTAAGTGGAGAAGCATAAAAGAGAGGCAGAGGAGCAGCATTAGAGGAAAAGGAGCAAGGAAGAAGAGCAGCAAAGAGGCATGGATCAACACCTGAATTATTATTAAGGAAAAGTATTAGAGAGGAGCAGTAAAAAGCCAAGGAGCAGCATTAGAATATTTATCAAGGATCAAAGGCAGCAAGATTGGGTCAAGTCGTGAACGTATTGAATCAAGTCGTGAACGTTCTAAGACAAGTAATGAATGCATTCAAGAAATGGATAAAGTCGTGAACACGCAGGTCAAGTCGGGCTAGTTTGTGTTCAGAGCAGTGCACAAGGGTGCGTGTAGTGCGTGGATTTCTGCGGGACGATTCGGGTCATTTCCAAAAGAAAAGCGTTCAGAACAATGTCCAGAGGCTTGATCATAAATCAAAAATAAATATTAATAGGTATGTACAGGTTGAGCTAGATGGACAAGATCATGTCGCAAAGTGAAGAGAAGATGGACAGTTAGAATCTTATCGCAGAAATAAAGGTTTAGAGATGGATGGTTAAGATCTCATCGCAGATTAAATTGTGAAAATTCCGAAGTGGAAACGTTTTCGGCGGAGGTTCTTGCACATATCCCATAGCGCATGCAATATGGTATAACAGTTAACCGCAGAAATGTAAACTTGTTAAGTTGCGATGCGATAAGACATAGAAATTATGAAATGTGAAGTGCAGGCGATGATGTGGTGAGATGACGTGGTAGTGATGTGGTGATGATATGGCAGTGGCGTGACGATGACATGGCAGTGATGTGGCACGATGACGTAGAGATGACATGGACCTGGCTCGCATATCGCACATCACAAGCTTAGGAAGGTAAGTGCTCAGGAATCACGTTAAAATGTCAAAGTGCGAAATGTGATATGCTTCAAAGCTAAAGTCTAGAGGATTTAAATTCCGGTGTGGGACCTATTCACATACCGCACATCGGTATTAGCGATTCTTATATTTATATGTTAAGACATCGCAAGTTAATTTCCTTAAGTTGCGATGCGATAAGATGTGGGACCCATTCGCATACCGCACATCGCAATCAGTGATTTTTATGTTTACATGTTAAGCCATCGCAATTTAATTGTTTTAAGTTGCGATGCGATAAGAAGTTCAGCTTGCGATGCGATGCAATTGCATGTTAGGTCCCTTATTGTTGTTAGTGTAACCCCCTTATTGTTATTATTGTACCCCTGTAACCCCCATATTGTTATTATTGTGCCCTTAAATTATTATTGTTAGGTTGGCTAGGATTACATTATGGCCCCATGGACTCCTATATATAGAAAGGAGGTTTTGTAATTTTTATCATCCAAGAATTGTTCATTCATGTAATGTACTGGAGGCTTCTAAGTAGCTATTTATAAGGCGTTGATATCTCTTTTCTTCTATTTTTGGAGTTGGTTTCACAACATTTGGTATCAGAGCTTTGGATTCTAGGGTTTCGCTGCTCCAAACAGGTCATCGTGGAATTTTCGCTATAAATTTTTTCTACGAAGTTGCAGAAGCTAAAATTTTTAGAGTGCAAAGCCGAAATCCTAAGGAACATCTTTGCAAAATTTTAGAGCTTGTTTCGCAATATTTTAGGATATATGATCTGTGGAAGTTAGGCCTTTTTGCAGGCTCCTGAATTTCACTTAAAAAGGTCATCGTAGGATTTTCACTATAATGTTTTTTCTACAAAGTTTCAGAAGTGGAAATTTTTAGAGCGCAAAGCTGAAATCCTGTGAAACATCGTCGCAAAATTTCAGAGCTTGTTTCACAATATTTTTGGAGATATGATCTATGGAAGTTAGGTCTTTTTCAGGCTCCCAAATTTCATCTCAAAGAGGTGATCATGGGAAAATCTTCATAAATATCTCTCTGAGAATCAGATTGGAATTCTGTAAAAATTGACTAGAAGTACACAGACTATAGTTTCCTGTCTATAAATGTTAGAAACAAAGGAGAAAACAGTGACACGTGGCAAGTCGTACAAGTTCACTCTACTGAACTAATCCATAATTAGGTCATTGTGGGAGATTGGACATAACTTTGTCTTGAAGAATCCAAATCAAGTCAGACCTATGGCATTTGAAAGAAGCTTCAGAGGACTAATACAGGGAAAAATTTTAGATATTTAAGATCTGCAAGTATAGATATAAGTCAATTTCAATATCGAGCTGCTCAAATGCAAGTAAAAGGTGTGTATTTTTTTTCCGAATTGCATAAGTCTTGTTTCAAGAATCAAGTTGAATTGATTCCAAGGGCATATTGTAGAATAGATATCAGTATTGGATTCTAAAATGGCCCCTAAAAATAATTCAACACCCATCAAGCCTTTAGAAGGCTCTACTATGACTCATGAAGACGAATAATGGCAACATGACTTATCAAAATTACAAGAGCAAGTGCAACAAATTTCGCTCTCGTAAAGAGCAACAAAAAATGACATGGAAGTTCTGAAGAAAGGCATGGAAACTAAGATGGATGGTTTGAAGCGTGGAATTAATATGGATGGTTTGAAGAATGGCATGGAAGCTAAGATGGATGGCATGGAAGCTGGCATGGAATCTAATATGGATGACGTGGAAGCTAAGATGGAAAACATGAAGAATGATCTAAAAGTAGACATGGAATTTTTGACAAAGTTGATACAAGAAACGTTTCCTAATGGTGAAAATATAGTAGAGGAAACTCATGATGAGAACAAAATAAATGTTAATCGTGATTTCATAAACTCTAATGTTGGAGGGAAGAACCACCATATTCCAAAAATGGATATGAAGAATTTTGATGGAAAGGATCCTGTAACATGGATATTATAGATGGAGCAATATTTTGATCTCAATAATGTGCAAAACACACAAAAGGTACGCATTGCAAATTTACATTTAGAACAAAATACAGTTGTATGGTATCGATGGCTTTGCTTCCGTAAAAAAATTATCACTTGGTAATTTTTTACAGAGGAAATGATAGCACATTATGAGGATACAAAGAGCAACACTTTTTTTAGCCAATTGATAAATCTCAAACAAAAGTGTTCAGTAGGGGAGCACATTGAGGACTTCCAAAAATTGAATATAAGGGTAACTGATATTCTAGAAGAACACGGGATGTATCTCTTCATAGGTACTTTAAAGGATAACATCCAACATGAAATTCGCATTTTGGAACCTGATTCATTGGAGAAGGCATTCAGGTTGGCAAGAAAAATTGAATGTAAAATTATGGCGACAAGGAAGCCTACCACTCACTTCTATAAAGATGGAAGTGTTGCTACTCCTAGATTTCCACAACCTACAAGGTTGACACCACAACAATTGGAAGAAAAAGAGTAAAAGGGATTTGCTACAGTTGTGATAGAAAATACACTAAAGGTCATAAGTGTGTTGAGAAGAAATTATTTTACATAGATTGTGAAGATGAATAATAAAATGAACAAGAATCTTCAAAAGAAGAGGATATAAACCAGGAACCAGCCCTAGAAGAGGAAGAAATGAGTCCAACCATATCGTGTAATGCATTGGCAGGAATTACCACTCCTCAAACTCTCAAGATAGAAGGACATATCAAGAAGAAAAAGGTAATAGTGTTGATAGATTCAGGTAGTACCCATAATTTTATTCATTGTAAGGTAGCCAAGGAATTGAATTGTTTCCTATACCCAGCACCAGAATGTCAAGTGATGGTTGCAAATGGAGGAACAATAAATTGCTTTGGAAAATGCCATAATATCAAGCTAACCACGGGGGAATATGTATTGAATATTCAAATGCTTTCCATTCCTATGGGAGGTGCTGATGTTGTACTAGGAGTACAATGGTTACAATCTTTGGGGACGGTAGCTTTTAATTTTCAAGAACTTTTCTTGAAATTTTTTTCAGAAGGAAAGGAAGTCGAATTACGGGGTATTGAAGGGAAGCCAGGAAGGATAATAAGCTCTAATGTCATGAGAAAGCTTCTAAAGAAAGAACAACGAGGCGTAATTGCACAATTATGCTCACTAGAAGTTCCGACATCAAAATCATCTATTTCTGCAGATCTCCAACAAGTCTTGGACAATCATTCCAAGGTGTTTGAAACTCCCAAAGGACTCCTACCTATTCGTGATCATGATCATGCTATTCATTTGATTCCAGGAAGTGTTCCTCCAAACATCAGGCCTTATAGATATCCTTACTTCCAAAAGATCGAAATTGAACGTATGATTGCAGAAATGTTAGAGGCGGGTATAATTCAACCCAGTCAAAGTTCTTTCTCTGCTCCTGTAGTATTGGCACACAAGAAGGATGGATCATGGCGAATGTGTCCGGATTATAGGGAGCTCAATAAGCTCACCATTAAAGACAAATTTCCCATTCCTGTGATTGATGAATTATTGGATGAATTACATGGAGCAATATATTTTACCAAGTTGGATCTTCGTTCAGGATATCATCAAATTAGAATGAAGACTGAAGATATTCCAAAAACAGCATTTCGAACTCATGAGGGTCATTATGAATTTTTGGTCATGCCTTTTGGCCTTACCAATGCACCTTCTACATTTCAAGGGTTGATGAATTCCATTTTCAAACCCTTCCCTAGAAAATTTGTGCTAGTATTTTTTGATGATATACTAATCTAGAGCAGGTCTTGGAAGGATCATGTTGAACATGTTGACAAGGTGCTCAAACTATTGCAGGAGAAACAATTATATGCAAAAACATCCAAATGTTTCTTTGGAGTACAAGAGGTGGAATATCTGGGCCATATTGTATCTCACGAGGGTGTTAAGGTAGACCCTAACAAAATTAAAGCCATTAAGGAATGGAAAGTCCCCACAACCATAAAGCAGTTGCAAGGATTTCTCGGGTTAACAGGGTATTATCGCAAGTTTGTTAAAAATTATGGGAGAATAGCAGCACCTCTAACAAAATTATTGAAGAAAGATGCATTTTCATGGACTCCTTAAGCAACTAAGGCCTTTGAACATCTTAAAGAGGCAATGTGCCTAGCACCGGTCTTAGCTACGCCAGACTTCACAAAAACCTTTATTGTGGAATGTGATGCCTCATGAAATGGAATTGGTGTTGTTTTAATGCAAGAAGGAAGACCCGTTGCTTTTGAAAGTCGTCCAATCAAAGGAAAGTATTTACATAAACCTATTTATGAGAAGGAAATGTTAGTAATACTGCATGCACTAAAGAAATGGTGAACTTACCTAATGGGAGGACACTTCAAGGTAAAAACTCATCATGATAGTCTTAAACACTTTTTGGAACAAAGACTATCTTCAAAAGAGCAGCAAAAATGGGTCACAAAGATGTTGGATTATGACTTTGAAATAATCTACAAAAAAGGGAAGCTAAATGTTGTTGCAGATGCACTCTCAAGAAATAATGCAGAGGTGGAAGCATTGCTTTGTTCCATTTCTATTATCCAACCAGATTGGATAACCGAAGCAAGAGATGAATGGAAGAAGGACGAAGAAGTGTGGACACTCATTCAAAATTTGCAACAAGATCCTAGTACATCTGATACATTTAGTTGGAAAAATGATTCCTTATGGTACAAAAATCGCTTATATCTTTGTAAGAATTCCCAACTAAAACAAAATATTCTTTTGGAATTTCACACTTCTCCTTTAGGAGGACACTCGGGATTTTTAAAAACTTACCACAGGGTGAAGAAAGATTTTTTTTTGGATGGCCTTAAATATGATATTCAAAAGTTTGTGGCGAAATGTTTGGTTTGCCAGCAAAATAAATGTGAGACAATTAAGACCCTGTATCTTCTACAACCTTTATCCATTCCAATTCAACGTTGGGAGGAGATTTCAATGGATTTTATCATAGGTTTACCTAATTCCGAAGGAAAGAGTGTCATCATCGTGGTAGTTGATAGAATTACCAAGTATGCACACCTTTTTTCATTATCTCATCCATTTAAAGCAATTAAAGTTGCTACTACATTTATGGACACAATTCAAAAGCTACATGGAAACCTAAGGGTTATTGTGAGCGGCAGAGATCCCATTTTTACTGGAAATTTTTGGACGGATTTATTTTCTTGTTTGGGTACTCAATTAGCTCATAGCTCTTCTTATCATCCTCAATCCGATGGTCAAACTAAGATAGTAAATAAATTTTTGGAAGGATATCTTTGTTGTTTTGTATCTGATAAACAAACACAATGGGTCAAGTGGTTACCTCTTGCTGAATGATGGTATAACACTTCCTTCCATACTGCAGCAAAAATGACCCCATTTATGGCACTTTATGGATATCATCCACCATCCATCACATCATCTTTAAGGGAAAATTCGAAGGTTCAAGCAGTGGAAGATCACATCGAGCATCAACGAGAAGTTCTCCAACTCTTAAAGGATAACCTGAATTTGGCACAAAATCGAATGAAACAACAGGCAGATCAACATCGCAGCGAGAGAAGTTTTGATGTAGGAGATTGGGTATTTTTACAGCTACAACCATACAAACAAATGTTCCTCAAGCAAGCTAAGAAGGATTATAAATTATCGCCAAAGTACTATGGTCCTTACAAGGTGCTGCAAAAGATTGGTACTATGGCATACAAATTGGAGCTTCTCGCTTCTTCACGAGCGCATCTAGTTTTCCATGTTTCATGCTTAAAGAAGGTTATAGGTGAAAATATCCCAGTTCAAACAATATTGCCAGAACTTGATGAGGAAGTAAAAATCATATTGGAACCTGAAGCGGTCATGGAAACAAGAACTCGACAGCTACGAAATCGATCAATTTCAGAGTATCTCATCAAGTGGAAGAACTTACCCACTGAAGATTCTACATGGGAGGATGAGAATTTTATACAGAAGCACCCAGAGCTACTCAAGCATTGAGGATAACACTTTTTTGAAGGAGAGGGGCATGTTAGGTCCCTATATTACTAGTATAGTCCCTTATTGTTGTTAGTGTAACCCCCTTATTGTTATTATTGTACCCCTGTAACCCCCATATTGTTATTATTGTGCCCTTAAATTATTATTGTTAGGTCAGCTAGGATTACACTGTGGCCCCACTAGGATTACATTGTGGCCTCATGGACTCTTATATATAGAAAGGAGGTTTTGTAATTTGTATCATCCAAGAATTATTCATTCATGTAATATATTGGAGGTTTCCCCCTTGAAGTGGCTTATTTCTAAGGCATTGATATCTCTTTTCTTCTATTTTTGGTGATGGTTTCACAACATTGCATATCGCATATGATAAGAGGAAACTTGTTATTGCTATGAGCTAAATCTCGCGACATGCGATAAGGGGTGGACGCGATGTAGTTTCAGAGTTAAATTGTAAAGGATTTCAAGTCCGGAAGTATGGGTTTTCCCTTTGTTAAATCACATCGGAGAGAAAAGGAGGATTATAACGTAAAACAAGAGAAATAACCGTAACGCCAAAATATAGCAAAGGATGTCGAATGCGATTTTATTCAAAGTTCCATGGTAATATATTTGAGTTCCAGGACTAACAGCAGTTTATGAATAAAATTATGAACACGGGCAGAAGGAGACTTGGGTAAGTGACCTAACACAGAGCAAAGGAGCAGGTGAAGGTTGAACGCTACGGGCAAGAGCAAAAGAGGCAGAGTCGAGAAAAAGGAGATATGGTGGCACTGTTGGAAGCGTGCCATCTGGGTCGAGTCAGAAAAAATACAGTTATGCAGAAGTGTTATGATATAACTGCAAAAATAGAAAAGACAGTGACAGTAGCAGAAAGTACAAATGCACAACGAGCCAAGAGTTGAAAGGGTTGAGAGAAATATATTTGTTGTAACTATAAATGTAAATGTATTTTATTATTTTTTATTGTATGTGATTCAAAGGCAAGTCTCCGTAGGCATAGGAAAAACTCCATGAGTGTTGTAATGATTATTTCTGATGTAATAACCTGAATAGAAGAATGAGGAATTAAATGGATGGAAGGCATAGGGTGAGGGTTGTTCACTTTTTGTTCCCTGTAGAATGCAAACAGTCATGTAGTTATTTGTATAAAACATGTAATATCAGTGGGCAGAGTAGAGGAGAGAGAGAGCGCAGCAGAATTGAAGAGAGTTGAAGATTGTGAGAAAGGTGCAGAATGGACGTGATCAGAAGAATGTAAGAGAGCTGCAGAAGGTTGGAGCGTGGAATAATAAGAGAGAGTTGATAGAGATGTTGTGCATATCAAGAGCTGATATAAAGGTTGAAGAGGCAACAGTGGAGAAGGAATATAATAGAGATGATATACAGGTAAATCAACAATTTAGTTTCATGTTGAGTGAGGGGATTATAGTCTCCTTTCAAGTTGTAGCTTGATAAATTTCCAGTTGGAGCTGGGTGAGGTAGAATCCTCCTGTGGGTTTTATCTTGCAGAAAATACATGGGATTTGTTGCTTCCATTTCAAGTTGTAGCTTGATAGATGTCCAGTTGGAGTTGGTTGAGGTAGGAGCCTCTTGTGGGTTGTAGCCTGCAGAAAATACATGGGAGTTGGTGCTTTTGTTTCAAGTTGTATCTTGATAGATGTCCAGTTGGAGCTAGTTGAGGTAGGAGCCTCCTGTGGGTTGTAGCCTCTGGAAAATAGATGGGAGTTGGAGCTTCCTTGCAAGTTGTAGCTCACATAAATTGAGGTAGGAGCCTCCTGTAGGTTGGAGCCTACAGAAAATTAGTGGTGAGAGGGATTTGGAGCTTGCCTTTGCATCACAACAATAATAAGATGTGGTTTTCTCCCTTATGGGTTTCCACTTATATGTCTATGTGCTTGATGATTATGTGTTGATGTGATGTTTTAATCTGCTTATTTACTTGTTGTCCATGCATTAAGTTTTCTGATTCATTATGTATTAAGCTAATTATGAAATGAAGGTGTAAACAAATTGAATGAAAAGAGTTTTAAATGTCCATGAATGTACTAAACTGATTCACCCCCCCTCTCAGTTTAACTATGGGTTCATCAACCTCTACAGGAAAGTCCCCATTTGAAGTGTGTTTTGGATATTGTCCACCTTCACCTTTGGATTTTTCATATGGGCAACAAGGAGGAGTGATGTAAGATCTTACAGGAGATGCTTTTAGGGCTGAAAAATTTATAGAGAAGATCAATAATATCCATCTATAGGTACAGGAAACACCGCAGAAGTCGCAGGAGAAGTATAAGGCCAATCATGCTCAACACAAAATAGAGAAGTAATTCAAGGTTGGAGATAGAATATGGTTACAGATGAACAAGGAGAGGTTGCAGGGACCTGGTAAGAAAATCAAGGCTCTGAGGTATGGTCCCTTTGAGATACTCAAAAAGGTGGTTTCTAATGCCTGTCGATTCAATTTACCACCATATATGTGCATTTACTTAGTTCTGAATGTAGATAATTTGAAACTCTATGATCCTTCCATGCTAGATCAGGAAAGGAATAAGTCCTACCTTCTGTGGAGTATTTGGCACTAGATGATCATACAGAGTAGACAAAAGATAAAAAATTTCAAAAGAGGTCCAAAACTACAAGACAGGGGTAGCATGACCTTTGACAGATTAGGTTGATGGGACAACTTCCAGGCAAAGCTAAATGGTACACCAGAGAGAAGGTGGAGGAAAAAATTCCCTCACCTCATTTAGTAGAAGCTTTTTGGGACAAAAAGCCTCCAAAAATGGGGAGGTGTGATCCAAATTGGATAATTATATTGTTTTCCATCCATATAAATGAATTTGGAGTGGAAAATGTGGAGGAATCAACTCACAAGATTTTATTTACCAGCAGGATCCAGTTTGGAAAAATAGGGTCTGAAACTTTACGGGAGAGTTTTGAGGCATCAAGCGACGTTTTTTGGGGGTAATTTTTTTTTGCTTCAATGTGACACCATTTCATGTCTTCTACAAACATATATCTTTCCAATAACACAAGAAGCACGTCAATCGAAGTTTTTATGCCAAAGTTATGCCACTCATAAGTTGACCTTCCTGTTTTCACACTTATAGTTCGTGAGGATGCCATGTCAGCCCCCATTATTAATGGAAAAGGGGCTAGCTACATGATTATTATGTAAAATAATCTAGAATATTATATATTGTAACTCTAGTTAAGAGTTGATGTAGTCAAAATTAACCACTAATAGGCTATCTGGTAGTGTTATAACCGGGCCACTAGGATGAAGAGGCAATCCATTCTTTCGATAGAATTTTGTTCCATAGTTGAGAAAATATAGCCAGGAGAGATAGGAGGTAGAGCACACAGAGAGGATTTTTGCACTGTAACAACCCATGAGCCACAGGAATTACTTATTTTTATCTGCAGCCATATTTCCAAACAAAAAGAGAGAGAGAAGCAACCTCATCTTCCAGCTTGGTTTTCTCACGAAATGGTTTCCCATAGAGCATTTCTTCTGTCTTGTGCGTGTGTGTGAGCTTATTTTGTCATTCTCTACTTTTTTGCATAATTTTCATTCACATACATGCACTAATTACATTTAAATATACGAATCTAGAATTTTAATAAAACTATAATAGTGTAAAATTTCAGTATTTTAATATATTATTATCAAATCTGTTGTGATGAACTATCCAATGGAATATCCACGATAATTTACAGATCATATTACTTTTTTTCCTTGTTTAAGGGCCACTAACTTCATCCATTTTTTTTATCTATTTTTCTTATTTGACTACGTCTTCAAAATGAATTGGTTCATCTACATGACAACACAATGCAAATAAATAATTTAGGCTTGTGTTTTTGTTAGCTTCATTCTGCTCATAAATTTTACTCAAATTTCTGAATTTTTGTCTTCTTATGCTTGCAAAAGATGGACATGACATGTCACTTGATGTTTTGCTTGGATAAGATGGTGTTGCAGCTCTATGCGGTGCACTAGAGTAGTACTTCTATGAGTGTGCAACATTGTCCTATTATTTGTTGACGGTGTCACTTTTTGACTACTTAGTTGAGCTTGAATAGGTGTACTAGGATGAGTCACCATTGAAAAACTACTTGTTGCGGTCAATTCCTCTTTTTCTTCTTGTGGTATGCACATTTTCACATTGATTATCTTCTCCAAACTTCCATTCCATGCTTCCTCTTCTATGAACTACACATCTTTACTGATTATGACCTTCTTGGGTAATGAATTGTATAGCTTGTATGCCTTGGATTCATCACTATAACCAAAAAATATGCATTTCTCCCCCTTGTTTTCCAACTTATTTCTTAATCCATCTGGGACATGTGCATATGATACACATCGAAACACTCTCATGTGAGTGACACCATACTTCCTTCCACTCCATGCTTCTTTAGAAACCATATTATTTACACTTTTGGTTGGACACTTGTTTATAATATATGTTGTGCAAGTGAAAACTTCAGCCCAATGGTCATTTGGAAAATGCTTTGCCTTCAACATACTCCTTACCATTTCCATAATGGTCTTATTTTTACTTTCCACGCCACCCATTTGTTGAGGTGTATACCTTATTGTAAGTTTCTTCTAAATTCCATGCTCCCTGCAGAAACATAGGAATTCATTTGAGATGTATTTTCCACCCTTGTCAGTCCTCAAAACTTTAATGTAGTGTCTGCATTGCTTCTCAAAAAGATATTTATATTGGCGGAAGTGCTCATGCACTTCAATTTTCTACTTTAATAAGTAGACATATGTCTTCCTTGTATAATCATTTATGAATGTTAAAATATAATAGCTAACATCACTTGATGGCGCTTGCATTGGTCCACATAAATCTGAATGGACAATCTCGAAAGGTGCCTTTGCCCTTATTAACTTTCCTAATGGAAATATCTCTCTATGCTGTTTTCCCAAGATGAATCCTTCACATAATTCGTCTGGTTTTTCTATGAGTGGAAATCTCTTCACCATATCTTTCTTATGCAGAAAATTCAAAGATGACAAAATCTCAAATGCCATAACCAGAATTCATCTTTGACCACTACTTGAAAATTTGTTTGTGTGACAGGAGTAAATATTCTTTCATCTCCTTGTGAATTCATTGATAGTTGTGCTTGCACACCTTCCTTCAAATATAATTTTATGAGTAACTATTCTTTCGTCTCCTTGTGAATTCATTGACAGTTGTGCTTGCTCGCCTTCCTTCAAATATGATTTTATCTTTAGGGGAAACATTCTATTACTTATAATCTGAAATTTTGCAATCATATGTTTTCCTGGAGACTTATCCAAAATTTTCCACTCTCCATTTTTTAAAAAGACATTGTAATCCTTTTGCATGAGTTGTCCAATGCTTATGAGGTTATGCTTCAAACCAGAGATAAATAGACATATGAAATGTACTTCTTCTCCCCTTCCTTGTTTGATTGTTGAGTCTCCCTTTTCCCATCACTGGCACTTTATTATCAAACCCTAATGTCACTTCATATTTCACACTTTCATCAAGATTGGAAAACATTTCTATGTTCCCTATCATGTGATTACTGCAAACTGAATTTAGAAACCATACAACTTTTTGTTTTTCTTGTGCTACATTACAAGCTAAAAACACGTTATCTTGGTTTTTTGTGAAATTTTCATTTGGTTTGTTACTTAGATCATGTTGCTTCTTTATGCTTTCATTTGCATAATGGTTGTACTTTTTACAATAATGACATTGAACTTGAGATTTATCATACCTTTGACCTTGTGCTTCATTTTGGCTTGGACCTTGACTTGAAATTTGATTGTTGCTCCTTCCACTTGAGATGGAAGAGACAACACTTTCACTTGCTGATTTTTGATGTCTTCACTTTTTCCATGCCTTGGTAGGATGTCTAGAGGATATTCCATGCTTACTTAGACTTTTTTTCTTCTACAATCCTTGGTCATGAAATACTTGAAAAATGTAGAAGAGGGATTTTGAATCCTTCTTCGTGTTGCCTCTCAACAAATATTTTTATGCTTGTGACAAAATCATTTTATGTTGTTGCATCTGTTGGTTCTTGGAACCCATTCTCCACCAAATCACAAATACCTTGAGAAGAAAACATATCCTTTGATGTGATAGCCCAATAACCATAATTTTTTCCATTAAACTGAGGTATTTGAGGATTATTCAAGCTTGTACATGATTTTGTCATCTTTGAGTGTTAAATATACTCCAAATAATATGCCTTCAAGACAACCGTCAACTTTTGGTAAAAACTTAGACTTACTCTAATAAAATTTTACACCTGCTATAATACCACCTGAAAATGAGGCAAAGGAAAACTTGCACTTACTTTAATAAACCTACACCTACTCATATACTCGTGAAATATGAGGAAAAGGTGAACTCCTTAATGCAGCACCATGAAAATTAGCTCACACAAATCAGCTACGCAACAAAATCAGACATAAAAGCTCAAAATTTATTGCGCAGTAGAGTAAACATAGAATGAATGAGCCGTAAAAAGAAGGAACTGAGTTTCCAGGATGTTGACAAAATAAATAAAATACTTCTGATTATAATTTTGAATACATGAAAATATATTCACTTAAAAATATGGAGACCTTCACAAATTAAAACAGATAATTTTACACAGATTTACGCGTTTCTATTTCTTGCCAGGTAACTCACTATACAACGACATAGTAACTGACTTTTTTTAATAGGCACCCACCAAAAATCACTCCATGATTTTCTCTCTACACCTCTCAAACTTGCTTCCACAACTTAAAGACTTCATTCCATCACATGCTAAAGCTCTTAATCTTGGTTATGCAAAAACCAAAAATATTATTTCGATAGGCATTTTCTTTGTTGGATTGGGATGTGAAAAAATTGTTCATCCATTGTCCTTTAGGAAAATAGAAATCTTACAAGTGTGTTTACGTCATAGGCCAGCATTATATCTCGTCGTTCCTGCAACTTAGATTGATATAGTCCACTAAGGTTGTGGGCCAAAGCGTCCACGGTTTTACGTACAAGTTTATGTTTCAACTTCCATTGCCATTTTTTGAGCTTATTCAAATTAGATAAAAGGAGCAATAGGCACAAGTATAAGTAGTCAGTGAATATTTCTATGAATTTTTTATCGCATTTCCACTATATTTGAAGGGTTTCCACATTTTTATTGTAGGCATGCCGCCCTGAGCAATGAAAAATTCGGTGGGAACACCAACTCCCAAAACGGCTGGAGTTTGTGCAAGTTTATGTTTCAACTGCCATTTCCATTTTCTGAGCTCATTCAAATCAAATAAAAGGAGCAGGAGGCACAATTATAAGTAGCTAGTGAATATTTCTATGAATTTTTTATCTCATTTCCACTATACTTGAAGGGTTTCCGCATTTTTATTGTAGGCATTCCACCCTGAGCAGTGAAAAAGTCAGCCAGAACACCAACTCCCAAAATGGTTGGGGTTTGTGCAAGTTTATGTTTCAACTGCCATTTCCATTTTCTGAGCTCATTCAAATCAGATAAAAGGAGCAAGAGGCACAAGTGTAAGTAGTCAATGAATATTTCCATAAAGTTTTTATCTCATTTCCACTATATTTGAAGGGTTTTCGCATTTTTATTGCAAGCATGCCACCCCGAGCAGTGAAAAAGTTGGCAGGAACACCAAATCCAAAAATGGTTGGGTTTTGTGCAAGTTTATGTTTCAACTTCCATTTCCATTTTCTAAGCTCGTTCAAATCAGATAAAAGGAGCAGGAGGCACAAGTATAAGTAGTCAGTGAATATTTCTATGAAGTTTTTATCTCATTTCCACTATATTTTAAGGGTTTCCTCATTTTTATTGTACGTGTGCTGCCCCGAGCAGTGAAAAAATTCAGCCGGAACACCAACTCCAAAAACGATTGGGGCGAAAACCCCAAAAAAAAAACCCTAAGAGTGCTAACAAGACCCCGCCACCAAAGTTCAAGCTTGAAATTGTTGAAAATGTGGAGAAGCCAAAATAAGTCGCTCCCATAGAGGACCTGAAGGTTCTTGAGGTATTGATAACGGAGGATAAAAGTATAGAAGATGGAAATTAAAAGAGTATTACACCAATGATGTGGTTGCAGCCACTGCTGAGAAACCAACCCATGTAAATGAATCTGCGTCTACGAAAGGTAGGAATTCAGGATTTTTATTTTAAGTTATATAAGGTGTTTGCTAGCGTTTAAATTTAGAATTTTTGCTTTGATGTTGTCATTTTTTTCTTGTCTTATTGGCATTTTTGCAGTCGTGAAATGGTCGGTTGCTCTTCAAAAATATAGGGTAGTTTTACATTCGGTAATGAAATTTACCCATTTCATAAATTGTGTATTTTTTACGTGGATCTATGATATCAATGGGTATATTGTTCTCTCTGTTTATTATCTCTTTTTTTCTTGCTCGATAGTTTATTATGTGAAAATCTATGTTGTGTCAATATTACATTTTGCATAATGTTAGTTTTTTATTGGTCTATTTTTTGCGAGGTTAAGCACAACCTAATTTTTTAGCAAGTCCAATACAGAGACATGTTTTTAGACCATGTAAAGTGGTCTACATGCAGGGGCCATGACACCCCGAAATGCAACTTCATGTAGAGGTCATCACACTTGATTAAAGCTAAAACCCATCCACACGCAGGGTCCATCACATGCGATAACCCATCTACACGCAGGGGCCATCACAATTTTGTAGGTGTAATGAAGAATAGAACTGGTACAGACGCGAAGGAAGCAGAGGAATAGGATTGTCTAAGGGTTTTTATTTCCAAAAAAAAAAACTGTGTTTTTTATTTGGTCTCATCTTAAAAACACTTCTTCAGATGGTTTTTTTGTATTTTTTATATCATTAATTAATCCTATTAAAACATATTAATAAATTTGCGTAGTATGGAATACCTACTTCAATAAAAATAGGTGTTTTTTTGGTTTAATTCTATAAACCCAGTTTGAGTCTAAATTCTCATCATTACATGCATTTTATAGGTTCTCAAAGATCAACAACTTCAGCGAGAAGGGGTTCTCCATTTGAGTGGTAGTGTGGAGCAACAAGGATGAAAATGGCACTATCAGATGCACGAGCTAAATCTATGGAATCAAAGAAGAATGGAGCTCTACCAATGTCACATTTTTACCCTGCATCATTTTCACCATCTCATGGTCCCTCTGATGTACAAAATGGTGATAATCCAAAACCAAAGAAAGTTTCTCCGACATTATTTAAAATCTCTTCAAAGCAAGAAACTTCCTCAAGCACCAAGTCTAACCCTAGCAATATATTGGGAGAGATGCACTTGACACAAAATTGTTAAATGAAAATGAAATTATGGTTAATGATATTCTTCATGATAGAGATAGATCATTGGTTGATATTCTCTATGGAATAAGTAAAGGTTCTGATAAAATTAAGGTGAGGATAATTGGAATCTCTAGCAAGGTAAGAATTGGTTTTCTTTTGGATGAAGTAAGTAGATAATTTAGTTCTTTCACATATGTTTTGCAGGAATAGGTTAAATTGACAATGGAGAAAGCTTTTTGGAATGGTGTTGAAGAGACTCTTGTGTAGGATCATCCTGATTATAGTTGGGTTTTTAGACGTGTGAAAGAATTCAAGGATGAGCTTCTTTCATTGATTCCTGAAAGTTGGAAACAAAACTCCTTGAAAGCATTAATGTGGAGCTCTTGTCTCGAGTATTATTTCTTTGGAAGTGATAGTACTTTTGTGGCATTGTATTGATGTGGGTTTTGATTGAATTTCATATATTCTTTGTTTATCCAGATATTGGAGTCAGGAAGCCAAGACATCGAGTATCTCAGCAAGCTTTTGGATTATCCGTTAGGTGTTGTATTGAAGCTTTCTATTCCAACAAATGATAAGGAGTCAAAATCAGCTCATGAATTATTTGAGATAGTGACCGGAATGGAAGAAAATTCGAACTGTTTCTTTACACGTGCATTGGTGAAGGTCCTTCACTTTATTTTAGAAAAAATACAGGTATTATTGTTGTATGTCATCGATGCACATAATATTCCAGTTTAGTAACTAATGCTTTCATGTCATATTTTTTTTACATACCTACAAAATGGAAAATGGGGCATGGATGGTCTTGTGGTGTTTTGAGATATGGATGTGATGGTGTCAACATCAGTGCAGAAGAATTCTTGGTTTATATGAATGGTTTTTTTTTTTTAATATCTCATGCTTATTTAATTTTTGTTTTTTGAAAAGATTTATATGTTTAATTAGTGAATAATATAATGTACACAAGAATGATAAAGATTTTCACAAAGATGTGCCCTCTCTATAAAAGTGTAGGGTGCACATATTTGCTTTGGGTCCAAGGTTAGGAGAATCTATGCTTTCCTGAATATAGCATCCCGGTTAAGAGATGCATAGCCACCTCTAATCTAAAAGTTGTTAGATCTCTTTCTTGAAAGGCCTTTTACTTGCAAAGTTTCAAATCTATAATTAGGCAATAACAAGGGAATACTTTTTTAAATTAGTGATGCATTATTGGTTGGTACCATCAGTTAACATTTTTAGTTTGCCTTGTTACCTAGGTTCTTAAGCAACATATCAGTGTTGCACTAATTAGAGCATTGGAGCCATTGGTCTAGGGATATGCAGGTGTTAGTTACTTGCAGCTAGCATTCACTACTTGCTATGTCTCTTCTTCAGGGGCTACAAGGTCATTGCCTCAAACTATACACTGGCTTACTTTGGTGTGGCAATATTTTGTGGAGTAGAAAAGAAGTGAATTTGAAGTTGTATCAACTGATTTTAGAAATAGCTAGCTTAGTGGATCGAGTACACAGGACTTGGCCTTGAGTTTACGCCCAATGAAATCACTTCGAAAAGGGGGCCAATTAGATTTTGGAAAAATATCACCAATATCTTCTGCAAATGGCTTGGCATCTCCTTGTTGTACAGCTTTGTTCAATACATTGTACTAAATGACATTTTTATGGACCAGACTGTGCAGAAGCTACATTATAGAGATGTTTTGTTGTGGCTTACTTTTTAGTTTTCCTAATTTCAGGTTCTTCAAGTGAGACACCCAATGAGATTAAGTGGAACTCGATAGAAACATTAGTAATGTTGGGCATACTGCAATTGGGAAGCAAACTGGATGCTGCAAATGAGGGGACAGCACCAAAAACATTAAAATTGAATATTAGCAAGTTCCAGAAGGCACAAAATGAGTTTCAGTATATTAACGTGATTGCAACAAGGTTATTGAATTACAGTTACTCATCTACTTTTATTTTAATTATTTTGTAAATTCTATTACTAGTGAATCTTATTTATTATGCTTCAATGTGCAGCATGTTATTGGCGAGACTGAAACTTCCTGCGAAGGGAGTTCCAGCTACAGAGCTTGAGATTGTCCTCCGTAGTGCAAATAAGTAACTGAATGACATCCTCAGTAATCTTGCTATAAGCATTCATCATATTGGTCACTCGTTGTCTCAGCTTTGCTTGCCATCTAGGGAAAATTATGAAGCTAACCAAGAGCTGATGACAAGGATTTTGAGGAAGAGTTTGTCTGTTGATGATGTTGTTTTTGTGAGGGTGTAAACTATTGTATGTTCTACAATTCGATCAATACTCGTTATTGGTAAATGTTTACTTGGCCAATCATTGGAAGAGATGGCTCTAAAGTGAATTGGAGTTATTGCTCTTATTTACCAGCTTGTAGGGGAATTGGGCGTACTTGACATCATGGCTACTATAACTTGTCAATTCCATGGTCCTTGGTATTCATGTATAGCTAGGGAGATGTGAAATTTCTCTAATATTTATAGGTTTTTGCAAGCCATTTAATTCTAAGGAGGTGTTGTAAGAAAATATTTGGATCAATGGCAAGGTGGATATAGTAGAGAGGACTCACATGTGGACGAAAATAAATCTCCTGCATGTTGTAATTTAAAATATTGTGCATAAGTTGGTTTGGGAAAAGGCTTCTGTACATTTCAAGTGTAGGTTCCTAAACAATGTATATTTTTTATTAAGACAATTCTATTGGATATTTCATTGTCTATTTTATCAAGTTCTTAGTGGGGTTCCTCATTTATATTGTTGTGTATCTCCATTTTACGTTCATATTCTATTTAACATGCCAAACAATGTATATGGTCCATAGTTCGATATTTGTTTCTTATTTTTAATCAAGATTTTATAGTTGCAAGGATAATGGTTTTAAATTCTTCCACCCAATATCGCGTCTACCCATTTTATCACTGTCCTTATATCTTCATGTAAGGCCAGCTTGTAGAGGCAGCCGATGTTCTTGATATCAGTGTTTTTGTAACTTGTCAGGTTTAATTCTTAGAAAGTGTAATAAGAAAGGATTTACACCAATGGCAAGGTGGGTGTTGTAGAGAGGACGCCTTTTATAATTTTCGCTGGGAAATACTTATTGTTGGCCGGATAAATCGTTCTTGCGGACAAGACCGATATCCCTAGTGTCAGAAGACAATCTAGCAACAAACGAACAACTAAGTTTGTCTTTCTCTAAATATATTCGTTTTACAAATAAATGCTATGAAGGTGTTGATCCTACCTTAGATCCAAATGCTTATTTGCGGTCGTAGTGCTTTCATCGCATCAATAATCCTTCTGTTGCAACAAGAGTTCTTTCGTCGCAAGAAAGTATCATTTTTCATTGATCTGCAATCACAAACAAGAAAATATCAATAGCACCTGTATAACAAATAATCATAAAACATACCTATCATAGTGATCAAGGAATCTATGAAATAAATGATCAAACGAAAACTTATTTAAATAAACAATCGAACGACAATTTATTGAGAAAAACAAAACTTGATTGTATTAATCTTAAAATAACAGAAGAACCTTACAACCTTAGCCTTGATGTTCGAAAGGCCTTCCCGAGGTCCGAAGCAGGAGTCTCCTCTACTTTGATAAGTCTTGCACTCTTCCTCCAGAAGCATAAAGAGGTATGTGATCTTTCCTCTCAAAAGCTCAGCAGAAAGAATTCTAAATCTCAACAGCACTTCAATCTCAATCTCCAACAGCTTAACTTAACCTCCCAAAAAGCTACCCAATGCCTCCTTTTATAGAGCAAATGAGGAGGTTAGGATTCCACCTTTAAAGGGATAGAACCCTCCTTCAAAGGGATAGGCTCCTCACATCAAGGGATTAGTTCCTTAAGGTGTGGGATACATGCACCTTACTAAAGCGTACTCATCCCCAAAAAATCTCATCTAGAACCTTCTAGAATTGACAAAAATTCAACTTTTTCAGTTTAATTTCCGCTTCTTTGATCTTTACAGGGGTACGCAGGCATAACACTGGAAAACTACATTCTAGAACGTAGTTCCTCTTCACATTACCTACGTACCCTAGCCAGGAACGCAGGTAGGCTTAATATTACCTACGTACCCAAAGTTTTTGAGCTTTTTAGGGTTTTTTCTCCAGTTTTAGGGCTTGGAATGAGGAACAAAGGTTGTAAGACTTGCAAAGGAGGTATGTATGAGTGTTAATGAGCTCATACAGTCAGCAGAATGTCAAGGTGACATTTTTTAGTGTAACAGATTGCCCCCTAAAGTGCGAAGTCTGAAATAGATGAAGATGAAGTCTATCATATTTGAAGAGTGAAGTACTTTATCATTTCAAGGATCATCCTGTGGACACCCCGGTCAAAACCTGTAAAAAAATTTAATGCAAAATATATATATGTAATCATATCATCGTTGAGGTAGGCATTCCCATACTCAGATCAAAAATTAACTAGATTCAAACTGTTCTGATACAGGAATGATTTTGAATACATCATCAGTATAGAAATACGTAGACACAGTATGGACGCAGCCATCTGTTTATGAATAGTCCACTGTATAAATGAATAACAAAATTCCTCGCAGCCTAGATGGTAGAAACTAGATCTAGGGTCTTGATTTCCGCACCTCGAACTAATACGATTCTATCCATGTGAATAAATGTGTTGAAGTCGAACATGGTAGAAACCACTTGATTACCAGTCAATGATGTGAACTATTAACAAGTGTGAGAGTAACCACCAGTAATTTCAATGGCTCTCAAAGTACTCAGTACAATCCATGAAATGTGAATGAATGAGCTGAAGTCGAACATGTCACGGAATCATTCGATCGAAGGTCAATGATGCAACCTATCGTTGAAGGGAAGAAACCTGCCATTGAGGCATGCAGATTTCAAGGTACTGACGATTTCTAGATCAACTTCCTAGATAATGAGTTGTCGTCGATAGAAAGTGATCCGTCGTAGGCAAGCCCACAACATGAAATCATAGATCAAGTTTTGAAAATATATTGGCAAGGACTGACTCAGGGATGGTCAAAATGGAAGACAGATATTTTGTAGATGAATGGTTTATTTGAACTGTCCTCTTGAACGCATAACAACACTGCAGATGGCTTGGTGACAATTGACCCAAAGCTAATACCCAGAAACTGGCTGAAGACTTTCAATATGGTTTGATTAACTGTTAGGTAAAGGATTTCCCAACCCAGGTGAACAAAAATTGTCGTGTTCAAGAGTGGTTAACGGTTTTCTGAATAATCAAAATGCAACAAACAGGTTCATTTTTCTCTCTTTTCCCCCACCATTTCTGGCAAGTGCCTCTTTATTTTTGACAAGCTTGAGGAGGATAAAATTTTCTTGTTTATAAGCTCATCCTTCGGATGAGTCCAACTTAGTTTAAAATTCGAACCCTAAGAAGGAGTGGTTCATTCCTATTTAAAATTGAACAGGTCCTTTACTATTAAATTTTAACGAGTCCAGTATAGGAGAAACTCGGTGTTTTTTCAATTTTAGAGAGTCAGAAGAAAAAACTTAAGAAAACTCCATGGATGTACTTTTTCATAAATTTAGTCTCTCGAGCCCGAAAAAGGATAAAATAATGCGGGAGAGAACTCTATTGACCGTAATTAGTCAACGTATACCTTTTTCGTAAATAGTCCATTTCAGTCCGTAAAAGGGGTAAACTTATATTGAAGGGACGATCATTCATTTACTTTAACGAGTTCGAATAATCAAGTACTCGGCAATCTTTTCATGTTTAGAGAGTCTGAAAAGGGCTTAAAAGAGGACTCCAAGTTTTCTCTTTTTCGTAATTTTCAAGAGTCTGAAAAAGTGATAAAAGTATACTTAGTAGTTTCGCTTTTTCTGTAAATTTTAACGAGTTCGAAAAAGGGATAAAAATGTACTCATGGTTTTCACTTTTTCGTAAGTTTTAACGAGTTCGAAAAAGGGATAAAAATGTATTCATGTGGCCGAATTTCAATTTAATTAACAAGCAGGAAAAGACGGAAAGAACCCGGCATTTTCATGTGTTTTACGAGAATGAAAGATAGCAAAATAATCTCAGGATTTTCATGAGTTTAACGAGTCTTGAAAATAACTGAAATTGACTCAAGATAGGTTTCATTTTTACTAAAGCTTGAAACAGAGAAAAACTATGCTTCAGAGTGGTTTCATTTTTACACAAGCTTGAAATAGAGAGAAAACTGTGCTTGATGCCCCCTAAGCATAACTGCTAGAGCGCATGCCCCCCCAGCTTCATTTCATTCAACTAAGTACACTACTAGTAATTAATAGCTGGATGGAATGAAGGTTCATTTACGAGATCATATGAAAGACCCGACCTAAAACTGTAAGAAAATTATGCAAAAACTAACCTAAATATATGACTTAACATTTATGAGGTCTATTCAAAGACTCCAATCAATTAGGGGAGGATTTGTTTCATTTTTTAACGAGCTCGACACAGGAAAAGAACTATGCTCATGGCAACGTGTTTCATTTTTTAACGAGGTTGACACAGTAAAAGGAACTATCCTCAGAAACTACTTATTTCTAATCTACCTACATAACCTACTTGTTGAGGAGGTAAATCCCCTCTGCGGACAGAGGCGATCCCTACTAGCCCAGCAAGGGTCTAGCAACAATCAAACAATGTTACGACGCAAGTTCCTAGTTACGAATGAAAATACTAAAGATGGAAGCCTACCTGGAATCCAATGCTATGATCTGAAGAAGAGAGCGTCCCCGTTCCTCAGCCTCGGCAGATCACGATCCCTCCACGATCTCCGCGGATGAACACCTGCACATGCAAGAAACAAATAAATACAAGCATAAAATCCGGCACACGCAACTAAATATCAGTCAGAAAGGATATTACTCATATTAACATGATGGAAAACAGAGTGGAACCATAATCGTAATCATCTATTAAATAACAAACGAAGAGAGATTACAACCAAGTTCTGACGTCGTGGTCTCCTTCAGATGGGTCTCCAGTCGTTCACGTCTCGCAAAGCTCGCCAGGGAAAGGGCAAACCTCTCCAGAGTCTCCCGACAATAGTCTCCTTACTTGAGTCGGCCTTAAGGGAAAGAGAGGGCTCTTTACAGCACAAAGGCTCTTGGGAATATGGAGATTCAAAGCTTAGGCACTTCAAGACTAGCTTGCCATGGGATTGAGCAGGCTTTTATAGATGGGGAAGGAGGGAGTTGGGATCCCTATTATTATGGGATTGGCCCTATCAACAAGGAAGGTTCCATGGGAGGTGGCAAAACTACTTCCCTTCCATAGAACTTCCGCAGCCAAACCTCCCAACTCAAGATAGGCAATGGTTTCTGAGTTTGTTGAAACTCAACTTCCGCCATCTTTATATAAAAAACAATCCTTAAATTGGGTGGCACTACTACTGCTCTGTGACAGAGCGCCAGTTGGCGCGACCTCTTTGCAGGATTTCCCCCATTGGCACGAGTTCTGAACTGTCTGCCCGCGCCAATGCAAAAGGAGATGTTTTTCATGATTTTTGCAAGGAGATGTCTTAAGGGCAATTAAATCTCATGCTTAGAGGAATGCATTGATGATGTTTTCAAGGCATGACAATGTTCACAGGTCACAAAATGGGTCCTCCATTGTGCGGGACGGGGAATGGTAGGGACGGTGACAAATTACTGTGTAACAGATGCCCCCTAAAGTATGAGGCCGGAGAGAGAGAGGGGTGAAATGCTTTATGAGAACATGTTCAACTGAAGGACCACCGTCGGAAAACCTGCGCAGAAAGATACAACTGATATCTCAAGTACATGATGTATATGTGGTATGGACGCAGCCATCCGAAACAGAGCATGCTATAATCCGGATCCAGGGTATGGGCGCAGCCATCCAACTAGGATCAAACAAATAGACTCAGGTATGGTCGCAGCCATCCAATCAGTGAGTCATGTACATAATGATAATAATCCACAATCGCAACCTGGATTACAACAGACACAATCCAGGGTCTTGCGCTCCATCTCGACCCAAACAAAGTACAAGTTCAAGCATGCGAATATGTGAGCTGAAGTCGAACATGCAAGAACATCGTCTGATTACCAGCCAATGATGAAATCCGTTAACAGACGCGAGAGAAACCACCAATAATGACAATGGTCCTCAAGGTACTACAGGTACAATCTACGGCGTGCGAATAAATGAGTTGACGTCGAACACCCGCAGAATCACTCGATCGGAGGCCAATGATGTAAACCTCACGTCGAATGCGACGAACCTGTCATTGAGGCATGCAGGCTCCAAGGTACCATAAGGAGTCTCTAGACCAACTTCCTGGATAATGAGTTGATGTCGACAGGAAGTGACCTTGATCGAAGGTGGGCCATAATGATTCCCACATCATCGACACGAGACAGAGGAACATAATGTTTTGTTGTGAATCAGGACCATATGAGAAACAGAGGAAGGTTGATATTCGCAGAGGCCAACTTCTCTTGAACACATAAACGACACGACAATGGACTTGGCAGTATTTGACATCAACAGATCAAAGGTCATGGCGACGAGGCAGTGAACAGATGAGAGGTCAAAAGAGATTACCCAAACCCATGGAAGCAAAGTGAAGCAATGAGATGAGATGTCCCCAACCCGACACGAATGCAGACAAGTGCCATGTTCAAGAGCGACATACTGCCGACGACAACGACGATGGTTCCATTTTTCCCCCACCATTTCTGGCGAGTGCCCCAATTATTTTTAATAACAAGCTTGAAGGGGATAGCATATGCTTGCGATATAAGTCCGCCCTTCGGGCGAATCCATCCTAGTGCATTTAACGAGTCCTAGGAAGGAGAAACTCGGAGAACGTCATTTCGATGGAATCCAATGTCATCAGGGTTTAACGAGTCTGACAAAGGAAGAACTCGGCGTCTTTTCATGTTTAGAGAGTTTGAAAAGACAGCGGAAAAGAAAACTCCACAGGTCCCTTTTCGTAAATAGTTCCCCAGATCCGAAAAGGTAGAAAACAATATTCGGGAAAACCTCCTAGTCGCGATAGGCTAGGGTATTCCTTTTTCGTAATCAATCCATCCCAGCCCGAAAAAGGGTTAAACTTATACCGGGTGAATGTCGATTCGTGTCCATTTTAACGAGATCGAAACGACAAGGGCCTCGGCAATCTTTTCATATTTAGAGAGTCAGAAAAGAGCTGAAAGATGACTCCAGAGTGACTTTTTCGTGTATTTACCGAGTCCGAAAAAGTATAAAATACAACTTGTTTCCATCGTTTAAGTCGCAAAAACCTGTTGCTGCACATACCAAGCAAGCGTAAAATCCATTTTCGACATAACATATGAAAATATTTGATAAAAATAGCTTTTAAAACTCATTTAACGTCGAAAAAGTTATAAATATGTCAAATTGGTAAAAATAAAATTACTTTTACTATTTACCTTGGTAAAAAGCAACAGTGGTCCATTTGGAGCAGAAACTTCTGACGGTGATTGCGACAAATCCAGTTGACCATTCAGCTTCTCGTCTGTCACAGGTAAGAGGCGTTCCCTTGCTCTTCATTTTCATTCATTTTTTGATCATTTTCCCTTGAAAATCAGTTCTGTGTGGCCACTGTTAAAATTTTAGGGTTGCGCCCATTGGCGCGGGTATCGGGCACGGACCCGCGCCAATGAGCTCTTTTCTACAAAGGGCTCGTGCCACGTGGCGCGACTGTTCACAAAACAGCCGCGCCAGCGGCCGAACCTGAAAATCCGCCCAAAAATTCGACATTTAGACCAAATTGCATGGAATTTGAGGCTCATCAAAGATCTAAATAAGGGTTCATGGCCATATGAATGCAGGTAATCAATCAAAATGGAAATTGAATGGAAAGAACGAGAGCATGGAGAAGAGGATGAACAAGCCATGCAAAGTCAAGCTTGCATGAATGCACTTAGAAACTGTGGACTGAAAAAGTTCTTCCTCACACCCTGTCTACGAGCTCAGCCCAAGCTTCTCCAGTATTTGATCAGTATCTGGGATGAACACGAACAGGTGTTCAGGCTACGAGATCATGTATTAGAACTGGAGGTTTCTGATGTTTATTTCATCACCGGATTGTCCCGCAGAGGTCCAATCCCTGTATTGACTGGAAGCAGACCATCTGGGGAAAATATGGAAGAAGTGATGGCACGAGTGTGCCGAGGAGCACAAACGGGATCAGGCAGTAAGAAAGTGGATATCCACACTATCCCTGATCTGGCGTTGAGATTTTTTCTGCATACCATCACGCGGGCCGCAGGGTCGCAGGCACCGCACGAGGCCACAAAGGCCCAACTCCTGCTGGCCTCAGAATGCATGGGTCCCTTACTGTATAACTGGGCAACATCAGTAACAATCAACATGAAAAGGCAGCTCACAAAATGCAAACAGGGGAAACTGAAACAATTTGGTTATGGTTCCATCTTGGTATCGTTCATTCTGGAACGCTTACCAATCTTCTAGGGCCAAGGGGCCGCAGTGGCAGATCCGATACCACGAGAGCCAAGAATGGCTTGCTGGGCAGCATTGATGCCCAGATCTGGAGGTGGCCAACAGATGTCCCGGAGGCCGGAGTTCTTTAGGTGGTTACGGCGCCAACTGATTGTCGTGGAAGACTGGCCCTATGCAGGAATTGACTTTACCGGGGACCCAGATCTCCCACTACCAGAAGGAGACGACTGGGACGAGGAGCTGGGTAAGACCTCATATTTTTGATTTTATGTTTTATGTTTTTTTTTTTTGTTAATACATATTCGTCCTAACACGATCATCCATATATGCAGATGTGGGACCTGAGAGACCAGCTGGGATGTCTCCAATCTCCCGGAGGACACAACTCGCCCCTGAGGTTCAGGGAGAGGGCACCGGAGGAGAGGAACTGATCCAGAATCTCGAGGGCATTGCCCACGGGATCCCAGACTATGCCCAGCTGGCAGACGTACCGATGGCATACCAGCGCCACACGGTGGGAGTTCCGAGTCGGGTCCACCGAATCCTGAGGCGTTTAGTGCGTGAAGTCACATGCTATCATGAGCACCATGCGGATTAGTCCTTAGGATTTATACCACACCTATTTTTTGAGAGACATATCGTCTCCGGTTGTACTAAGACGATTATGTATATTTTTGAGTTTTATGTGACACACTCTTATGTAAACATTTCGATATCTATATATATATGCATATCTATTTCTGGATGAGTCTTTCTTTACATGTGATGATGATTTATAAATTGTGAAAATGTCTGTCTAATACCAAATTTTCTACTGCATCTGTTAATGTATTCAAATGCCTGGGTATATGATGATATGTAATGTAGTCAAAATTCCTTTCCAGTAATAGAATACGCAAATACAGACGTAAGATGGACGGGTTCCTTACCGAATAGTTTCCGTTCAGTTGTAACACTACAAGCTGTGAATCTAGGTACACGAGCAATTCACAGATACCAAGGTTTACTGCCTCGGTTAATAATTCCAACACGGCACTATATTCCGCGATGTTGTTCGTGGTACGTCCTAGACACACACCTTGCAGGTCAATTAACTCACCAGCAGGATCATAGATTACCCAGGCTGCGGAAGACAGATTCCTAGTACTGCGGGAGGCACCATCCGCGAAACCAACAAATGGATGAATAGACATCTGCACAACCAGGAAGACCCGATCAGCAGAAAGATGTTTACAAAGCACACCACACTATGCACACAAATGACAATCACACATCTATGTACACACACCACACCAAGAAATCACTTCAGGCATAGTACTTTTTAAGGTACAGCCCATTTCTGGGCTGCGCCAGCGGAACTCCTTCGTAATCTATAAGTTCGTAGGCCCCATTTTTCAAAACACGCTTTACTATATAGGGCCCGTGCCACATAGGCTGGAGCTTACCGGCTCCAAGCTTATCATGCGCCTGATCGTACAGGAGGACGAGGTCTCCTTCGATAAAAGAACGGGGAGAAACAGATTGATCAAAATGAGTTTTGACCCTCTTCTTTTGTGCTTCGATGATCAAAGCAGCTAGACGACGAGTTTCATCCAATCGTTCGAGATACAGAAGATTTTCTTCCTCAGCAGAAGTATCCGGTAAGAGCTCCACAGTTAATTTTAGTGAAGGAATCTCGCATTCAACCGGCAGAGTAGCTTCCAGACCATACACCAATTGGAATGGTGTGAATCCGGTTGCACTCTTAGCAGATGTTCGGTATGCCCAGAGAGCTGAGAACAGTTGGAGATGCCAACTGGATTTATGAATCCCAACTGTTCGCTGAAGCATGGTGACCAAAACCTTGTTCACCACTTCAACCTGACCATTAGCTTGAGGGTAGTATGGTGTTGAGCTGTCGTGACGCAAGCCCAACGTTGAAGTCAGCTCCGCCATCATATAATCGCGAAAATGAGTACCGTGACCAGTGATGATGGCTTGAGGAACCCCGAACCGTGTAATAACATGGTTGAATATGAATTGAGCAGCCGTTTTCCTGTCAGCAGCTAGTGTAGGCATCACCTCGGCCCACTTAGTGAAGTAGTCGACGGCGACAATGATATACGTATGCCCCCCGGCCGAGTGAGGGTTACACGTCATAAAATCCACGCCCCATTTCGAAAAAGGGCCGACGGTAATAACGGGATGCAATGGCAATGGTGGCGCGCACATCTTGCGCTGAAAAATCTGGCACGGATGGCATTTACGGACTGCAGTGATACAATCCTTGAATATGGAAGGCCAGAAATAACCTGCCCGCAGAATCTTCTAGGCAGTAGCATACCCGGACATATGTCCGCCACAGGCGCCACTGTGGTAGTCATTTAAGACTTTCTCAGCCTCTTCCAAGGTTAGGCATCGCCGGAGCACCGAATCTACTCCAATGCGATATAAGGTATCTCCTACTATACGGTAGGGTTGGGACTGGTGCCGAATCCGACGGCGGGCAGTTTTATCCAACTCAGACCGAAATGTCGCGGTCTGAAGATACACTATGATGTCACCGCACCAAGGATCACGAGTACTGATAAGAAAAAGCGTTTCGTCCGGTATATGGTCTTCAGAGTGTGAGGGAACAGAGTCTGTAGGGAGAGAACATATCAAATCCGCGAAGACCAGTGATTTAGTTGACTTGGCAGTGGTGAACTCCAAGTCAAACTCCTGTAGGATCACAATCCATTTGGAGTACTTGCCCCCTAGTAATTATCTAGAAAGAATATATGTCATAGGGTTGCAGTCTGAGACCACTGTTATTGTGCGCAAAAGGATGTAATGGCGAAAATGTTGTACGGCGTGTACTGCTGCTAAGGCCAACTTCTCGACATGTGCATAACGCGTTTCCGGATCGAGAAGGTTCCGTGACAGGTAATAGACGATATGTTCATCATCGTCATCGTCATCCTGCACCAAGACCATGGCAATGGTGCTAAATGCGGTGGCTAGATACAAAGTGAAGTCGCGGTGGTAGTCCGGAGGACTAAGAAACGGAGCATTGACTAGCAATGTCTTCAGCTTCTCAAAGGATTCCTGAGCAATTTCGTCCCAGTAAAAAGGGACGTTCTGCTTTAACAAACGGGTGAATCCTTTGGCCACCTCGGCATAATTCGGGATAAAGCGCCTAATAAAATTCGCTTTCCCTTGCAGACTCTGTAACTGATACAGGGAGGATGGTGATGGGAGATTTACGATGGCCTCGACCTTTAGAGGGTCAAGGCGAATTCCGTCTTTCGAGACTATAAAGCCTAAAAGACGGCCAGAATCAACGCAGAAGACGCACTTATGAGGATTGAGCCTGATATTGTAGCGTCTGCAACGAAGAAATATCTGGCGGAGATGCTCAGGATGGTCCTCTCGCTTGCCCGAATGGGCTGGCAAGTCGTCCAGATAAGGCGGAACGATATGGCGAATGTCATGAAAAGCGTAGGACATCGCACGCTGAAATGTGGCTCCAGCGTTCTTTAAGACGAACGGGATTTTTTTGTACGCAAAAGTGCCCCACGGACAGATGAATGTGGTCTTATGTTGATCCTTAGGTGCAATATTGATTTGGTTATAACCTGAGAAACCATCCATTAAGGAAAAGATCTCACTCCCAGCACATTCGTCGATGATCTGATCGATAAACGGAGTGGGATAATTATCTTTTGGACAGGCACGATTAATGTCGCGATAATCCACACAGACTCGAATTGTACCCTACTTTTTATCGACAGGGACAATGTTGGACACCCATTCTGTAAGGGGGATAGGATAAATAAAACCCGCGTTCAGAAATTTTTCAACTTCTGCCTTGATGGCGGCGGCTTTCCGAGGATGCATGGGACGTAAGCGTTGGCGCACGGGTTTCACACCTGGATAAATTGTTGAGGAGGTAAATCCCCTCTGCGGACAAAGGTGATCCCTACTAGCCCAGCAGGGGTCTAGCAACAATCACAAAATGTTACGACGCAGGTTCCTAGTTACGAATGAAAAGACTAAAGACGGAAGCCTACTTGGAATCCAATGCTATGATCTGAAGAAGAAGCGTCCCCGTTCCTCAACCTCGGCAGATCACAATCCCTCCACAATCTCCGCGGATGAACACCTGCACATGCAAGAAACAAACAGATACAAGCATAAAATCCGGCATACGTAACTAAATATCAGTCAGAAAGGATATTACTCATATTAACATGATGGAAAACAGAGTGGAACCATAATCGTAATCATTCATTAAATAACAATCGAAGAGAGATTACAACCAAGTTCTGACGTCGTGGTCTCCTTCGGATGGGTCTCCAGTCGTTCACGTCTCGAAAAGCTCGCCAGGGAAAGGGAAAACCTCTCCAGAGTCTCTCGACGATGGTCTCCTTACTTGAGTCGACCTTAAAGGAAAAAGAGGGCTCTTTACAGCACAAAGGCTCTTGAGAATATGGAGATTCAAAGCTTAGGCACTTCAAGACTATCATCCCTTCGGCGTTCGGCTGTTGCAAAGACAACCGATACTCCTCCGGAGAGATATTCTCCGGTATAGAAGTAGCTAGATACACATCTTCAGGAGTTGGCCCAGCCCTAGTAGCAGATGCTGAGACAACAGGAGAAGAGGTGGCCACACAAACAGTGGTCCGGACAGGAACATAAGTGACGGGCGTCTGCGGAGACACCCCGGGTGTAGTAGCAGCTGGCCTCGAAGTAGGAGATGATATTCCCATAGAGGCTGCAGCGGAAATGATCTGACCCAGACATCTGTATCCCCGTGGTAAAGAAGGACTGGCTGCCGCCGACATGGGAGCCACTTATTGCTCCCCAAACACCGATGGGAAGAGCCGGGAGAAGTTCCCGTCTTCGTATCGTCGGGAATTTCCTCACCAGAATCACTCATGGTTGATCCCGCCGTTAAATCACGCAAGAGACGGCGAGGACTAGGAGGAAAAACAGCAGCAACAAACGGTGAACCCGATGTAAGAGAAAGGAAATCAGCTCCTAATCTCAATTCAGACACAGGGTCCAAAAAGGGCCAATTGAACTCAACTGGTCCTCCAAAGGGTTGCTCAGCGAGAACCGGTCCCCCGTCAGGAAACTCGGAAACAACAGGCTGCTGTGGTTCAACAGAAGACTGAGAAGCTTCTGAAGAATCGTCCGTGTAAGGACTACCAGTAGATGAAACCGAAGGTTCCGCCACTGTGGCAAAAGACTAGAGAAAAAGAGCAAACACACACACGGCTGAAAACGAGTTAAGACACACGATCAAACGGTCAACAAGCAATGTCTAAACGGGTGTGTAATCGTGGGCGATTAATTTTACCACATTGGAAAGTAAGAAATTCTACCGTTTCATATTTTAAGAGTCGAGAAACGACAAAAATATGACTCTATCTCTTTCAGAGTTGACACAAGCGTGAAAGGACAAGCGCTTGACGATCTTTTCAAGTTTAAGGAGTCAGAAAAGACCAAATGACTGCTCAGGAAATACTAGGCACAAAGGGTGTACCAAATATCCGTGAACTGCAATATACACCTTGGTTTCAATAATGAAACAGAAATCGACCAAGGACTTTCCGTATGTGCAGGTAGTCTCCCCGAATGCTATGTTCGGTGTATCACGGGTATAGGGCGGCAGACTCGGCTTCCTGTGGATAAAGGATTGAAAACCTAGATGGGTCTCCCTTTATATACACGATGGTACGGGGAGCACAAGTCCGTACTAGCACTGTCTAAAGCCAACAGGCGAATGACAGCTGCTAGGTTTAACGACGCCGGAACACGTCTCTAGCCTAGACCTTCTAAAAATGTTTCGTTAAGTTCCAATGCCGCCTTAGGTTAATTGAATAAATTTTACAGTTGATCTTCAATTAAGTTTCAATTTTCAGGCCCTATCGTATGTAGTGTCTTAAAAGACTCCTAAATGCAAAGCTATATGCCACAGTCCAACATTTCGTTCGATGAAAACTAATTAGAGAAGAGTTGAGAGCTTTTACACAAACGAAATGAATGGAAGACAAACAATGAGATCTCTAATGCAACTAATGAAATTGAAAACTTTTCATCCAAATCACTAATCACTAGCAAAATTGAAAAGATCACAATTTGCACTAATTAACAAAAGAAAAAGAGATTTTTTTTTTTTTGATTTTCAATGTTTAATAACTAATATGCACTAAACAAACTCGAAAACAAACGGAACAACTTGAGAAACGATATTCGAGAGAGAAAAACAAACAAATTTCACTCAGCAACACAAACAATCAGATCTCAAATCGACCAAAGTCTCTCAAAACAAGGAAAAGACTCAAAAGCTTCCAATGGACCGTGTGATCTAGGTCCAAGGCAAGACTAAACGAATTGCGAATGAAGGAATGAACAATCACCCAAAAATCACAACAAAACAATGAACAACTACTTAGAGGATGTGGAGAATCAATCAGACAGTTGACAGGGAAATCAAAACACCAAAACTCCCAAGGAGGGCTCGATACACTAAGCCACTAGATGCCCTAGGGCTTAAAACGTGAAACCGATAGATAAAAGCAAACAACCGAAGGACAGAGGTGAATTCCCAGTCAAACAGGACTCCAACACACTCAGGCAGTCGGAAAATCAAGAAGAAAAACACTGACCAAACTCAGAGAGCTCAAAAAAGAGGAAACTGAAAAACCTTACAGGAGTGGCGCGACTGTAAGGATGAAACTGGCGCCAGAAAGCAATTGGCGCGGGCTAAACAAAGGCAACGTGCGCCAATTGGCGCGAATGTCGGGTTAAAAACCGCGCCAGTCGAGTTTCTCAGCCAAAAATAAAAAAAAAGCTACTCCAGAGACAAATCAATGTAAACTAAGCAAACCAAGAAGTCAAAAACAACAAAAAGAACCCAACCTAGAAGGTTGATCAAGCAAGGAAAAACATAAAACAATCAAAGCGAGACAACACAAACGAACACCGAAGCTGGACCGTTTCCCCAGTGGAGTCGCCAAATTGTTGAGGAGGTAAATCCCCTCTGCGGACAGACGCGATCCCTACTAGCCCAGCAGGGGTCTAGCAACAATCAAACAATGTTACGACGCAAGTTCCTAGTTACGAATGAAAAGACTAAAGATGGAAGCCTACCTTGAATCCAATGCTATGATCTGAAGAAGAGAGCGTCCCCGTTCCTCAGCCTCGGCAGATCACGATCCCTCCACGATCTCCACGGATGAACACCTGCACATGCAAGAAAAAAACAGATACAAGCATAAAATCCGGCATACGCAACTAAATATCAGTCAGAAAGGATATTACTCATATTAACATGATGGAAAACAAAGTGGAACCATAATCATAATCATCTATTAAATAACAAACGAAGAGAGATTACAACCAAGTTCTGACGTCGTGGTCTCCTTCGGATGGGTCTCCAGTCGTTCACATCTCGCAAAGCTCGCCAGGGAAAGGGCAAACCTCTCCAGAGTCTCCCGACAATAGTCTCCTTACTTGAGTCGGCCTTAAGGGAAAGAGAGGGCTCTTTACAGCACAAAGGCTCTTGGGAATATGGAGATTCAAAGCTTGGGCACTTCAAGACTAGCTTGCCATGGGATTGAGCAGGCTTTTATAGATGGGGAAGGAGGGAGTTGGGATCCCTATTATTATGGGATTGGCCCTATCAACAAGGAAGGTTCCATGGGAGGTGGCAAAACTACTTCCCTTCCATAGAACTTCCGCAGCGAAACCTCCCAACTCAAGATAGGCAATGGTTTATGAGTTTGTTGAAACTCAACTTCCGCCATCTTTATATAAAAAACAGTCCTTAAATTGGGTGGCGCTACTACTGCTCTGTGACAGAGCGCCAATTGGCGCGACCTCTTTGCAGGATTTCCCCCATTGGCGCGAGTTCTGAACTGTCTACCCACGCCAATGCAAAAGGAGATGTTTTTCATGATTTTTGCAAGGAGATTTCTTAAGGGAAATTAAAGCTCATGCTTAGAGGAATGCATTGATGATGTTTTCAAGGCATGAAAATGTTCACAAGTCACAAAATGGGTCCTCCATTGTGCGGGACGGGGAATGGTAGGGACGGTGACAAATTACTGTGTAACACTACTGATTCATTTTTTAATAAGGTTGACACAGGAAAAGAACTGTCCTCATACCTAATTCATTTTTTAATGAGGTTGACTCAGTAGAAGGAACTATCCTCTGACCAACTGATTCATTTTTTAACGAGGTTGACACAGGAAAAGAACCGTCCTCAGAAACTACTTATTTCTAATCTATCAATCTATCTACTGATTCATTTTTTAATGAGGTTGACACAGGAAAAGAACTATCCTCATCGCCGACTGATTCATTTTTTAATGAGGTTGACACAGTAAAAGGAACTCTCCTCACCAGCCACTGATTCCTTTTTTAACAAGGTTGACTCAGTAACACGAACCATCCTTTTAACGAGGTTGACACAGTAAAAGGAACTATCCTCAGACACTACTGATTCATTTTTTAACGAGGTTGACTCAGTAAAAGGAACTTTCCTCATACCAACTGATTCATTTTTTAATGAGGTTGACACAGTAAAAGGAACTATCCTCAGACTCACTGATTCATTTTTTAACGAGGTTGACACAGTAAAAGGAACTTTCCTCGCCCACTGATTCATTTTTTTAACGAGGTTGACACAGTAAAAGGAACTTTCCTCACCAACTTGATCATGGCCTCCAATTGGAAGAAACACATGTCAATGGACACACCTTGATCATGGTTTCCAAGAGGTCTTCATCAGAAGGAAGAATAGTTCTCTGGAAGGAATACATGTCAAGGGACTCAAAAGGGATAAGAACATCACGTTCAAATAATCCCATAGAGTTTTCCATGTCAACTACCAGATCTAAATCAAAAGAAGACGAGCTTACAGTGAGAGGCTCACTTACATCGGTAATTGAAAACATGGGACTAGTTGCCACATAATTAACCCGTGGCGGGGTAGATACCACTTTAGAATCGGGAACATTTAGGGATGTCATATTATTGGTAGTCAAAACAAGACTAGGGAATGAAAGTTGGTCTACAGTCACAATATTTCCATTGTGAGGGAAAGACATCACGCGAAAGAGTGTCAATATGACAGCTTTCATTGCATAAAAATAGTCTTTCCCAAGGATTAAATTGAAATCCAAGGGGCCTCGAACTACCATAAGATCAATACAAACAATTTTACCTTCCAAAGTAATAGAAAAATTAGGAAGGATCCCTAAAGGTTCACTAATGGTTCTGTTAAAAGCTTTCAGATTCTGCGTAATAGGCACAAGCTGAGGGGAACCCAAAGCTTTCCAAACAGTTGAGGATAAAATACTAACAGAAGCACCTTCATCTACCTGTGTGCGGTGTATGTCCCTACCACCCAACTTCACAATGATTTGGAAAGGGATGGAGGAAGGAAGACGAGGTTCTATCAGTCTATTCCAATCAAAGGAAAAGACCTCAGTACTTGGAGGGGGTTCTGTAGAAACAGGTGAAATGCCCCCCGGCGTAGAAGAATCTGATGTAACAAGAAGAACCTGAGCAGTATGAAGTTCACTCTCTAAAGGGAGAGTGGGATCGACCGAATGTGAAATTGAATCGACCACTTGATCAACTAATGAATCATCAACCTGAGTGATATGAGTTTCACTCTCCAATGGAAGAGTGGGATTGACTGTACTTGAAACTAGATCAATCACTCCGTCAGTTGACGGTAGGTTGGGAGAAATTTTACGGTAACCAGTTGGAAATTATTGCTGTGGAACAGTAAGGTTTTCCAACAATTTTTAGGCTTCATCCATGTGAGGGCAAATGTGAGTTTGATGACTCCCTTTGCATAACTTACAAGGAAACCTAACTTTACCCTTTTTCCCAGGAACCTGACTATCACTGGTTGATGGATCAACGAAAAGTTGATGAGATTTTTCTGACCATACTTCCAAGACCTTAGGAATACTAGGACAATTGATAAGGAAGTGGTCACCCTTACAAATCCTGCAAGGGTATTTGGGTTTACGATGCATGTTGGAGGTTTCCTCAACACAACTAACACTTACAGCCATGGTTGGTTGGTTGACTTCTTTCTTATCTTGCTTCTTCTTCTTCTTCTTCTTCCCTTTCTTCTTCTTAGCCACCTGGTTACTAGCATCAAGGCTTTTACCAAGCGAAGAGGAAGAAATGGAGGAAGAAATATTAGGCGAAGAAGGTAAAGGGTCAACAGAAGGTTGGTGATGTTGAGATGGTGAACTCTGTTGAGGTGAAGCATCCGGTTGAGGTGGAACAATTGGAGTATTCAGGGCCAACAAAGTTGAAAATAACCATATCGGTAAACCAATTGTAAATCTAGGTACTAACAAAGTAGCCATATAAGGAGGACCAACATTTCCAAAACAAGGAAAAGTACTAGGATTCTCGTTAAGAGGGATTCCTTGGTTGGTAAATTCCGGAACAGTTGCCATTATATTCAACTTCAGTGAATTTTATTAACAATTTAAAACTAAAATTAACAATTCACAATTCACACCTATGGTCTCACAAAAGTTAAAACAAACAAATTAACACGCGCTATCAAATCTAGGAGTCAAACCACACACAAACAGTAACTTCCCGTACTAAAAACACTAGTTGGTGATGAAATCCAACATCATAGAATTTAATACATAAAGGGCGGTTGGAACAGTTACCCTGACAACCTGCTTAATGAAACAGAATGGCACAAGTTTCTTCACAAAACCATCTCGAGTGAAGAGAACCCCCCAGAGAGTCCAAGTGAGTCTAGTCGATGTCTGCTCCAGGTACAGTGAGATCTTTCCTTCACCGTCACCTTAGGAAATAATCTTAAGTTAATGGACACTAAGGTTACCAACAGTAACAAATACAACTGGGGGAACAGTCTACGATCCGATCCCACGCACAAGGGCAGAGTAACAAAGCTCAATCCCCTTGAAGGCTCCTAGACATGGTCAACCCGAGGTTTACCGACAAGTGACCCCAGGCTCCTCGACAATGGTTAATCCAAGGTTTACCATTTGTAATGCGCGCAGAATCTTCTATCTTTCCCAATGAAATAGAATTGATTGTCTCAAAGGTTCAGACATGATCTCGTGATTGACTTCTTTATGAGAAGCTTCCCAGATTATACAAATTACAATTGGATTTATTTCCTACCACAAGATTTATCTAGTTGTTTGTTTTAGTTATCTTGGAGAGTTAATTACTCCCTACTCCAAGATACTAGCCTAAGCTATGTTGGTGATAAGAGCCCTAGAAATGTAAAAATTACTAGATGAATTTTATTAAGCACTGTGTTATTTAGGCTGTTATTACTCAACAGGGTAAATGGATATGAAACCAATGGTGTTATGACCCGAACCAAAATTGAATGCAATCGAATATGATAATGTAATCTTTTCAATTCGATGAATCCTAACTAAAGTAGGGAAAGAGTTTACATTCACTTCCAACAATGCAAAAATTGATCACTAAGAGAAAATATAACAAATTCTCTAATGCACTAATTTCATCAAGAAAAACTAATGCAAATCAATCCCAAAACAATTTTTTATTTTTGTGTTTTTAAAACAAGCATAGAAACATCTAAATTCAAATCAAAGAAAACTAATCTAAATCTATGATTGATTTTTCAGAATGTAAACTATGTAGTTGTAATCTATGCACAATTCACATGAAAAGTATGCAAATGTAATCTATGCACATTTTTCATTCATATTCTGAAAATGAGAATTCTAATTATGCAAATGTGATCTATGCAAGAGAATTCTCAAACACAGGATGATTCTAATGTAATCTAAGAACCAATCAAGTGCAAGTCAAGAAAAATGGGTGAGAGTTCCAAAGATCAAAAAACACTCAAAGGCGATTAACACTCATACAAAGACTGAGACAAACCTCCAAGTAATGACCAAAGGAAATCAAGTTAAGAATTTCTTAAAAAAGAGACTCAAAACACCCAATTAACTTAATGGAGATTGATGAGATGAAGAATTGCTGAAAGAAATTCATAAACAAGAGATTTTTTGACAGAAAAATATAGATCTGGGTAGATGCTAAGAATCCTAAATTAAATCTAAAATAAACTAGAAAAAAATAAATCCGGAGTTTTTCCAAAATTTTAACAGGGTCCGCAGGCTCCCAGAAGTAACAGGTGCGGTCCCGCACTGTTAACTCAAGGAAAGTGTGAAACTGCCCGCACTGTGCAAAAGAACAAAGTGCGGTCCCCAGAAAAGTTCAAGAAAAACTTAAAAGATTTTGAAATTTTCAAAAACAATGAAAACCTAAGCTACCCAGGCAGATATCCATCAGTCAAAAACCAGGAAAAACTTTTCCTCAAATCAAAATAAAAGAGAACCAAAACAACAAGTTTATTTCCCCAGCGGAGTCGCTAATTTGTTGGCCGGATAAATCGTTTTAGCGGACAAGACCAATCTCCCTAGTGTCAGAAGACAATCTAGCAACAAACGAACAACTAAGTTTTTCTTTCTCTAAATATATTCGTTTTACAAATAAATTCTATGAAGGTGTCGATCCTACCTTAGATCCAAATGCTTATTTGCGGTCGTAGTGCTTTCTTCGCATCAATAATCCTTCCATCACAACAAGAGTTCTTTCGTCGCAAGAAAGTATCGTTTTTCATTGATCTGCAATCACAAACAAGAAAATATCAATAGCACCTGTATAACAAATAATCATAAAACATACCTATCATAGTGATCAAGGAATCTATGAAATAAATGATCAAACGACAGCTTATTTAAATAAACAATCGAATGAAAATTTATTGAGAAAAATAAAACTTGATTGTATTAATCTTAAAATAACAGAAGAACCTTACAACCTTAGCCTTGATGTTCGAAAGGCCTTCCCGAGGTCCTAAGCAGGAGTCTCCTCTACTTTGATAAGTTTTTCACTCTTCCTCCATAAGCATAAATAGGTATGTGATCTTTCCTCTCAAAAGCTCAGCAGAAAGAAGTCTAAATCTTAACAGCACTTCAACTCAAAAATCTTCCCTTAACCCCTTTTTGAGGCTACCCAATGCCTCCTTTTATAGAGCAGATGAGGAGGTTAGGATTCCACCTTTAAAGGGATAGAACCCTCCTTCAAAGGGATAGGCTCCTCACATCAAGGGATTAGTTCCTTAAGGTGTGGGATACATGTACCTTACTAAAGCGTACTCATCCCCAAAAAATCTCATCTAGAACCTTCTAGAATTGACCAAAATTCCACTTTTTCAGTTTAATTTCGCGCTTTTTTTATCTTTACAGGGGTACGCAGGCATAACACTGGAAAACTGCGTTCTAGAATGCAGTTCCTCTTCACATTACCTGTTTACCCTAGCCAGGAACGCAGGTAGGCTTAATATTACCTGCGTACCCAAAGTTTTTGAGCTTTTTAGGGTTTTTTCTCCAGTTTTAGGGCTTGGAATGAGGAACAAAGGTTGTAAGACTTGAAAAGGAGGTATGTATGAGTGTTAATGAGCTCATACAGTCAGAAAAATGTTAAGGTGACATTTTTTAGTGTAACACTTCTACACATTCTAAGTGTTGCATACATTTTACAACTCACCTTAATATTAAGGATCATGTTTCCTTTTGAAGGAGAAGGATCATGTTTCCTTCTGAAGTAGGGTTTTCCATAAACCGGGTAGGTGAGGTCTCCCTATTTTCATGTCTAACCTTACTATTAAAGATAATTTTTCTTCTCCTAAAGGAGAAAGGAATAAATTTCATGTGGAGGGGTGAAGCAGTGTTGACTAGCTATGACGAGAGATGAAGGTTGATTAATAAAAGAGTATAAATTCGTGATATAAAAGAGCAAAATCTATTAACTATATTAACTGTATATGAGAGCATAACTATTAATGTGCTCTATTTTTATTTTCTATTTATACATATATAGAATTAAAAGAATCACATATTAAGAAAATAATATAAGAACATTGTTCCATTAAATTTAAAAATAATATATACAAGTATATAAACTTATATTAATAAAATAAAACATACATAAATCCATGTTATGGATTTGATTGATCCTGTTTTAAAACGGATCTGTTGTACAGCTGGGTAAGAAAATGGAAACCAGATTTTTCAATATAAATACCAAATGGACTAGTATGATTTATATGCATCTTTTAAATGAACAGTAGGATTGTGATGTATCTTTTAAAGGAGGACAAAAATTATATTACAAAAATCAAAATCAGAGCATGCATGTTGTTATATCTTACTATATAATAGGGCATTGTTCTTTACAAAACTTGACTTTCTACATTCATATCTGTGAAATTGCTTCTTATGTTACAAGACTTAATTATCCAAGTTTTTGTTGCTTTCATGCTAGTCAGAGACTAATCTAGAGATTCCACAACTAGAATTATCGAAGTTTTTGTTGTTTTCATGCTACTTGTTAGCACCCTGTAATCAGCAAGATTGGCAAAAGTTTGACTATAGGGAGAACATCGTTTCAACCACTTTGGGATTATAGGATCTAGCCCTCTAGAATCCAGAGAGGGATCTCTCCAATAAGTGCAAAGATGGATTTGTCTTTGAAGTTTGGTTAATGATATTAGGCTAGTTATAAAGGCCGAGGGTTTTGTTTTGTTTTTGGATGGTTGAGCATGATTATTATTTGAGGTGGAAAGTCCTAAATGCAAAGAGTTTCAAAGGTGAGAAGTTGCAAGTAATCAGAATAAGCTTCGGCTAAAAAGATAGATATAACGTTGGTTTTTAGTCCATTGGGCTATGGAGTCATAACAGGGCTTTAATTGAGAAAAAATATCAAGAGTGATCCAAGGGGCAAGTCATCTATATCACAAGATTATTGAGATTAAAATGATGGAATGGAAACAATAAAGTGTTGGAGGGGTGGAAACTGATAATAATTTCAACAAGGATTTATAGTCAGTCCAAACAAGAAAAGCCTCTTAAGTAACAGTTTAAAACCAACCAAGGTCAAGGCTAACCATAGACTTCTTGGGCAAGTTTGTATTAAAGCAGCTTAATTGACAAACAATCCAGTAATCTGCATAATTACCTTCAGAAAGTATGAAAACACATAAGAGAAACAAAGTGAAACTTTAAGATCAGATAAGGTACTTTTAAACCTATTCTGCTTTCAACCAACACCAAGGGAAACTTTCAAAATCTACCTTTGGAGCAAGAAGCTAGAAAACAGGGCTCACCATCACTTTTCTAGTCCAAATTTAATAAGCAAACAATGAAAATAACATTCAAGAATAATTTTTAAGGCAAACAGTAGGACGAGGGAAGGCCAGCATTCCTAACTGCTTAAACTATATTAAATCATTCTTAAATAAACAATTTAGAGGAAAAAATTGAGATAAAGCTTATCAGTCAAAGAAGGGTACTGGTAAACAGTAAATCCTAACTCTATAATTGTTGTTCTTTATCAGAGAATAGTGAAAAATATGGCATACGTGAAAGGAGAAACAAATAACAAAGAAAGAAGCACTTCACCAGTGATATAGACCAGGATCCCAAGAAACAGCTTGCTATTGATATCAAACCAGTTACAGTCTTCAGGTCCAATGTTTCAGTTCAGCAATCATCTTCACTTCTCAGCCTAACTTATCTAATCACAAAAAGAGCTTCAAGAGCCAGTGAACACTATTTACAAGTAGGAGTTTTGAGCTCAATTATATTTCAAAGTTCTGCAACCAACAATTTCTCATCTTCTACGGAATTATTTATAGAAGAATGAGGAGGTGGGATATAATAAAAGATCTCCTAAGTTAATTAATATAGAATAATGACTTCTCGGCCTTTGAGGGGCTCGATGGAGAAGTTTACAGGTGTTCTGTCTGTATTAATGTTTCACATTTAAGATTCAAGCTCGGTGAGATCTCTTATTGACTTTTGAGGCTCTGTTTCACGTTGGAGTAACTCTGCAGATATTTAGTCATTAAGTTCTCTGGCGGAATTAACTCTCTGGCTGTGCTGAGGAAAATATTTTCTTTTGATCAATAACTTCGGCCTCTGTTTGAATGCTTGTGGCTATAGGTGGCACTGTGGTAGCTGAGAGGAATCAATTTGCCTCTATTGAGGCGGTGGAGGGATTTTTTTCTGTTAAACACTCATTATTTCCTTTTAATTATGTTTTAATTTGGAGGATTTGGCTTTTGATAATCATTCTTAGCCGTAATCCCCACAAATTTGTCTTCCATCTTCTGTTTTGATACGTTTTGTCTTCGACACTGATACTCTTTGATTGTGATTTTACTCACTGTGTCCTGTTGATGTGCAGGTTGCGCAGGGCTCATATGGCATCAATGACTCATGAAACATTGACGAGACGTGGAAATTTATCCCATGGATGGCTTCCCTTTAGTGAATCGAAGGAGTGAGAATCGTCATTCCCAGCCTTCGGCTTTTTCTTCAATACAATGGAAAACCTTTGAAACCTGCAACATACGAAACTTATATTATAAAATCCTGCATTTTGGGTAAACTTCTTCATAGGTTGTGGGGAAAAAGCGTGGCCGTTGGATGGAAACATCCAACGGTGGAGATCAACTAAGAGAAGGTTAAAAGGAGAGCAGAGGGAAGAATAAGACTGAACCGTCGATCGCGCAGCGATCAACAGTGGTGATTTCACGTTAAAATCCTCTTGTTGGAAGGCGGAGGGCGATGAAATCATGAGGGAAAGATCTGGGACCTTCCGATCTAGACACATGGACGGTCCAGATCTAATCAGAGGATCACAATCGATGGGGAAAAACAAATGTTAAAAACTCACCCGATGAAAAAGATCCGATGCGATTAATGTAGACCGTCGATCTGCAGATCATATCGACGGTGGGAGATGCATCGGGGATCACAATCGGTGGGCACCAAGCACGGCCAATGCGATGGTGCATTGGGTCTTCGCAATCGGAGGTTTCAAAGGGGCACGATCGGAAGAAACCTTGAAGAATTTTCCGATGCGATGGGCGGGGAAAACGCGCTGACCATTGATGTGTTTAAAACATCAATGGTGGAAAATGGTTTAAAACGATAAATGGGCAGAACCCTTTGTAACATTGAAAAAATGGATTTTTTATGAAATACAAAGGAAAAAAGCATCGGGAAGGGATTTTTAATAAGGTTAAGCGTCCGATTGTGGGGCTTTGGGTTTTTCGGAAAACAAAAAGAGCCCGGGGCTTATATAAGCGGGCCAATCGCAATCGGAGGTCGGGGTTCGGCCTTTCAATCAACCCATTGGGTTTTGCAATGCGATTAGTGCCTAAATGGTTTGGCGCCTGGTTCCAGGGCCGGAGCACATGAAGGAGAAGTGGTTTAAGGCTAAGCCCAAAGGGGCTTAAGCTTTTACATAAAAATATGTATGTTTTTATGATTTTTTCTAGTTTTCAAAGGGTTTTGAGGGTTTCGATAAGGCAAAGAAAGAGTCTTAAACCTTATCAAAGGGGTTTTTATGGAGGGGAAAGGGGAAAAATATGAAAATGAAGGATTTTTATGGGGAATAAAGGGGTAAAAATGAGGTTAGTTTTGGAAGTGGAAGAAGGGGGAAAAAGGATTTTTTTTTTTTTGGAGCAGTCTTTTCTCATGAAATCAGCAGAATTTCAGAGTGTGAAATGGAAACAACAGTGAATATTTGGACAGAGGCATGAAGCCCTCATAAGGCTTCAAGAGAGAACAATTTTGCAATAAAAATTGCTTCTTGAAGGCTTCAAAAAAATTTTATCCAGCATTTGATATAACAAATTTTATAACTGGCTAACAGTGGCTCCACTTGGGGATGATGCCTTCTTGAAGGCATCAAGAATTTCAGACTTGCATTATCTGGGAGATTGATCAGTGCCTCATCCATTGGGCTGCTTTCTTTACTTTGGATGATCTTCTTTTGCTTTGAAAACATATTATCAGCCATGGAAAACAATGGAACTTCATCAATACAAGATTTCTACCTACCCAATCCTACTGATCTAACATTTTTTCTTCATTTTAGAGTGCACTTGGATTGGAAAACTCTTTCACAACATTTTATTCTTTTGAAAGAAGGAAATCTAATCTATTTCTACTCCTTATTTCTCCATGGAATCAGATTAAACAGTTGAGTCCATATGTTTCTCTACCTAAGCTACTAATATGTTAGGATTAAACAGTCTAACAGATTTTTTATTCTCTAATTTCTAAAACAGAAATTTAAAAACAATCAAGTCAAGATTGAGTTGTTTGACTTGCTATGATCTATGGCATAAAAACAAGCTGCACATAGACATTTATTTTGTAGAAAATTTAAAACAAAATGAAAGGCTTAGGATTTGAAATTTCAAAGTGTTTCCTTCATCTTTTTTACAGCTCTATTTTGAATTTTGTTTGAGTTGTCCTTGCTTTTTCAGCTGGTTCAAATTTTGAGCTAATTGGAACTAGATTTTCATATTTTTGACTCAGAATTTGAAACAGATTTGAGTCATTCTCTTTGGAATCTTAGGTTCAGATTTTGAGCATGTTTGAACCTTTAATTTCTAGCCTAATCTGTCTACTGATAAGCCAAAATTAAACAGTTTGGCAAATTGAATTCACTATCCTATCAGCAGAAAATTTAAAATTAATTAGTCAAGATTAGGCTGTTTGACTAACTAGGAGTGTGTTCTTCAGGAGTGGCATTTAGGCTTGCACACTTTCAGATTTGTTTCTCTTTTTGGTATGGGGTTGTACCTTTATTGTTTTTACAATCTACCCTCTTTTCTTTTTTTTATTGTTTTTGTATTTTTTATTTTTCTAACTTTGAATGCAACGGTGGATGAAATATTTATAATGGAAAAAGATAAAAGACTTTCAGAACATGACATGGATCAAGAGAAGTAATGTTCGAGCATCCTGCCATTGACAGGACCCCCAAACAATTTTTCTCCATTCAACTCTTGCAAGAAATAGGCATTTTTACTAGCAGTTGAATGAATAGAGTAAGGGCCAAGCCATAAGTTGTCAAATTTCCCATGCTTGCCCTTGTCTTCCCTCCTTGAGTCCCACTTTAAAACTTTGTCCCCAACTTTGAAATTGTTGGACTTTGTTCTTCTGTCAAAAAGCCTTTTGATGTTGTTATGCTTTTATAATGCTTTGTTATATACCTCCTCCCTGGTTTGTTGAAGATGAATGGTCTAATTTATTCTTCTGATCATGTTATTATCTTCAGTTTGCAACTCTTGAATCAACTTCATGACTGGTGTTACACCATTTTTTGGTCATCTAACCTATTATCATTAGATGGACCCAAGTACACCATGTAAGACCAATTTTACCCTAAGTAAAATTGCTTTCACTATGTAAAATAACTTAATAAACCACATTTATTAGGTTGTTTATGGTCTAAACAGGAAACCCCAAAAAGAAATATTAAACAAACCTATTTTGTTTGATTTTCCTCATGGAATAATTAATTAAACCATAATTTAATTATTATTCCTAGTCATGTTTAACCCAAAACAAAGAAATTAATTAGATAAACCTTTATTTATCTTATTATTTCCTAGGAATAATTATTTAAATCTTATTTAGATAATATTCCTTTTTAAATATGACCAAATCACCCACAAATAATTAAATAAATCATTATTTATTTGATTATCCTTCAACCACTTCCTTAAAAAGATAAATAAATCATTTATTTATTTATTATTGACAAATAAAGAGATTTGACCCAAGTCAAATACTTTTTCCCTCCAAAAAATATAATAAAATATTCCATAAAATGTGGATCTAGATTTGGTTAACATTATTTTAATCATGCACCAAGATCTAGAATGACCCAATATTTTGTTATAAATAGGAAGGTTTTTCCTACCATTCTTCAACTTTTGTTGCCTATTAGATCACTCTAGATCTATACACTTGGTCACATTTTTCTACATTATTTGCTGTGTGAGCTCCCTTTGAGTTCTATCTTTGTCTGGGTTTTCTACACCAACAAGAGAGAGAGATTCTAGATCTGAAGTGTTGAGGACTTCCAAGAACCAATCCCATTGAGGAGAATTGGAAACATCTTCTTGTTTTCCTCCCAGGTGCCCTTAATACAAAAAATTCTTTCAAAAACTATTCTTGTCTTGTCTATTGGATATATGGAGCAAACCCTTCTTTTTACTGCTTAATGTATTTCTATGTATAGATCTGGTTTTTTGCAGCTCTTGTCTTGATCAACTAACTGCAGATCTGAAGATATTGGCAGCCATATTTGATGTTAGGGCTATTAGTTATGCGTAGCTAAAGTGGTCTTTTTTCGTACACTTCGACAAAGGATTCATACTAATAATTGGCGACTCCACACGGGTTTTCAATTACGACCGTTGTCGTTTTTCATATTCCTGCATATCCAGCTACTTCAGACCCTAGGGTTTCTTTTCAGATTTTTGTTTTTCCTATTTTTATGTTGTTTTTCTCACATAAAACCCTAAAACATTAAAATTTCTAACTTCCGCGTGTTTCTGGCCCTATTGCGCAGGTGACCGACATCAGCCGCAACTGAGACGGCAACTTTTCTGAAAATCTGCCGCCGAGACACCCGGAGCTTCAGGTCACACTTTTCAGCCCATAAACTGCGACCTGGACCTCCAGGTCGCACTTTTCAACCCATTTTCTGCGACCTGCACTAAAATCAAGTCAGAACCTGCGACCTGCCAATTTTTCAGTTGTTTTTCTGCAATTTTTCTAGGTTTTGCTGTAGCTTCTGTCAGGGTTTTCCAGCCTCTGTCTCCACCCGTTTAGAACTGTTTCTGATCTGTTTTTCTCATCTAAGTGGGAACCTAGCTCCCTACGGCTTCAGTACCCTCCACTTTTTGTGGAAGAGTTTTTGGCTATTTCAGCTGTCTGTTTTTTCAAAGTTTCAGCCGTCCCTTTTTCAGATCTGATACCTCATTCTCAGATCCCTTTAAATCAGCTCTTCTTCCTTTCAAATCACCTCTTGTAGTTTTGTTTGGACCTCCCTTTAGGACCTCCTCCCTGTCCTTTCCGCTTTTTGCTGATTTCCTCCTTTTTTCCAGCCACCTTGCCTCCGCCTCTTGGCTATGATCTGCACCTCTTTTCAGCAGTTTTCTCCTTTAGATCCCTGTCCCTTTCGACCCTAGATCTATTGGCCTCTTTTTAGTGTGTTTTGGCTAGATTTTTTCCCTCTTTTAGATTAGTTTTGAGAGACCCGCCTTTTTGGGTTGAATCGATGCAATAGTAGCTGTTAATTTTCTGTTATTTCAGCATTATATATTGTTCTCTGCAGATTTATTTTCAGTTACGCAACACACTTTTTCTGTTGCTCTAAAAACGAAAAGGGTTTAAAAATTAAAATTAACGCACGCCACACACTCACCCTAAGTGAAGAAGACCTGATTTACACCGCCATGCAAACCCTTTAAAATCAATTGACACTGCACCTATCTGCCCTTGTATCGACATTGTAATCACTTGATTCTCTACCTCCTTGCCCTTGTGGTCGTTCTTCTTCCCCTTGTGTTGTGTTTGTGTTGTCATCATTGTGCCCCCAAGGCGCACATGCCCCCAAGGCGCACATCCTAGAGACTTCTTGGCCTTCACCCTCAATTTCCGGTCCGTCGACCTACTCCTTCCCTCCATCGTCGAGTTAGTCCTCCTCCGATTCCGCACTCCGACTCCTCTTCTGGTTCATTGGGTTCTCCTTTTACTTCCGGTTCTCCCCCTGTCACCTTCACTATGTCTGGTCCAGGGCCTAACGCTAGTGGTACTCCCAACCCTAATGCCGGGACTACTACTAGCGGAACCGCCATAGGAACTACCTCGGTTGCGCCCTTGCTCCCCTTCATGGCAGGCCTCAGCCTCCCCGATTTGGACCGGTTGACAAATGACCCTATACACCATGATGCTAGTTGGCCTGCTATGCCGACAAAGCTCCCTTCTAACATCCCAAAGTTTGAAGGCCTTGCTGGAGAAGATCCTTCCAATCATGTTCGATCTTTCCACATGTGGTGTTCATCTACCTCCATTACCGATGACTCTGTCCGTCTTCGGTTGTTCCAGTGAACGCTTACAGGCGCGGCTTCTAAGTGGTATGTTGATCAGCCCACTTCCTCTCATAACACCTTTGCGACTCTTGCCCGGGCTTTTTTATCTTACTTCCATCTTCCCCTTCGTTATGACACTGGTATCGAACTTTTGACTTCTTTCTATCAATCATCTGTGACACGCCTATCCGATCATGTCCAGGAATGGCGGAGAAGAAAGAGCCTATGTCAATCCCCTACTTTCGAAGACTGTGTCTACATGGGCTGGTTCCTTAGATCTCTCTTGCCTCCTATCGGGAAATATGTTGCATCACATTTTCCCCAAACCGAAGAAGTCGCCCTCCAACTGGCGTTAAAATATGACTTGATCTACGCTCAGACAGGTTATGTTTATACCGTTCTACCTGATCTCCCCAGACCCGGTGGTGTCAACGCACAGGGGGAACCTCATGCTGCCGACGGTATCGTTGGAGCTCTCTCTCATCCATATGCCCAACCTCCCATGGGTTATGGTTTTCCTGGGGGAGGGGGCAGCACCTCCCGCACTTGTCCCCCTCCTGGTAGCACGTATCCAGGGTACAACATGCCTCCTCTTTTGGCCCAAACTCCTGGTCACCATATTTTTACCCAACCCCCTTATTATTCGTATCCACAGTTTAGTGCTCCAGCTCGTCCAGCATCAGCACCTCCGCCTCCCTAGCCTTCTCAACCCCTGCAACAGCAGTCACCGCCCCCTCAAGAGCAGGTGGATGCACAGTAGGGATTCATGGCTATCCAACCACCTGACAGACAGATGGCCACTCAACCTTCCCCTTCTATTCCCTCCAATTACCAGATCCTCATGATGAACTCTGATCCCCCTCTAACCGTCGACCTTAACCTTCGAACTCGGTCCCATTAGTACCCCAAGCCTCCCTCTCTGTCTGTCCCCGAGTCACCTTCTTCAGGGTCTACAGAGCCTCTTTCGACATCCAATGGTCCCTTGCATATCCCTCAACCCAAATTTGCGGTTGATACCAAGATTCCTAAGGGACCATTACGCCGAAACGCTGCTTCTGGTCAAGTTTCTCATTCATATAGGATCGTAGATGATTTGGCACAATCTCCTGCTGTCATTTCAACACTGGAACTCCTCCAGTCGCGCTCTTCCCAAAAGAAGGCTCTACTATCTGCCATGGGCGCTGTAGATCCTGCTGATGGCCAAATGATTGTTTTCGACGCCCATCAATTAGAACATCCTCCCCTTCCTGCTTCCGTACCCTTCCAAATCCCAGTCAAAATCCGGAACGCTAATGTTTCCCGGTGTATAATTGATGAGGGGGCATCCACCTGTGTGATGTTCGCTTCGGTTTGGAAGCAACTCGGATCTCCTGAGTTGGCCCCTTCCATGATCACCCTTCGAGCGTGGGATGGCCACGCCTCCCAGCCCATTGGCCTCTTCCGTAATTGTCCTATCACTCTTGCGGGCAAGACTGTTTGCGTTGACGTTGAAGTCATCGATGCCCCTCTTGATTATAACATTCTTTTGGGGCGTAGCTACACTTATGCTATGTCTGTTGTCCCATCCGCGGTCCACCGCAAGATGTTTTTCCCTCATAATGGAAAGATAGTCACCATTGACCAGTTGACGTATCATGAGCCAAAATCTCAGGCCTCCCCTAAGTCAACCATCTCTTCTGTAGCCAATCAACAAACTGTCGATTCTTTGACCCGTGTCTCTCCCGGCGTCTACAAAGACTCCTCTTTGCTTGGAACCTTCCCTGGTCTTCCTCCTCCTCTTGTCTCTGACCCCAGCTCATCGAATGTTTGCATGATGCAATCGTCTCGGGCTTCTCTCAAGCAACCTGCTTCGGCTAGTCAGCAACCATGCTCTCCACAACCTGCTCCTAGCCCTTCACTTATAGCTAGTATTCATGAGCCTCTTTACCCCCCTGGAATGGTTCCTCCAAGCCTTAGCCATTTAGGAGCCGTCCCACCTGGCCATTACCCCTCTGGTCAGATACCGTTCCTAGCTCCCCCACCAGGAGTGTACACGGTACCTGTCATGGCCACCCTCTCTCTTCCTAACCTGACCCTTGGGATCCCCTTCTGGTACCATGATCATCCAGCTGCAACCCTGCCTGGTCAACCCAAACCTTATATTGCTTTGACCCCGGTTCAACCGGTCCCCATGACTTCTCCCGTTGCAACAGTGCCTCAGTCACCTCAACAGGAACCACCTCCTGTTGTGACCGCTTCGGGTAAGAAGGGAAAAGCTTGCAAGAGGGCATCAAAGGACACGGCTGCCCCAACAAACCCTGCCCCTCCTCGGCCTCCAAAGCATACCATCCAGTGTGCTTTGTGTGATGTTGTCGGTCATGCCACCCATACCTGTCCTGAATTGCTCCATCTCAAGCCCATGGTTAATGTCGTATTCCCTGATTCCATGGTCCCAGAAGCCTCTATTCCTTCTGCGATCGTGACCAAGAACCCCAAGACTATTAACACCAACCACTCCTATACTTTGTGTGATCTCCATGGCCATTACACCCACCTTTGTCCCCGCCTCGAGGACTTCTGCACCTCTCTCGCCATGGTCCGCCAATTCGAGGCCAAGCGCAATGAGTCCACCTCTCCCATATTCGCGCATTTTGCTTTGGCAAAACTACCAGACATGACTGCTCCCATTGACATCCCCCCTCCTAATGTCGAGATGACGGAGCCTTCGTCCAACATTTTCTTCCTATCATCATCCATGAGACCCTCGGGGAACATTCCCTCCCCTGTTGTTTCGCTTGACCTTACTTCAACGATCACCTTGGGCTCAACATCGGTAGATCCTTTATCTACTTACTCTTATGTCACCCCTTGTGACGATGCGCATGTGAACCTCTCTTCTCATGATGATGAGTCAGGTAGCTTCGCCGCGTCAGGTGGTCTTTCTTCCATCCGTCACCCCATCTTCTATCACGATGATGACATTATGGAAGAAATCCCCACCCCTGACTTTATCTATTCCCCCTTACATCGAACCCATGCGTTCACACCACATACACCTTGTGGCCATTACATTGAAACCAAATGTTTGGGTAAGGGGGCACCCACATTTGAGAGACCAAGAGAAGCAATTCTCCACAACTCTCCTAGTGTATCTGGTCGTGCCGACTTTAGTACCATTATTCTTCCACATTTAGAAGAACCTCTAGAGTCCCATATCACTTCCGATCACTCTACGGATGATACCCCTTATCGTTCCTTTATCTTCCATCAGCAACCCCATCTCTTAGACATTGTTGTTGACCAACCTATGGGTTTTCTAGGAGAGCATCAATTCATTATCTCCAAATCCTCTCTTTGGGATAGTGACACCAGGTATGCCAACCCGAAAACTTAAAGTCCATTTTCTTCATATATGCAGTCCTAAAAGAGATTGGTAATCCTCCATTTCCTTTCTCAAACTGCATAACCATAACGAAAACAAATGGCACACCACATCATTAAAATGTGTTCAGATTCCCCTTTTTTTAAATAAATTTTGGCATGACCACACCATGCTTGGGGGCACCTATGCCCCTCAACTATAACCCTCCTCAAAATTGAATTTCTTCACTTACAACACTCATATTAGGGGCACCATTTGGCCTCCATACTTATCCATGCTCATGTTGATTTTCCTCGTGAGATACCATCTTGTCCTCATGTTTTCATGGTCCCCCATAGGACCTTTACTGTCTGGCAGCACCATCGAGTCGCCCTTGTTTAAAGCATCCAAGTTGAGTCATCATTGCATTCATGGAGTCTATCCCGAGTCCCTTTGTACCCCGCTATAGTCCTCCATCCCTCATTGCTTGGTTTCTCTCTTGTGTCGCACATTATGGCCTTCAGTCCCACTGTCCCTTATCCCTGATGATATTGTGTCAGTCGCTACCATGTCATTCATGCCCTTTATGCTCTAGCAAGGGAAGTCATCCATTCGCTACTCAGTCCCCTCCATTCCACCATCATCATTGGTATTAGTCTGTCCGTCGCTCTACTATTTTCTCTCGTGCCTTAGTCGAGGATCTCTCATTGCCTCACCTATGGCGGACCTCCTTCTGTCGACATCAGCTCCTTCATTCCGGAAGACAGGTCTAGAGGGCGGTGTACCTTGGTTCCAGCTTCCACTCTTGTTCGGTGCCTCGGATCAGGCAAAGGGATCTCTCATTTCCCTTTGACTTGATTGTTTCTCCACTCCAGCTCCTTTCAGCATGATCGAGATCCGTATATTTGATGGTTCAGTGATGCAGCAGCAGCTCTTGGTGATTCCCGGGTGTGTGTGAGATGTCTTAGCCCTCATGAGGGGGTGGCCCTGCAGGTAGCCCCCCACATGCCCGGATGACCTCTTCATTTCAGCCTTCGATGCAACTCCACATATTTGATGATGTCGGCCTCAGCCGCTTGCAGCGCCTTTTTCATTTGCATGTATCAGTCAGATTTTGTGAGCCATTCCTCTCTTATAGGGGGCATTTGGGTTGTATTTGTATCTCATGTACTCAGATATTATTGTATAAGTCCTGGCTGTTATCCCAGGCACAGCATGTATGTGGGATTCCTCATTGTATTCTTATCTGGCTCATGTTTATGCCGATTGTACTTTATGGTTCGGTCCCTTGTTTACTGGACACATTATTCTTTTGTACTTTGTCTCGGCGGGCATAGGTATGCCTCCCCCGCCGCCTTTAGCACAGGTACCCTCTCATAAAAGAGACTTGTTGCACCTGCAAGTCTCGTCTCCTCAGGGTCTAGTTCTTCAGCACACTAGTCTACCTTACATTTCTCTCTCTGACTTCCCTCTTGATGTCTGGTGATTGAGTTCTTACAACGTACTTCGGTCATATGATTTGCTCCTAACACTCGCACGCTGGGGGGAAATCTGTTACACCATTTTTTGGTCATCTAACCTATTATCATTAGATGGAACCAAGTACACCATGTAAGACCAATTTTACCCTAAGTAAAATTTCTTTCACTATGTAAAATAACTTAATAAACCACATTTATTAGGTTGTTTATGGTCTAAACGGGAAACCCCAAAAGGAAATATTAAACAAACCTATTTTGTTTAATTTTCCTCATGGAATAATTAATTAAACCATAATTTAATTATTATTCCCAGTCATGTTTAACCCAAAAACAAAGAAATTAATTAGATAAACCTTTATTTATCTTATTATTTTCTAGGAATGATTATTTAAATCTTATTTAGATAATATTCCTTGTTAAATATGACCAAATCACCCACAAATAATTAAATAAATCATTATTTATTTAATTATCCTTCAACCACTTCCTTAAAAAGATAAATAAATCATTTATTTATTTATTATTAACAAATAAAGGGATTTGACCCAAGTCAAATACTTTTTCCCTCCAAGAAATATAATAAAATATTCCATAAAAGGTGGATCTAGATTTGGTTAACATTATTTTAATCATGCACCAAGATCTAGAATGACCCAATATTTTGTTATAAATAGGAGGGTTTTTCCTACCATTCTTCACCTTTTGTTGCCTATTAGATCACTCTGGATCTATACACTTGGTCACATTTTTCTACATTATTTGCTGTGTGAGCTCCCTTTGAGTTCTATATTTGTCTGGGTTTTCTACACCAACAAGAGAGAGAGATTCTAGATCTGAAGTGCTGAGGACTTCCAAGAACCCATCCCATTGAGGAGAATTGGAAACATGTTCTTGTTTTCCTCCCAGGTGCCCTTAATACAAAAAATTCTTTCAAAAACTGTTCTTGTCTTGTCTATTGGATATATGGATCAAACCCTTGTTTTTACTGCTTAATGTATTTCTATGTATAGATCTGGTTTTTTGCAGCTCTTGTCTTGATCAACTAACTGCATATCTGAAGATATTGGTAGCCATCTTTGATGCTAGGGCTATTAGTTATGCGTAGCTAAAGTGGCATTTTTTCGTACACTTCGACAAAGGATTCATACTAACAACTGGTACACCAAGGCTAGTTGGAAAAATTGCATCAGTACCATACACAAGCTGGAAATGTGACATAACAATAGATTTCTTCAAAGTCAATCTGTTAGCCCAAAGTGCATGAACTAGCTTTTTGTGCCAAGACTTTTTGTTGTCCTCCAATAGTTTCTTGATTATGTTCACTAAACTCTTGTTTGAGGATTCCGCAAGTCCATTACCTTGTGGAGGTTGTGGAATGCCCCAATGTTATCTGATATCTGTGACAGAATTCAACCATCTTCTTCGATCCAAATGTTGTTGCATTATCAGTGATAATCTTGGTAGGACAACCAAATCTGGAGAGAATGTTAGTCTCCATGAATTTTATAATAACAGAATCATTGGCCTGCCTACAAGGTATGGATTCTATCCACTTAGTGAAATAGTCTGTGGCAGTGAGAATCCACCTATGCTGAGCAGAAGATGGTGGATGGATTTCACCTATGAAGTCAAGTCCCCACTATTGAAAAGGGTCTTAATAAGTGATTGGATGTAGAGGCAGAGGTAGCATCTTTCTTTTGCCTTCAAAAAGTTGACATTTATGACAAGCAATGATCGTCTTGTGTATATCAGGAAAAAGAGTAGGCCAATAGAAACCAGCCCTCAAAATTTTGTTGCCTGTTGTCTTCCAATACAAATGACCTCCACACTCTCCTGCATGGAACTCATGCTTAACCTTCTTTGCATCATACTCAGGCAAACATTTAAGCAATACACCACTTGCATTTTTCCAATAAATACATCTAACTATAATGCAATAGTTTACAGCTTTTAACTTTAGGAACCTTGCCTTTGTTTTTTGTCAAACCAGGAGGTGTATTCAAATTAAGCAAAACATAAAGAATATCAGCATACCAAGAGGAATTCATAAAATGGTCTTCAACAATGGGAGTCGAGAATCCTTCTTGGTCATCCAAAGCATCAATCATATTAATATCAAGAACTTCAAAATTTGATTCAGCCATTAATATAGCTAGACCTTGGCCTTTGATGAGTTTAGTGGGTTTTATCTCTAAATCATATTCAAGAATGACAGCAATCCACTTACCTCTCTTACCATCTGGGTCCTGTGTTAGAATGTCTTTAACAACTGAATTTGGGACAAAGGCAATGATGTGTGAGTGAAGGATGTATACTCTGAAGTCTTTCAAAGCTTTAACCAAAGAAAAAGCTTGCTTCTCCATAATGTTATACTTCAGAGGGGCATCCCTCAATTCCTTGCTAAAGAATGCAATAGGCTTCTCTTTCCCTTGTGGATTTTTCTGTAAAAGGACAGTAGCTATGGTATGTTCTGATGCAAACGAAAAAATATAAAGATCTTTTGAAAAGTCAGGACTTATTAGAACCGGTGTTTTGGTTAACGCATGTTTCACCAGCTCAAAGGACTTCTTTGCTTCCAAGGTCCATTTTACCCCTTGCTCCTTTTTCAACATGTTTGTTATATTCCTAAGGAGCTCAGCCAAGTTGGGTATGAACCTTCTCAAAAAGTTAATCTTTCCAATGAAAGATTGTAACTCCTTGATGTTTCGAGGATGAGATATTTGCAATATGACCTCAATCCTCTTTGGATCTATCTTTATACCCTCTTTTGAAATAATGTGCCCGAGAATTTTACCTTCTTGGAGACCGAATAGTGTCTTCTTAGGGTTTAAAGATATCCCAAACTTTCTGCATTTCTTGAAAACTCTTCTTAAATTTTCTAAGTGCTCTTCATCTGTTTTTGAAAACACAGTGACATCATCAAGGTATATAATGATGAAGAAGCCCAGTTCCTCCGAGAATGGTATGTCCATCGCTCTCTGAAAAGTTGCTCCAACATTCATTAGACCAAAGGGAATTTTAACATACATGAAAGTGCCCCATGGTGTAGTAAAGGGTGTCTTTAATTGATCAGCAGGGTGAACTAAGATCTGATTGTACCCTGAGTAGCCATCAAGCAAAGAAATTCTTTTGGAACCAACTACCCATTGTAAAATACGGTCCATCTTAGGTAAAGGGTAGTTTTCCTTGAGTGAAGCTTTGTTCAAGTCTCTAAAGTCTATACAAAGCCTAATCTCTCACATTTTCTTCCTGACCGACACCAGATTAGACACCCACTCAGAATATCTAATAGAGACAATAATACCAGCTTCATACATTTTCTTGATTTCCTTCTCAACCAGAGGCAGCTGAACAGGGTTTATTCTGCGCAGTTTTTGTTTGAATGGTTTTTGGTTTTCTTTGAGAGGAATTTTGTGTTGTATTATTTCAGTGTCATGGGATTTCAGATCTTCATAACTCCACGCAAAAACATCAGAAAATTCTTTAAACAGCTCTATGTATTTGAGTTTAATGTGAGCTGGTAAATTCTTAGACAATTTAATCATCATAGGTTTAAGTTCACTGCCTATATTTCCCTCTTCCACTTCAGTCTCTATAGGTTCCAATTTTGGCTTCCTGGCCACATCGTTAAAATCAAACAACTCTTCTAAAGGTGCCAGACTGTTTGGAAAACTTTCATCTTTAGAGTGCAGGGTTTATAACTCTGCATTCAAATTTGTTTTGTTTTCAAGTTTGCTAGATAACAGGTTTACATTAGCAAGTTCAGGAGACGGTTCTTCTTCACCAAGAAAATTTTCTTCACTGCAGTCTGTATCATAATCTAAGTCCGAACTATGTAGTTTGAATTCATTTCTGAATTGCATGAAGTCTTTGTTTGGTAAATTTAGTGTATCCTAAATTGCTACATTAATTTATCAATCCGGGATTCGTAAGCTGATGAAGTGTGGCGCACTATATGTGCAAGATAACCTATCTCTTACTTTTTTGTCGTTTTTGGTTTTTTTCTTTTTGTCTTGGTTGGTTTCCTAATGAGAATTCTAAAAGAAAAGTATGGTTATGATTGTTCAAGGCAATGATATCCTTTATAATGATTTACCAAAATTTCAAACTTCAAAAGGATTTTGAAACATACAATGAGAAAATTAGTTCCTAAAAGGAAATGAAATGTGCTACTATCCTAGTTAAACAAATAGTGAACTATTGATCATGAAAACCATTACCCTTGCTGCTGTCTAAACACAAAAGAAACTGTTACTCAAAGAAAATATTGCAAGTAAAGTAAAACTAAAATCAAATTACATCAACTCATATTCTGACCCCTCACCATTAGTCTCGCTATGGCTTTCGGAGGTAATCATAAACAACTTGAGCAATCTAATATCTAATTTGCAGAAAAGTAAACTAATATCAAATTACACACTCATATTTCAATCTCTCACCATTAGTCTCGCTATGGCTTTCGGAGGTAACTGAAAATGACATGAGAAATTTAATATCTAACTTGCAGAAAAGTAAATTAATATCCAACTATACACTCATACTTCAATCCCTCACCATTAGTCTCGCTATGGCTTTCGGAGGTAACTGAAAATGACATGAACAGTTTAATATCTAATCTAACTACTTAAAGCAAATGTGCAAGACTGAAATAAACAAAACAATGCTGGAATTAAACAAAAACTAAGAAAAAGAAATCAGCAGAAGGACAATATTGATTCCATGTCATTAGTCATTATGAAAAAAAAGATGTGCAAATGCCTGGGCTGCCTATTGTAATCTGAAACAAGAACACTGATCAGTTAACAACAACATAAAACATAAAAGATTATGGACAGAAGTAAAATGTAAAGCATGAAGGATTATGGACAGAGATGAAATGTAAATACCATGAAAGATGTAATCTATATATACATGAATGACTATAGCACAATGAACATAAAGAAATGAAGCATGAAACTATATAGTAGTACACAAAACCTCAGCGTGTGCAGGGGCCCTCTGCACAGACCTCGGGGAGCAGCTTTCAAATACGAATTACGCTTTTGAACAAGGTCTTCTCATATATTAAAATGCGGTCATAGAAATGTCACAGCACAATGGAAACGCAATTACATTACAGAGCTACAGAAGATCTAACTATTATGCGTATGAGAACGCATTATTTATAACAGAGAGAGATATAACTAATTCCCTAAAGTCTGCGCTGAAGGAAGACACGTGAACCATTACGTCCAGAGATTTAGCATTATGGCCGCCGTGAGGAGTAAATATATGGAGAGTGGATGTTGGATTCAGCTTATGGAGCCGTTTACAGGTGTTGATGTGCCTCCATGTTTTAGAAACGACCACGCAAATCTCCACGTGATGAGAAACAGAGTTCTTTCACCGTGGGACTCTACGGTTGACCACCACTTGGCCACCTTTGACCACAACCTTCTTAGATGAATTCGACTGAGCCAATAGGACATGATCCATGTCCACGTCATTTTGAACTTGCCCATGTGGCCCGATTTTCCTGAAGACACCTGCAACATAGACTTTGACAAAATGGCTGCGGAAAGTTGCAGCAGCTGCGGAAAGTGACAAGATTCCGCAGCTAAATGAGAAAAAATCTAAATCAAACAGCAGACACAAAACATGGTTAAAAACCATTTTAGATGCTCTTTTGCAATTAATATGCAATGATATTGACAACTTAGAAGGTTCAGGTGAATGAAAAAGGTCTAGAAAGGTGTATAGGAAAGATGCAGATTTGAGACTCAACAGTCTTCTATTTGTTTGTCTCCGTCGAATACTTTCCAATACTTTTCGTTATCAAGAACATCTGGTCTAAATTTAATCTGAGTTGTGCAGTATTTGGTTTCATATGGCGTTAAGCATGTTCTAGCTGCAAAGGCTAAATTGTGGGCTGCAATATTTCTTTTTCTTCGGACAAAAATTAATTTGGACTCCTCGAAAATTTTTAAAAGGTCCATGACATCGTTTTGGTAGGCCCTAAGTCAGGGGTGATTAGTGTTGTATTCCCCATTTACCTGCCTAATGATTAATTCTGAATCCCCATAAACTTTGATTCTCTTGGCTCCTAACTTTTTCAACAAACGTAAGCCTAAAATCAAGGATTCATATTCCGCTATGCTATTCGAACACTAAAAGTTTAATTTATAGGAATGACCTTCTGTGTGTATATTTTCAGTGTTATGTATCCAGACCCCTGCACCAGCATTATTCCTAGTGCACGACCCGTAAAATTTCATACTCCACAGAGGATTAGTCTCGGGTTTAACAGTTTGACTATCCTCCTCGACTGAAGTGCTTTCGGATGTTTCTTGAAAATCGGCACTTGGCTGGGCTTGTTTTAATTCCTCAAGTTTTTCAATATGTTGAATAAGCTCTTGACTACTAAGGTTAAACAGCGATGGACGCATGTTTTGTAACTCAAGACCTATGTTTGGTTTGTTATAGTTTAGAGGTTCAGCAAACTATTTTGACAGTTCTGTGTTATTCTCCTCCTCTCTATCTGCCATTAACTCTGTTAAAATTACTTGTTCATCTAATATCTCTTCATTAAAAAGGATAAATGAATCAAGGCCTGTGTTTTCAGAGTATAAAGGAGATTTTTGCGGTCTGTCTTGACTTGTAACTGCGTATTGCATATGAGATTCCCTGTAAACTCTTCTAGTCTGATTGAAAACAGGGATAATCGCATAGGTCATGTCCATATGCATGGTTCCTTATAACTTAGCCCCCCAAGACCTAGATAATAAAATTCCATAATTTGGGGGCACATCAGCCACAATAATATCCATGACCAAACATTTGGTTGGAATCTGGGCTAAGTTAACGCAGAGGTCTTTGATTAATCCTAAACATTTTATTCTAATTGAGTCGAAGGAGTAGGGGTCTTTATAAGGTCTGGTGATTTCTAGACCCAGGCTTTCCATTACAGCTTTTGGCATTAAATTGTGAGAAGCCCCTGAGTCATGCATAGCATTGTGCAAAATCTTGTCATGAACATTTAAACTTACATAAAAGGGAGGAACAGGTCCCTCTTGATATCTACCTTCAATCTTAGGACCAAAAATCAGCTCTGGCTGGTCATCATTAATATTGACTGTATCATTGTTCTCTTCTATTTTTAAAGCCTTCAAACTCTGGTTTCTATATACAAATTGGGAAGCTAACTCAGTAAGGGGAACAGAGATTTTAATTCTGGAAATTTCCTGTTCCAGGCTGAAAGGTATTTGACTCTTTGAAGTGCTTGTCTCAGCCTTATTAGCTGCCACTTTGTTAGCAACGTCTGTTTGCTGACTGGTTTTATTCACATGTGATAAAAAAAATTTCACAGGAGTACTGGCTGAAGTGTTAGTACTACTAAGGTCCGCACTTTGTTTTGTAACATTTTGAGTGCCTCTCTCTCTACCTTTATCAGATTTTACAGCTATTTTTTTGTCCTTTGGTTTGACAACTTTAGGCTTGGTTGTAGTGTTGTTTTGTGAAGATTTGTCAGAGGTTTTGGTGTTGGGATTTTGTTGACTGGTTTTGCTTCTAAGGTCATATTCTCTTTGAGACTCTATGATGACATTTTCCATGTCTTGATAATAATTTTCATCATCATCTCTTTTGTCATCATAGGGTGTGTAAAGACCTTGTTTTCTATCATAATGAATCTTAAAGTCATCATTATCTACCCCCAGCATGTTGATATCATCTTCCTCTGTTATTTCATCCGTTTCCTCAACCTCACTTACATAGTTTTGATGAAAGGGAGGAGTGATCTGTTGATCATCTTCCCTAGGTCTGTTTGGAGGTTGGTTCCTTCTAAAATTCTGATTTTGGTTCTAATTTCTATTTTGAGGAGCATTTTGGTTTTGGCTTGCTTGTGCTCTCTTAATTATGCTCATCTCTTTCATCATCTCCTCCATCATTCTCTCCATCTTTGAGTTGGAAGTAGAAGGTGTGTTTTCTTCCCTGAAGGATACTCTCTTCTCATTTTTCATTCTTTCTCTCTTCTCCATTAAGTTAACTTCCACGGAAAGAGCCCCTTTTTGCATATCTTCAAGAGTTGCAAGATCTCTCTCTCTCAGCTAATAGGACATCTCTGGGTCAAACCCTTCAGTAAACTTGTTTAGAGCTGAGCCTTGTAGGGTTTTAGATCTGCGGAAAGTGCATTATATACACTGTTAAATCTAGTGCAGTAAGCTTGAACACTCTCCCCGGTGTTTCTATTGAGGTTATTGTAATCAGAAAGGACTTGGAGAGGATTCTTCTTCACTTCCCATTTGTTTAATAAAGTCTGATGGAAGGCTTGGAGATCATTGATACTATGGGGGGTTAAGCCTTTAAACCATTTTCTTAATTCCCCCCCCAGACTCTGAGCAAATAATCTAATCTTGATAGAATCATCATCGATTTCATTTATGTCAAAGTAGTCATTTATTTTATCCACATGTTGTGATGCAGTTGTAGCATTACTAGCATCATATAATGGAATTTTAGACTGATAGTCCTGTGGAAGATTGACTAAGGGAACACGAAGGACTAAGGGAGAAAACCATGTTGCCATGATATGTGGTGGAGGTTGATTTACAAGAGGTGGATTAGAAAAAGGTAAAGTGGGCTAAAGTGGAGTGGTTTGGATAGTGGATGTTTGGTGAACAAATGTGGATGGAACAACAGTAGATTGCTGAGCTGATCTTGGATGAGAGACACATAAATTGTGAAGGAAGTGTAAATCAGGTGGTGTTGTTTCTCTACTGCTAGGATGTTCACTTGCTTCTGGGGATGAAAGTGAAGACTTAGAGTCTAGCTAAATTATATCATCAAATGACCTAGTTCTAAAGGGATTTACTAAGTCCACTTGTGATTGTTGTAGAGCTGAAAGATTTTCAGGAATGAATTAGCTCTCAAGGGTGTTATGAAAATAGTTGATAATTTAATCCTAGGAGACTCTCTAAGGATACTTTCTGGGTTATCAACTATCTCAGGTGGGTTCGGGTCAGGATAGGCTCTAGTATGAATCTTTCTAGGAGCCACAATGCTGTGTTTTTAGACACAACTTAAACAAGAAAAGTTCAACCAGGTATGACAATCTTTAAAAGGTCAACTAATTTGTTTACACAAATTTTAATCCTACAGTCCTCTAATTGAGTTTGAAAGATATTACAATGATGAGGGTTCTTCCCAGTGGAGTCTTAAGGTCTGTTCAGGATTGTGGAGTCGCCAAGTGGAAGTTTTTAGCTCCTAAGGAGGTAAAAGGTTTTATGGTCCACCACCATGTTTATTGGATACCAATCTGAAATATTTTTGGGTTTTCTGATTTATTTTTCAATTTTGTGGTTTCTAAGAATATCCTAACTTTGTTTCAAAACTTAGCTACGGTTATGAGACAAAGACAGTCTACTCTTATGGCTAAGCTGGCTGATTTTTCAAGGTTTAGACAACTCTTATGAGAATCGTAGGTTTTTCCTAGTTTGTCAAGGATTCAAACAAGCTTCATCATGATTACCATTTCTTGGTAGTGCTTGAAAAGGCTACTTCTTACTCACTAAACAATGTTTGTATGAAATTTTATGGGGAACCAGAAATTCTGATTAGGTTCGGTCCCCAGTGGAGTCGCCAGAAATGTTTGTTCTGGTGGCTCAGCTGGCAAACAGAACAATTGTCATTGAATCAGGGGTTATCTAGAGTTTTTAAGGCGTATTTGAACTTTTATTAACTCATAAATAATTCCCAAGTGGAGTAGCCAGAAATGTTAGCACCCTGTAATCAGCAAGATTGGCAAAAGTCCGACTGTAGGAAGAACATCGTTTCAACCACTTTGGGATTCTAGGATCTAGCCCTCCTGAATCGAGAGAGGGATCTCTCCAATAAGTGCAAATATGGATTTGTATTTGAAGTTTGGTTAATGATATTAGGCTAGTTATAAAGGCCGAGGGTTTTGTTTTGTTTTTGGATGGTTGAGCATGATTATTATTTGAGGTGGAAAGTCCTAAATGCAAAGAGTTTCAAAGGTGAGAAGTTGCAAGTAATCAGAATAAGCTTCGGCTAAAAAGATAGATATAACGTTGGTTTTTAGTCCATTGGGCTATGGAGTCATAACAGGGCTTTAATTGAGCAACAATATCAAGAGTGATCCAAGGGGCAAGTCATCTATATCACAAGATTATTGAGATTAAAATGATGGAATGGAAACAATAAAGTGTTGGAGGGGTGGAAACTGATAATAATTTCAACAAGGATTTATAGTCAGTCCAAACAAGAAAATCCTCTTAAGTAACTGTTTAAAACCAACCAAGGTCAGGGCTAACCATAGACTTCTTGGGCAAGTTTGTATTAAAGCAACTTAATTGACAAACAATCTAGTAATACGCATAATTACCTTTAGAAAGTATGAAAACACATAAGAGAAACAAAGTGCAACTTTAAGATCAGATAAGGTACTTTTAAACCTAGTCTGCTTTCAGCCAACGCCAAGGGAAACTTTCAGAATCTACCTTTGGAGCAAGAAGCTAGAAAATAGGGCTCACCATCACTTTTCTATTCCAACTTTAATAAGCAAACAATGAAAATAACATTCAAGAATAATGTTTAAGGCAAACATTAGGACGAGGGAACGCCAGCATTCCTAACTGCTTAAACTGTATTAAATCATTCTTAAACAAACAATTTAGAGGAAAACATTGAGATAAAGCTTATCAGTCAGAGAAGGGTACAGGTAAACAGTAAATCCTAACTCTATAATTGCTGTTCTTTATCAGAGAATAGTGAACAATATGGCATATGTGAAGGAGAAACAAATAAAAAAGAAAGAAGCACTTCACCAATGATATAGACTAGGATCCCAAGAAACAACTTGCTATTGATATCAAACCAGTTACAGTATTCAGGTCCGATGTTTCAGTTCAGAAATCATCTTCACTTCTCAGCCTAACTTATATAATCACAAACAAGGCTTCAAGAGCCAGTCAACACTATTTACAAGTAGGAGTTTCGAGCTCAAGTATATTTCAAAGTTCTGCAACCAACAATTTCTCATCTTCTACGGAAGTATTTATAGAAGAATGAGGAGGTGGGATCTAATAAAAGATCTCTTGAGTTAATTAATACAGAATAATGACTTCTCGACCTTTGAGGGGCTCGATGGAGAAGTTTACATGTGTTCTGTCTGTATTAATGTTTCACATTTAAGATTCAAGCTCAGTGAGAGCTCAAAATTGACTTTTGAGGCTCTGTGTCACGTTGGAGTAACTCTGCAGATATTTATTCATTAAGTTCTCTGGCGGAATTAACTCTCTGGCTGCACTGAGGCAAATATTTTCTTTTGATCAATAACTTCAGCCTCTGTTTGAATGCTTGTGGCTACAGGTGGCACTGTGGTAGCTGAGAGGAATCAATTTGCCTCTATTGAGGTGGTGGAGGCCTTTCTTTCTGTTAAACATTCATGATTTCCTTTTAATTATGTTTTAATTTGGAGGATTAGGATTTTGATAATCATTCTTAGCCGTAATCCCCACAAATTTTTATTCCATCTTCTGTTTCGGTATGTTTTGTTTTCGACACTGATACTCTTTGATTGTGATTTTACTCACTGTGTCTTGTTGATGTGCAGGCCGCGCAGGGCTCATATGACATCAATGACTCATGAAACATTGACGAGACGTGGAAATTTATCCCATGGATGGCTTCCCTTTAGTGAATCGAAGGAGTGAGAATCGTCATTCCCAACCTTCGGGTTTTTCTTCAATACAATGGAAAACCTTTGAAACCTGCAACATACAAAACTTATATTATAAAATCCTGCGTTTTTGGTAAACTGCTTCAGAGGTTGTGGGGAAAAAGCATGGTCGTTGGATGGCAACATCCAATGGTGGAGATCAGCTAAGAGAAGGTTAAAAGGAGAGCAGAGGGAAGAATAAGATTGAACCGTCGATCACGCAATGATCAACGGTGGTGATTTCGCGTTAAAATCCCCTTGGTGGAAGGCGGAGGGCGATGAAATCATGAGGGAAAGATCTGGGAACTTCCGATCTGGACACGTGGATGATCCAGATCTAATTGAAGGATCGCAATCGGCGGGGAAAAACAAATGTTAAAAACGCACCCGATGAAAAAGATCCGATGCGATTAATGTAGACCGTCGATCTGCAGATCAGATCGACGGTGGGAGATGCATCAGGGGATCGCAATCGGCGTGCACCAAGTGCAGGCCTAAACCTTTGTATTTTTTTTTATTCGATGGAGGAAAGCCATTGCGATGATGCGTTCGAGTCATCGCAATCGAAGGTTTCAAAGGGGCGCGATCGGAAGAAACCTTGAAGAAGTTGCCGATGCGATGGGCGGGGAAAACGCGCTGACCATTGATGTGTTTGAATGATCAACGGTGGAAAATGGTTTAAAACGATGAATGGGCGAAACCCTTTGTAACATTGAAAAATGGATTTTTCGTGAAATACAAAGGAAAAAAGCATCGGGAAGGGATTTTTAATAAGGTTAAGCACCCGATTGCATGGCTTTGAGTTTTGCGGAAAACAAAAAGGGCCTGGGGCTTATATAAGAGGGCCAATTGCAATCGGAGGTCGGGGTTCGATCTTTCAATCAACCCATTGGGTTTTGTGATGCGATTAGCTCCTAAATGGTTTGGCGCCTGGTTCTAGGGTCGGGGCGCATGAAGGGGAAATGGTTTAAGGCTAAGCCCAAAGGGGCTTAAGCCTTTACATAAAAATATGTATGTTTTTATGATTTTTTCTGGTTTTCAAAGGGTTTTGAGGGTTTCGATAAGGCAAAGAAAAAGTCTTAAACCTTATCAAAGGGGTTTTGATGGAGGGGAAAGGGGAAAAATATGAAAATGAAGGATTTTTATGGGGAATAAAGGGGTAAAAATGAGGTTAGTTTTGGAAGTGGAAGGAGGGGGAAAAAGGGGTTTTTTTTTTTGCAGCAGTCTTTTCTCATGAAATCAAAAAAATTTCAGAGTGTGAAATGGAAACAACAGTGAAGATTTGGACAGAGGCATGAGGCTCTCATAAGGCTTCAAGAGAGAACAATTTTGCAATAAAACTTGTTTCTTGAAGGCTTCAAAAATGTTTTAGCTAGCATTTGATATAACAAATTTTATAGCTGGCTAACACTACTCAGAGACTAATCTGGAGATTCCACAACTGTTAAAATCTGAATCGATTTTTAGGGGTTTCTCCTTCATCAGCACCACGCTTTGTTGCAAATCATTTGCATTTTTCTCCAACCCATTTGGCCTTGTTGACCACACTTTGTCAACGACCTCATAGCAGTACACCCCCATTTTTTCAAATGGGATTCATCATTTTCGACGTGTTCACGCCATTTAGATTTCATCATCAGTCGATAGTTTTATAAATGATGTAAACCCATTCTACATGTTTATGATGTAAATGATCTAAGTAAGACCACTATGTATGTAACAACCTAGATAAGCCTAGTATTTTGGTGATGATTTCTATCTTAGGAGGTTTTTTGTCTCACTGATTCATTTGTATTTCTCGACACAAGTGATCGGCAGAGTTTTCCCCTCCAGAATCACCCCAAAGCTAGGGTGGATTTTGTCATCAAGATGCCAAGTGAGTCCTAGTGTTTTCTATCGAGTCTTTGTAAAATTATTTTGGAAATAATCCTAGCTAATTGGCTAGATTATTTTATTACAAGCTACTTGGTCTACTAGATCATGTTTTGAGTCGCAGAATTGGGTAGCTATTTGAGGGTCTATCGTGAATGGGTATTCCCCCTTTATGTGTATAAATGTATTTATCTTCTGTAAAGAGGGTTGGAAAAATAATTAATTCCCCTCTCAGTCAATTAATTAATTTTTCTGGCCAATTTAAATTAAAAATCCTAAGCCAAAAATTTAATTAATTTTAAGTCATAGGTGACTTAAAATTCTTCACAGGAAAAATTCGTGGGTCCTTAAAAAATAAATTTTTAAAGGTCCTAGGCCAAGGGAATATTGAGAATTTCAAGAAATTTTGGACCCTTGGACTTTGGTCGTTAAGTCAAAGTCAAAATTTTGAGGTAATTAACTCAAAAATATTATTTTTGAGTTAATTAAAATGGAATTAAATGGTAAATTCGAATTTCCTCAAAATTATAATTTCGACGGTCTAGATTAAAAGATAATGAAATCTTTTTTAACGGTCGAGAATATTTTGACATGGATCAATCGATCTAGTCGTTGAAGATTTTATCTTATAAATTAGAGGTCGTTGTATGTCATTTGCATCCGATCTCTTGATCGTGTACTTGCTCTTGAAGCTCTCTTGTAATATTTTATGGAATAATACAAACGACGAATTTAGGGTTTTATTTTGATGGTGGTGTTCCTCTTCAACATTTTATGGTAAACTTGTTCTTTATATTTTGCTAGTGTATGTGTGTGTGTGTGTATATATATATATATATAAATATATAAAAAAAAAAAAATTTCTTTCGTACGTTGATATATAATCCTGATCTCATTCATCTTTTAAATATTTTGAAAAAAAAAAAATATATATATATATACGTACACCCCGTATATAATTATATACATTTATTTATGTGATCTAAAGTTTTGTAACATAATTTTGAATTCTAACATTTGGGTTTTTAGGATTTTCTCTATTATTATACATATTTGGTATTTGGTTTTTCTTTTTTCACTTGTGCGGGAATAGATTTGAAAAATCAGCCAATGAAATCTTCAGATCTGAGCCAGATCTTTCCCTCTAGACCCTGGAGGGAAAGATCTAGGATCAATATTTGTTTGCAGGAATATATCTGAAAAATCAGCCAAAGAAATCTTCAGATCTGAGCCAGATCTAGACTCTAGAGGGAAATATCTGAGTTCAATATTTGTTTGCAGAAATAGATCTGAAAAATCAACCAAGGAAATCTTTAGATCTGAGCCAGATCTAGACCCTTGAGGATGTATAGGATTTTGAGGCTATTTTTACAGGATTTTAGTCTCCAAAATTCTAATTTTCAAGCGGCAACATTATCCCAAAATTTCAAGAATTTTCAATGGTAGGATCTTCAAAGCCTTAGGCTAAGGGTTTGATCTCTAAACCCTTATTTTCTGCAAATTTTATTACAGCAAGAAAATCACAAATAATTAGGCCCTAAAAACACATTTTATATGGTCAAAATTGTTTAGAATTGCAAAATCTTCATTTTCAGAATTTTTGACCATTTGGGCATCTTTAATTTTGTTTAAATCTGACTTTAAAGCTTGCTAGAAATTACTGCATAACTGTGAAAAATTAGATCTGAACATTTCTGATGCATATCTTAAATAAGGTCTAAAAGTTTTGAATTTTTCAATTTCTTCAACAAAACTTACTATTTTTAGACATAGTGGGGATCATTTTCAGTATTTTCAGTTTGCTGATCTATTATCAATTTACTGATGTTACAAATTTATCAGTTCTGAAAATTACTGAATCAAACTCTCTTAAAGCCTTAAAATTGAAATTTTCAAGTTTTAATATATTTTTTGTTATTTCTGGAAGTATATGGCAGCTATTTTGGGCAGTATTATCTTGTTGATCTATCATTGTTTCACTGCTGAAATAAAAATATCAGATCTGAAATTTCTCTTAATCAAGCCCTAAAAATTGATTTTTCTTTAAGTTCAACAATTTTTACTATTTTTAGTAATTTTGGGCATTGGTGCTGATATCATTTGTTTGCTGATATATGGTTTAAATTACTGCTGTAATTTATATTTCAAATCTAAAATCTTGCAGAAAAATATATCCTAAGTTTGACTATAGGAGAAAATTTAATTTTTGGATTTGCATTTTTAAGAACATCATTTAATCCATAAATTGCTTGATGAAGTGGTTTATTAACATTATACTTTCATGGTATATCTGGATGAATAATTACTGAGATTTAAGTGCTAGTAAATTTCATATGTTTCAGTTGGGTTTGATGATCATTGGCATCTGAGTTTTGGAACATGTTCTATCAATTAAAATTTCCTAATGTTTAATTAACTTTTATTTCATTTACTTGAATTATTGGATGTTTATTGAATATTGATGTTTTTTTTTCAAGTAAGTGTGATTGATATCTGATTTTGAGAGCTCTATTGTGGATCTGTATATCATTTAATCGAGTAATTTTTTCATCTTCATAATTGACACTCTCGCTTAAGTACTTAGTGGTTAGATCATATTATTTATAATCTAAGTGCTTTAGGCTTTTTAACATTAACTCTCATCTTCGAAGCTTGTTTCATCTCGCTCCTTCAAATCGTTTTCCTTGTATTCTGCATTATAAATTAACATTGCATAGCAACAGTTTCTCATAAAGTACTTGGTTGTAATTTCCTTAGCGAGATAGTTGACTCCATAAGGCGCTAGTATCAATCTTTTCAATTCAATCGAATCATTTAATCTTGCTAGATCTTTTACAAGTATTTGGCTATTTAACTGTGTCTCCCAAACTGGTTGGTTCCGAACGAGTTCTCCTTCATTCCATTTCCATAAGGTCTACCCCCCTTAGTTTGCTATAAGGAGACAACTTAAATAAAGAGATTGGGGATCAGGGTGGCAGCCCCTGATCTGAGCCATTGTCACGGTGCCTAGACATTCTATGCAACATCTTTTGGCACCGTTGCTGGGGAAAAAAAAATTATGTCCTTGGTCTTAACAATATTTTCTAATCCTTTAAATATTTCCTCACCATTCATTAATCCATCACATGACATAACATTTTTTGGCAGCATTTCACCCCTTCATCTTTTCATCATCGTATCTTTCATCATATCACTAATCCTTTCATCATTTGCACATTTAGCACCTAGACACTTTGGTCAGCTTCTTGTTTGGGTGGTGACTCCAATTACTCATCTATTTACTCCCAGACAAGAATCCCACCCTGATATCCATCTGCTTCTCTCGACTGATTTTTTGGTTTTAGAATTAGATTCATGTTCAAGTGGCGACTCCAATTATTTCATTTTTTACAAGAATTTCTACTAAGAAGCTCGCTTCTTATGGATCTCTTGACTTTTCTTGAACAAGGATCTCTTTCTCTAACATCCATTTGGTTTTTTCCATTTAAGTAAATCATCATGGGTGATCCTTTTCATGCCATGCCAAAAGAGGCCATTCGAAAAATGGTTGTGTTCTCAAGTGGTGATTCAACTACTGCTCGAAATCATCTCTTAACGGTTACTCATATAATAAATAGATATTGCCTTCCTTCACAATATAATCATGAAGATGTCAAGATACGCCTCTTTTCTTGTTCCTTAGATGGTGATGCTATGAATTGGTTGAGTAATTGGCCTAAGGATTATATTGATTCTTTGCAAAGTATCATCAATGCTTTTAAAGATGAATATATAAAACAAGATGGCTTGCCTTGTGCCCCCAATACTATTCGAAGAAATGAAAGCGATCTTGTAGAGAACTCAAATATCAACAGGAAATTTCAAGACAATTCTCAAGATGAATCCACTTATACCACAACAGCACAGATCCATGATAGTGGTGAAGCAAAAATAAGTAGTCAAATCAGTTTTAACAATGATAAGCATCTTGTTAGCGAATTGATTCAGATGGTTAAGGATATACAACTAAATCAAGCTCAGGTAATCAAGAACATGGAGGCCAACCAGGCTCAAATCATTGAGAATATGGAACTTAATCAAGAAAAATTAACAGTTGATCACACTAGGGAAATTGGTTCTATGCAGAGCAAGTTATTGGCCTTAGAGGAAAAGATAACAATCATGGAATTCAATCACTCCAATCAAATGAATACCATGGAAGAAAGACATGATGAAGAAATGGTCATCATGGAATTTGATCACAACAATCAGTTAGCCACCATGCAAGCAAATCATAAGAGAGAGATAAACTATATGCAAAATTGCTTCATGGGCATGAAAGCGAAAAAAGATAAAATTATAAGTGACATGGAAGTTGATAAAAAATCTCTTCATAGTATATTATTGGCCTTAGATAAGAAACAAGCACCATGTGTTATAAATATGGAAGAAATGGATACCATTGGAAACAGATTAAAGGTAATAGAAGTTAATCATGCTAATCAGATATCCATTATTCAGAAACATATGATTGAAATGGAAGCAAAGCACACTCGAGAAATGAAAACTATGGAGGAAAATCATATAACCCTGCAAGACAGATTCCTGAAAACTGAGCTCAATCAAGCGAAATTAATAGCAAGGCATGCCAGAGAAATGAGTTCCATGCATAAGAAGTTAGAAGAAAGGAAATCACATGTACAAAAGTTTCAACCTGATCCAGATGATAGATGGCAGAAAACCAAGGATATTTCAACGGATCATAACTCTCTCAATCCACTGAAGCAGGTCCCATCTTGTTGTGAATTTCCTAAGAAATTGGCTGGTCACATTAATGAAGAAATTGAAAAGGATCTATAACAGATGCAGAATGAAGAGAGGCATGTCACACATATCTTAAATACTTCGTCTAAAATTTTACAAGCATAATGTTCCACGTCATCAAAAATGCAGTCTGCCACGAAGAAAATCTTGAAGCGAAAAAAGAAAAAGAATAAGGAAGCGCTTTAATACATCTAATGACCGTGAGAAGCTCGATTTTCGGATAAGACAAAGCCCTACCGTATGCAAGATTGCACATGGCACATCTGAAAAGCAGCCTACACACTTGCCTGAAAGTAGGCAAATGCTCAGTATGCACTATATTGAACACATCTCATGCCACAGGGCATCCTTTGTATTGTATCTCTAACCTTACACCTTGTTATTTCAGCGTTTCATTTTGTAGTTAGAGTAGATTTACTTTTCATGTTAAGTAGAATAATAAATGAAAGAAGAGCTTCTATTTTTTCATGTGCTTAATGTTATATGATGATATTTAGATAGATGCTACTTATGTAATTTTGTGTGTTTCTTGGATACAGATTCTGGATTCTCACATTCCTCCGGTGAAGCAATGTATCCCCAAGTAGAGCCAGATGTTGACCACACTTTGTCAACGACCCCATAGCAGTACACCCCCATTTTTTCAAATGAGATTCATCATGTTCGACATGTTCATGCCATTCATATTTCATCATCAGTCGACAGTTTTATAAATGATGTAAACCCATTCTGCATGTTTATGATGTAAATTATCTAAGTAAGACCACTATGTATGTAACAACGTAGGTAAGCCTAGTACTTTGGTGATGATTTCTGTCCTAGGAAGTTTTTTATCTCACTGATTCATTTGCGTTTCGCAACACAAGTGATCAGCAAAGTTTTCTCCTCCAGACTCACTCCAAAGCTAGGGTGGATTTTTTCATCAAGATGCTAAGTGATTCCTAGTTTTTTCTATTGAGTCTTTGTAAAAGTAGTTTGGGAATAATCCTAGCTAATTGGCTAGATTATTTTATTACAAGTTACTTGGTCTACTAGATCATGTTTTGAGTCACAGAATTGAGTAGCTATTTGAGGGTCTATCGTGAATGGGTATTCCCCCTTTATGTGTCTAAATGTATTTATCTTATGTAAAGAGGGTTGGAAAAATAATTAAATCCCCTCTCAGTCAATTAATTAATTTTTCTAGCCAATTTAATTAAAAATCCTAAGCCAGAAATTTAATTAATTTTAAGTCCTAGGTGAGTTAAAATTCTTTACAGGAAAAATTCATCGGTCCTTATAAATTTTTAAAGGTCCCAGGCTAAGGGAATATTGAGAATTTTAAAAAAAATTGGACCCTTGGGCCTTGGTGGTTAAGTCAAAGTCAAAATTTTGAGGTAATTAACTCAAAAATATTATTTTTGAGTTAATTAAAATGGAATTAAATGATAAATTTGAATTTCCTCAAAATTATAATTTCGACGGTCCAGATTAAAAGATAATTAAATATTTTTCGACGGTCGAGATTATTTTGACGTGGATCAACCGAACTAGCCCTTGCAGATTTTATCTTATAAATTAGAGGTCTTTGTATGTCATTTGATCCGATCTCTTGATCATGTATTTGATCTTGAAGCTCTCCTGTAATATTTTATGGAATAATACAAATGAAGACTTTGGGGTTTTATTTTGATGGTGGTGTTCCTCTTCAGCATTTTATGATAAACTTATTCTTTATATTCTGCTGGTGATTATCTTAATGGATTGTTTATTAATAGCTCTTATAGAGTAAATAATCTATTACACAGGTATCTTGCTTAGGTTACTGGATTTAGGATTGAGTTAGCAGTTATCTCTAACTCTTGACAATTTTATCTTTTATCTTATTTCTCTATTGATTTAACAGTTTAACTTTAAGTGTGCAGAAATCTTTCGGATTTAGAATTGGGCGTTTAGGGAAGTAATCAGTTGGACCAGCTAACTCCCAAGGAGATAAGATCTAAAGAGCCCTCTGAATCTAATTCCCCTGGCTTATCTTAAATTCCATTTTTTACAGGGTTTTTTCTAGGGCTTGTGCCTAATTACAAAATTTATCTTAACTTTTACTGAATTTAAAGTTAGATCTCGCTAGTAAGATCCTTAGATCTTTAGATCTGAGAGTAAAGTTAGACTTATGTTGCTCAGATATGATATATCTGCAACTCTTGTGCATAGATCTGTAAATATATTGTATAAATTTGCAATTTACATGTGTAGATCTAAAGTTTTGTAACATAATTTTGAATTCTAACATTTGGGTTTTAGGATTTTCTCTATTATTGTACCTATTGGGTATTTGGATTTTCTTTTTTCACTTGTGCAGAAATAGATCTGAAAAATCAGCTAAGGAAATCTTCAGATTTGAACCATATCTAGACCCTTGAGGATATATAGGATTTTGAGGCTATTTTTTCAGAATTTTGGCCTCCAAAATTCTAATTTTCAAGCGACAACATTATCCCAAAATTTCAAGAGTTTTCAACGGTGGGATCTGCAAAGCCTTGGGCTAAGGGTTTGATCTCTAAACCCTTATTTTCTACAAATTTTATTACAGCAAACAGATCACAAATAATTAGGCCCTAAAAACACATTCTATATGATCAAAATTGTTTAGAATTGCAAAATATTCATTTTTAGAATTTTTTTCCATTTGGGCATCTTTAATTTTGCTTAGATCTGACTTTAAAGCTTGCTGGAAATTACTGCAAAACTATGAAAAATCAGATCTGAACATTTCTTATGCATATCCTAAATAAGGTCTAAAAAAATTAAATTTTCAATTTTTTCGGCAAAACTTACTATTTTAAGACATAGTGGAGATCATTTTCAGTATTTTTAGTTTGCTGATATGTTATCAATTTACTGTTGTTACAAACTTATCAGTTCTAAAAATTACTAAATCAAACTCTCTTAAAGCCTTAAAATTGAAATTTTCAAGTTTTAATATACTTTTTGCTATTTCTCGAAGTATTTAGCAGCTATTTTGGGCAGTATTATCTTGTTGATCTATCATTGGTTCACTGCTGAAATAAAAATATCAGATCTGAAATTTCTCTTAATCAAGCCCTAAAAATTGATTTTTCTTTAAGTTCAACAATTTTTACTATTTTTAGTCATTTTGGGCATTGGTGCCGATATGGTTGTTTGCTGATCTATGGTTTAAATTACTGCTGTAATTTATATTTCAGATTTGAAATCTTGCTGAAAAATATATCCTAAGTTTGACTATAGGAGAAAATTTAATTTTTGGATTTGCATTTTTAAGAATATCATTGAATCCATAAATTTCTTGATGAAGTGGTTTTATTAGCATTATACTTTCATGGTATATCTGGATGAATAATTACTGAGAATTAAGTGCTAGTAAATTTCATATGTTTCAGTTGGGTTTGATGATCATTGGCATCTGAATTTTGGAACGTGTTCTATCAATTAAAATTGCCTAATGTTTAATTAACTTTTGTTTCATTTACTTGAATTATTGGATGTTTATTGAATACTAATGTTTTCTTTTCAAGTAAGTGTGATTGATAACTGATTTTGAAGTCTCTATTGTGGATCTGTATATCTTTTAATCGAGTAATTTTGGCATCTTCATAATTGACACTCTCGCTTAAGTACCTAGTGGTTAGATCAGATTATTTATAATCTAAGTGCTTTAGGCTTTTTAACATTAACTCTCATCTTCTAAGCTTGCTTCATCTCGCTCCTTCTTCAAATCGTTTTCCTTGCATTCTGCATTCTAAATTAACATTGTGTAGCAGTAGATTCTCATCAAGTACTTGGTTGTAATTTCCTTAGCAAGATAGTTGCCTCCATAAGGCACTGGTATCAATCTTTCCAATTCAATTGAATCATTTAATCTTGCTAGATGTTTTACAAGTATTTGGTCGTTTAATTGTGTCTCCCGAACTGGTTGGTTCCCAACGAGTTCTCCTTCATTCCATTTCCATAAGGTCTACCCCCCATTAGTCTGCTATAAAGAGACAACTTAAATAAAGAGATTGGGGATCAGGGTGACAACCCTCGATCTGAGTCGTTGTCGCGGTGCTTAGACATTTTGTGTGACAACAGGCCTCAATTTCAAGTTTTTGAGAGACAACTTTGTCTTCATCGCCTCCCTTTATTTTAGTTACCTTCATAGTAGCTAGTGGTTGAGGTTTAACTAGTTCCATTAGTTTCTAAGGCTTATGTTCCAGTCTCTTGACTCTCCAGCCAGATGCTTTCCCACTTTCTCACGATGCTTTTAATTATCCTATTTTCCAAATCAATTTATCTGTATATGGATCGAACCTATTTTCTCCACTTTCCCTGAATGAGACCCTCTGTGGTGCCAATAATGATGCAAATCTTGCAAGAGATTCCTGGAAAGTTTCCCGTCATTCTGAGCAATTTGCACATTTATGTCTTGATGTCAAAACAATGGTCATCCTTTAAGGATATAATTTGAAAATAATGTTTCACTCGAATGTCAATAAATTCTAATCCACTCACAAGACATGGAGAAATATCGTCGGCCTGAGTTATTGAAATGTTGCTTTATGTTTTTGAAAGTTTTCTTAAATTTTGAGAAACGTATTAATTTAAATATTTTGGAACACTTTTTGATTACCTAAGATATAAACATTAGAGTTAAATAATAAATATAATTTTAATAGACAAGAACTGTAGACATGTTATTTTGGTAACTAAATAAAAAAATTCATTTTTAATACTGAAGCTATATATATAGTCGGGAATGTTTTCTATAATAGGGATTTAAATAATGATTGAAAAAATTAACATCTATATAAATGTAAATAATATCTACATAAATGTAAATGGAATGATTTGATGATGTGTGCGAGGATATGGAAGCAGGCGTAAAAGGGAAGATAGGAATTATGTATGGTGAAGATGAAAGGAGGTCAATTTTCTTTTTAGTTATGGAATGGAGGGGCATCTTGTATGTGTGAATCATGGGACATATCATTTTTTCCACGTTAACGTTGAATGGTTGTCCTGAGAATATACTAACCACCTAGGGCCAAAACCGGATCTGAATGGTCCAACTTGGACTGTAGTGGGCTCGCACAAGTCACATTCCACAAATCAAACGAGAGTAAGAATAACGTGGTAGCCATTTTCTAGGGCCGCATGAGTCGAGAGTAAGGATAAAGTGGTAGCCATTTTCTGGGGTCGCATGAGTTGTGACAATACCACACTTGAGAGTAAGGATAAAGTGGTATCCATTTTCTGGGGTCGCATGAGTTGTGACAATACCACACTTGACGTTTGCAACTTGCAACATTTGTTTAAATGTAAGACATTTATTTTGTTTAAATAACTAACACTTGCAACTTGCAAGTGTCTACCACATTGACACTATGTAGTATTGATTTCATTGTCAACATTGTGTAACACCTTTATGGTGAAAAGATATGTGTGAAGCCTTTAAATAATCTTTTGAACTTCGAACATAAAGCACGTGGAATTGAAAAATAAAAGTGATTGAATAATAAATTGTTTACTACTCATGTAAAGTGATAATTTTATGAAGTGAATATGAACTTATATTGTTTACTTTCTCAAACACTTAATATTTTTATTTTAGATTCGGTAGTCTAAGGGGTTTATATTAGAGTAGAGGATGATATGTCTTCCAACATATATGTCTAAGCTGGAAGAAGGAGCAGTTGTTGCTCATGCTCATCATATCGACAAAACATTCATGACAATGTTTATACCACCAATGCTAAGGTTAATTGTGATTATCCCTATTCCTCTTATTGGCGTTCATTTGCACCTCTCGGTGTGATTGCTAGTTTACATATTTTCAAGCATACATTCATGCATTTAATTTCAGGCATGACTGAAATAGGACAAGGTATGGGCACATAATACAAAAAATTAATTTTTTGAACTTCCAAATGTTGGGCAAAACAAACACCAGTTGGGGAGTAAAAATCTAGAACATACAATTCACCAACTCTACTTCAACTACTTCTTCATTCTTAATTATTTGATGTGTTAGCTGAATGGGAAATTTATACTCCTGTTTATAATTTAATTTAATCCATGTCCTTCAACATGCAAATAAAAATGTGTTTTCTAATTTTCTCATGTACTCCAGTTATGGTTGTTGTCACTTTACAACCATAACAATTATGGTTGGGATTAATTTTTCCAACACATTTCGGTAATCTTCTCATTATTAAATTTTGAGTAATAGATGAAATAAATGTTAAGATTAACCACTTCTAAAAATATCTCATATTTAATTGAATTTTCTAGAAATATTTAGATTAATAATGTCTAAAATATCATTCTAAAATTAACTCAAACTGATTGTACGTGTCTAAAAATATATTTTTAAAATTAACCAGTACTGGAAACTAACTGCCCAACTACTTTATTTAATAGGAGAGATTATTATTTAACAGATACAAAGCCAAGAACAGATCCATGCAAGGGAAAATTGGCCCATGCCCTCGTTATCAATCTCACTAAGCTAGAATGAATGTGTTAGTAATGGCACTTTGTGTCCCAGTAGATTTGGCAGCACTCAAAGGACTGATTTGAGAGTGCTATTTCTTGTCTTTGCACAGGCTGTGGCAATAGATCATACTCAAGGGGCCAATGAGACTTTAAAGTAGATCAGGAAATGTGCATCTTCTTATGAAGTAGAAGGAAGCCTAGGTGGTGAGGATCTGAATAATTGAAGCCATGTAAATCAACTCTAGCTCTGCGACAGTCCACATTGGTTGCAAGAAGTCCGTTGTTGTCTCCAACGCACTTTTGTTGGTTCAACCTGAGTTTGTTGGAGTGTGGCTCCTAGATTCCATGTTTGATAAGAGTTCCAAGCATTTATTCCTTGCTAAAGTGCAAAGGAATGTTAAAGCCATCGTGTAATTATCACTATGTTGAGGATTGGGAAGTTCTTTGATGGGGGCAAGTGGAAATGTAATGGTACAGATAATTCCATTGCAAAGCTTGTTGCTAAAGAGATGGGTCGCAGTGCTTGGCAAGTTATCTTGCAGATGACTCCTTTCAAGAAAATATCTCAGATTTCGGAATTCTATATCGTTTCCAATAGAATTCTCTAATTCAATGTATGGTGAATCATCCTAGTGGGCCTCCTATGATTCACATAACTGGAATCAAGTTTCCCCAACCTAGATTTAGGCCAACAAAGAGAATTGAAGAGTTAAATACTAGAAAACTATAAAATATTTTTGTGTGCCCTTTGAATACAAGGCTATTGCAACAAAGTGGGAAAACCTAGAAGTGGAAGAACTTGGCCTCAGAAGTACTGGTGGTAATTTTCCTATACAGGTTATGGAAATTTTCTAGATAACACAAAAATTTTGTACTAAACAAGATTTGAAATATGAAGTTTTAAGAATTGAAGAGTTGAATACTAGAACACTATGTAAAATATTTTGGTGTGCCCTTTGAATACGACGCTATTGCAACAAAGTGGGAGAACTAGATGTGGAAGAAATTGTCCTAGGAGTGATGAAGTACTAGTGGTAATTTTCCTATACAGGTTATGGAATTTGCTAGATGAGACTATTGTTGTTGACAGCACCATAAATATTGTGCTAAACAAGATTCTAAATATTGAGTTTTAAGAATTGAAGAATTGAAGAGTTGAATATATGAAGTTTTAAGAATTGAAGATTTGAATACTAAAACACTATGTAAAATTTTTTGGTGTTCCCTTTGAATACGAAGCTATTGCAACAAAGTGGGAGAACCTAGATGTGGAATAGCTTGGCCTTATAGTGATGGGGTACTCAGGTTATGAAATTTGCTAGATGAGACTATTATTTTTGAGAGCCTAGAAATATTTTGTTGAACAAGATTCGAAGTTTTTATAGAAGGTGTGAGATTGTAGATTTAAGGAGAGGTTGCTATGTGGAGTGTTTTGTTGATGGTTTGCTTCATACTGTGAATCAGAAATTTTCGAATAGTGAATTGAGTGATTTGTTGAAGAGATATAGTGACAGAGGTTATAGGGTTACATGGAGGAGAATGTATATGGTTACATTGTCTTGTGGACGAAGTAGATGGATAAAATGGTGTTAAGGTTTGGTGAAGTAGCTAGTGTGTTACAGAGGGTCATGGTTGTCTATGAACACTGTAGATTTTTTGGTCCAAGTTGTAAACCTTAGTTATATGCATGTTGTATTCCCAAAGGTTGATGTAAGACCTGCAGGCATACATGCAACTTGCTATTACATGATGTCTCAAGTTGTAGAATGGACCACTTGAATAAGTACAAGGGTGGCAAGTGTACTATTACCTACTTTGAGGCTAATTTGTTGTAAACCTGTTATTCAAACATACATGTTGGAGTGCACTAATGCATGGAGTTAGGGATGAACAAGTTGTAGAATGGACCACTTGAATAGGTAAGAGACATGTCTGATGGTTGATAAACCATGTACGACAACAATTATCCTAGAGAAAGGGGATACAACAACTAGTTACCCATGTATTCTAGTGTATGGTAACTTTTTTATATGGACTATAACAATGAGATTTAAGAGTGTGATTGTTAAGGTAGTTCCGGTAAATTTGAGTAGGTCAAAGTCAATTTACCATTGTCAAATTTATAACTCCCAATTTTGATAGATAATGATGTTTCCCATGGTATTATTTGTAACTTATCATATTTAAAGGCCTCAAGAATCATTCACCTAGATTTTCCCTCAAATATTTCCAAATTGGAAATATTGTGTTGGTGCTTTTATCATTTATGTATTTATGATGTGTTTGTTTATTTCTCTCACATTATTGTTTTATTGCTAACATAATTTTGGAAACAAATTTGGCGCAACTATGGCATTCACCATACAAATAGAGGTTCTTAATATTATTAATAGTTATTGGGAAGATGTATTGGTAAACCCAAAAAGCTAAATCTTTATCCTCTTTCTTCTTATTTTTTCATTTGATACTATTATTTTATTATTATTCATTTTAATAATTTTTAAAGTCACAATTTTAATAATATTTCATAAATTATTATAAATGTAAATTTCAAACATCAAATTCACCAAAAACATATACATTACTTCATTTAAAATTTTGAAGTAACTTTGAAATTAAATCCTAGTGTTTTAAGGGATATAATACATTTCTCTAGTTTGAAATGAAATGCTATTGGTTTACACCTCACAGGATATTATACATTTTATACTCTAAAATCAAATCTTACTAGTTTACACTTTGGATGTGATCTTTGAAATTGAAATTAAAACTAGCAATTTCCCCAAAAGGTGCAAGAGAAGACGATAGGATTGTTAAATTGAAAAAGTTGTATTTTATTTATATAATCAAGAAAATAATAATTGATATATTAATTTCCATGTCCTGGTTAAGATAGCCACCATTAATGCATTGATAAACATTCCAATCAATAATAATGAAATCATAGTTAATTTTCATGGTTAATTTTCTAAATGAATTCCATTGTTTTAGGGGAAAAGACTCATGGAGAAGGAAAATAATCAAGTTTGTGACACATGGAAATGAACATTTAATCACACTTTTAAACACATGTAAACTCAATATTATACACATGGGAATAAATATTTAATTACGTTCTAGAAATAAATATTTAATCAAAACATCACATTGAGGAATCTTTGTTTAGCCACTTTCAAAAGTATCGCTCTATCTTTCCACCAGCCCATTAATGACAAAAGTGAGGGAAAATGTTAAGAATTTAGTTTTGGCGCACTTAAATAACGCATGCAGAGATTATACAAAAAAATATAGGATTCATTGATAGCTCCCAATAATTAGAAGGAAGACGGATGATTTACATCCATCGACAAAATTAATTAACAAAAAAGATAGGATTCATTGATAGCTCCCAATAATTAGAAGGAAGACACACGATTTACATCCATCAGAAAAATTAATTAATAGATTGGTCTTGCCTGCCATTATTTTCAACAAAATATAGTAGAAATAAATGGCCCATGGTAATGGCAATTAATTTGTAAATTGCATATATATACAAAAAGTGTTTGTAAATTTCATATATACAAAATGTTTTATGCATGATAGTATTACCTCAATATAATGATTCAACATAAAATTTCTACATAAAATTACAACAACTATTTGAAATTTTAATAATTAACACAAAAAACTTTTGACCAGAGCCAATTGTTTTTGGCTTTGTTTCCATATTTTACTGAATATGAAGCTATATTGACCAGACCCAACTTCTTTTTGCTTTGCTTATGTTTTTTACTGAATATGAAGCTATATTTTTACTAAATTTGAAGCTACCATAATAAGCTCTAACCCACCCTTAAGAATATATGAGGCAAGAAAACGTACAACCATAATTATAAACCTTTGGAAATCCACAACATAAATGAGTAGAAGGTTCTACTAAAAAACGATTTATTACACATTGCCTCTATCCAGAAATGATACCTAAACATGGAGCTTTGGAGAATTATTTCCATGATTTCCTATATTCACTAGTCTATGCCATTACCTAATCGTCTGGACTTGGGTTGGGCCTATCGTCAACTAGTTTCCACCAAACATGAAAGCTAAGTAAAGTAGCACTTGCCTAGAAAAGTTACCTTTCTTCATGTTCAACTGCAACATGTTGGCTTGTACGATGTATATGTTCTACTATAAATGAGAATGTCATCCAGATAATTGACTATAAAGGAGTCTATGAGAGGTTTGAAAATTTCATTCAACAATCTCAAAAGTGTGGTTGGTGTTTCAGTGAACCCAAAAGACATCAACCATTCAAACAGAACTTGTTTACTTTTAAAAGTAGTCTTCGTAGTCTTCTCCTCTTTGATCCTTGATTATAACCAGATTTGAGTGCTTCTTAATCTCTTTTTTGTCCATCATATATGTTTGAAACTTTGATATAAACCAAGATTAGGCAAAGGGGAATATAGGAGTCGTTGTATCTCATTCTTAGTTGGTCTCTTTGTAAACAACCCTTTAGTTATGCAAAACTTTATCATACCAATGTTATCAGAGCTAGAACATTAATTGAATTAGTTGAATCCAAAATTTGGAACAAGGAATGAAACTACATAAAATATTGGTCAACCAAAAAATATATGAAATATTCAAATTTCGGTTATAAAATATAATTTCATAATTTCATGTACATCAATATAAATCCAAGCCATTAGACACCAAAAAAGCAAAGTTTTCTCGTGTATATGGCATTTTAAAGGTGAATATAATGGAATGGCATCCAATGCATTACACCACAAAACCAAAACACATAAACATTGAGGCCTTAAATGGCCTATAGAGTCCAACAATAATCATACTAATGTTCGTAATCAAATAAAAGTACATAGTCATCCATATCTTGATCATGCACATTCTTTGCATGAATATGCTCAACGTCTACCATTGTCCATATCGTGTGGTGGTGGAAATGCCTACAAGTTATCCAAGACAACTCCATCTATGATAAGGGGGGCATCATTAAATATATGAAAATTAAGTTTTAGGGTAGTTGTAGGTTTGTTTGTTTTTCTTTTTGTTGGTCCAAACTAGTTGGAATCACCATTTTAGACCAGAAACCCTCAAAATTATTTTGAATCAGACAACTGTGGTCCAATTTCACTGTCACATAACATTGATATGAGGGAAGTCATCTTCATTTGAAGTGCCAACCACTACCATCTAGTCAGGGATAGTAAATCCCTTATTATCAATGCACACAAGGAAAACTCTAAGATTTGGTTAGTGAGTGACCACCATGCTAAGAGGTCGATAAACTCAAGTAAAATGTATGCATTTCTTTTCTTTGGACAAAATTGACAAGATAAAGAGTCATTGAAGGGAAGATAAGATAAGATAAGTTATTTTTTTTAGGTCTGGAGGAATTAGTAAAGATAATATAAGTTTATTAACGTACAATGAATGACCAAAAGTAGGTCAGTGGCATTGCTCAACATAAAAGTGTTGATAAAAAATGGGAGTGTTAAGTCTAGTTGTATAAAAGAAAAAGAAGATAAAATTTAACCTATAAGAACTAATCTCTATTGGAACAAAGCCAAAGTCATACAATGCTTTGGAAAATACAAGGAATAAAAGAACCTTGTGTCTCCAAGACCAGATGGTGTGAAGGAGGAGAAGGGGATACATCCTCCTATCAGTATTCATTTTCAAATATGTAACTTTCCTACCATCTGAGGCTAAAGACAAGAAACTTTGGCTGGAGGACTAGTTGAAAGGGATATATTTGGCTCAAAGAGTGACCCTTTATCTAGAGGAGGATTAGGGGGAGGTGCATTTTTTGTTAGGTTGGTGTAGTTTGTTTTGGGATTTAAAAAAACAACTTTGCAAGGGCCTCGTCATATATGGGGTGCCAAACTAGACCTCAATGTTTGAAGGATCTGCAATTTGATATGGTCTTTCTCGTTGCTTGTCTCTTAGTGCCCCTGTCCACTAAGAGCATTAGAAAGAAAGATGTGATCTTTTGGGTAGTGTTTAGATGAGGTACACGAACTTTATTTTTGCAACACTGCTAATCTAGTAACTTGAAGTTTTCATGTTGTGCAAGTGATATAATTTATATTGAGCATTAGGCACTGGTCTCCATTGAATAATCTTGATATTGCCTCATTGATCTAAATTTCTTCATCTTATTAAGATATACTTGGGTCACTTAATAATCACACATTCTAATCTAAATTCAAGTTATCTAGAAAGGTAGTGATCTTGCCCTTAATCTCCTACGACTTGTTGTTCTAAAAAGTTTTCCCCTCATAATCACCCTTGGGGACTATGCCCCTTAGCTTGTCTACGAGAGAGCTTAAACGGAGTGAGTAGGGATAAGAGTGACAAACCCTACTCTGAGTGTCATGCCTTAGGTATACACTTTAGGCGACAACATGTAATATTTTGGTTATATGCATGTTTACTTTATACATGAGGAAACTTTTCATATTTATGTTTAATAGTTTAGATTCACATACATATATATTTAAATATTTTATGTATTTGTGGGTTGACTGGTTTTTAACATTTTTACTGGTTCCTTTTTTTGGGGTTGATAACATTCCTTGCTAGAAAACTTTATGAACAGTTTTATGTGTTGCTTTCTTGCAGGGAATTGGTTCAACAGTAAAGATTGAAGAGTTTTTTTTTTTTTTCTAATCTTTACATATTGAGTTGAATGTCAATTCAAAGTTTTTGTTCGATTCTTGAATGTCAAGATGTCAATTTATAATGATTAATGATTCTAAACTTGAACAATTTGAATCTGAATCAATAAAAATTCCAATTATGTTTCTAAGTTTAATTTTTATAATTTATTTTATCTATATATTTTTTTATTTGTGTGTTGTTGATATATCCACATCCTATGTTTAAGAAGTGTCATACCCCCTCTAGTACCTGTACCCTTACCAGTAAAGCTTGGCAACTTCACTTTCAACTTTCAGGAGTAGCGTTGGCACTCACATTTTGTATGTAACTTGATGTATTTTCTAGTCCCATTGACTCACTCTTTTGGTCACTGGTGGGCATTAATAAAATTATCTTATGTGGTTTATCTTCTTGTCTTCTTGTTCGCTTGCTTATCTTCTTTTCATGCTATGGTTTATCTACCTATGAATAATATAATACATTAACAGGTTTTTTATGTACATCATGATTGGTACACAAGTCTAATTAAATCACAATACAAAGAACTTGCAAGACATTTTGTTTCCCTGAAAAGACATTTACAAAAAAACTGAACAGCAGATTCCTCCAATCAGAAAAGGCAACTTTATGAAATTAAATAATACAAAATTTCTTGGATCGCATAAATCACAAATCATAAATATTTTCTTCAGAACCTTCGCATGCGTCTGATTTTTTGCAAGTCTTTCCAAAAATAATTTTCCAATGTTTGTGATCATTTTTTTCTTCCATTTTTTTTAAATTTCAACAATGGAATATTTCGGTGCCTATTGCTATCATGGATTTGATACCGCATGGCTTTAATGGTTATATTAATTGAATTTAGCGTGATATATGTGTGAGTCCACTGTATTTTTCCACGTGGTTAATTCATTAAGAGGTTCAAGTATGGTGTCATGGTGAGTTGGTAATGTGCAGGTTGAGGGCATATTTTGCATGTATGTTATCAGAAACTTTTACAGGAATGTCTGTTGTGTAGGCTACAAGGGATCATCAAGGACTAGATTTGGCTCAAGGCTTGTAGCATTATGACACAGTTGACCCAAAGCCAAATTATTTCTTTGTTCTTGAGGAGAATGTGGGACTGAAGCCAAGTTCTGAATTAGAGCCCATGGATGGAGACATGAGGGAGTTACTCGAGTCACAAGAAAGTGGTCATCTTGAGAATCAGAGCTCAGAAGAGATTTCTTTATCATTTGTGTTATAAGGTGGGCTTTTTCACTTATGTTTCTGTTGGTTCGTTCTTGAACTTGTGTTTGCTTTCAGCGTTCTTGTAGAGCAGCGCGGACTAGGTATTACGTTTTCAGTATAGAAAGTGTATGGTTAATGTTTTTCCATTTGGCCATCTCTCCCCCCATATTGTTTTCAACATTTGTTGAAGGTGAAAAACACAAAAAATTCTTCCATAGTGGCATGTGCCTTGTCAAAACTAAAATTCAAGTGTAATAATCTCCAACTATAAAACACTCAATGTATTTTAAGGAAGTATGAATATAAACTGAAAATATAGTTTTCACGAGAAAACAAAAAAATTCAAGTGTAATTCAACCCAAGCCATTTCAAAGCTAAAATTTAAGTGTACTAAACTCCGGTTGTAGAGTACGAGTGTGTATTTCCAGGGAGTAGTAAACACAAATCAATTAGTGGATTACAACATTAAACACAAATCAATTAGTGGATTACCAAATAATTCCTCCGTGTTTTTTTAGTGTTCTCAGGCATGATACTCTATTAAATCAATAATCAATTAGTTATTGCATTGTTTTTATCATTATTATTAACTTATGTATATCAATTTGAACTTCTTACATTGATAATTAAGATTGTTAATTTTTTTATTTTAGTTTTAGTTAATTTTTTATTTTAAATGTTAGTAAAAAACTACTTATAGATAAATTAGAACTAAAAATAATAAATTATGAAAAAATCAAAATTACAGAACATTGAATTGATTGGTACATAAATAATTGTTTGTGTAATATATTAATCAAATATATAAAAATACCAAATTTACTTAATTTAAAAATATAATTTATTATAATTATAATGATAATTCTAAACAATTTTTACTTTTATAAATTAATTATTTTTTTCAATTAAAAAATCCTATACAAGTCCCTTGCCTTTGTAAAGCAATTGCTAATGTATATACATTATAATGTTTCTATACATATTTGACACAGGAAAAATAAATGTAAACGAAGTGTGTCAATTTTTTCGGTCGTTGTCGGTTCCTCTTTAATTAATTGAGATTTGATGGAGGATAGTGGGGAATGGAGAGAGCCCACAAGGGGCACTGAGCATGCATGATCGTGAGTGGAAGCCTTCCAAATAACCACAAAATAATTGACATATGGCGAGGTTTTGATGGATAGCACCAAGAGTTCACGCGATTAAGAGAATTGGTAGAAGTACCTGGAAATGTTCATCTACGGACCCACCGAGAAAATTCAATGATGGAACACCTGTTGAAAATATATGGCAATGTATCATATACCGACCAATTTCTTGCGATGAAGAAATTTGTGACCATTGACGAGATGGTTGTGGACAAATTTCTCCAACTAGGAAATGGAATTTCTGAATTTCTTGTGAAGGAGAAAGTTGTGTCCATTGACTAGATGGATGTGGAAAAATGGAGAAAATTGTGGCCATTGAAGAGATGGTTATGGAAAAACTTCTCCAACTAGGAAATGGAATTTCTGAATTTCTTGTCAAGGAGAAAGAGTAGGACACACAACACACAAATTGGAAACAAAATTCAATAATATATTAATGAATGTCTCAAGGAATAATGTACAATGTGTACACATATAAATACATCAAGAAACTATTGAATCAGTTCCCCAAGTTTCTTAGACTCTAATAACCGATTACCTAACACAAACTAACCCAAGGATTAGTTGCCTAACATTCCCCCCTTAATCCGAAGTGATATACCAAAGACCAAGAATGAGAGCTTAGAATGAAAAAATGCATCTCAGCCAAGAGCTGAATGTCTCTCGAAAATGGTTTTCAAGGATGACCATAAACTGAAAATGGGAGAACTCAATGTCTCAACCAACACTAATTCTGGAACCTACATAATAGGTCTCAGAACAAAAAATGTGGTTTTAAGATAACCACAAACTCTGGAACTGTCACAACAGTTCCTCGAACAAACTCAATCGACTGAGGTTGTGGCTCAGGATGTGGATCAGTGACTCAGGCTCGCTTGACATCTCGAACTTGAACCTGTAGCAAACCCACTAACAAATCCCCCCTTGTCGGATACAAGGTGAGAAATATTTCGCATCACTGCAAGACTTGTCACTCTCGAACAAATTCTTCGATATGATCTGTAGATATTCTTGGCTACTTTCGTCCATTCTCAAGAAGCAATCCATCCAAAACTTAGCTTCTCTCTTGCAGTGCTCTTCCTTTTGGAACATCTGTTTGACTCATGATTTCACTTTCCAAAATGCTCGCACGAGTGAAGATAAAAACATCGATCTTTCATATGTTCAACTCTGTTACACTGTTGGCATCTATCAACCTTTTCTGGAACTACACCATCCAGAAAATCTGCACTTCGAAATTTTATAGGTTTAGAAAATTCTGGAATGTGAAAAGATACATCACTGTTATAACCAAGACCAATTCTGTGTTTATTGTGTGTCATCTCTTCCCATGGTCTTATAACAAGTTTCACATCAACACTTCTAACTGCATCCAAATTTCCACCCGAAATCACTTCATTTCTTTGATCATTCTTTGACTGGTGATCAGGCTCAAACAAATTGTTGTTATGAACAAACACCAATTCAGAATCACAAGTTTTATTTTGAAGTTCGTCTCGCTATAACTGTGATTCTAACTCCAAGAATTCAATTTAGCTTTTATCTTTTTTCAAACATGATTGGATGTCAGAGAGTATGTTCTTGCTGACTTGGAAATCATTATGGACAATAGATAGCATTAAATTTCTTAATAACTGTACCAAATCATTTAGTTTGGTCATTTTCTCAATGTAGTTTCAAAGTAAACTTGCAATTAACTCAGAAAGAAAAGGTGTCGGCTACCACCGAAAATGCACCCAATACAAGAAAATTTTCAATGAATTAACTGAGTGTCGGGTTCAACCGATCATGTACCCATCAACAAAAAAAAATTAAGCAAGAGATGAATAACATGTGGTACAATTTCTTCTAAAGATATTGACAAATATTTGAACTTGTAACTTCTAATACGCCATATAAAGTTATATGAACTTGGCTAACCATAATGCCATTTTCCCTTCTTGATTTTATATTCATAAACTCTATAATTTAAACTTAAGCAAATCCAAATTTCTTAACCTCAGAGAGACGAAGATCATGAACTTAATCAAATTCAATCAATAAATTGGGCTCATCATAAATAATATCCTAGAGAGAGAAAAACTGAGTGCAACACCTGTCCCTCAAACATTCTGCATAGAACCTTAAAGATCTTGCAACTTGTAATTTTTGCACTCCTTACAGCCTTTGATCTATTTCTATTAACGGATGACATGTTGATACCATGGACCCTGGCTTCTCATCTGACTGCTTCTCCAACAAATGACCACTGTAATCTTTGGCTCCGTATTGATGTTGATCAAAACTATGCAGCAAAGACTCAGTGATTATAAACCTTCTAATGCACCAAAAAAAATACTATCGTATATCCCCAATGGTGTTTGCTAACATATTCTTTGAACTATTTCCTCGTTCAGTTAATCTGTTTAAAAAATGCATAGCTATAATATTTCACGCAGCATTAATACAAAAAAAAAAAAAACAGTGGATGGACTTTTCACCATTCTGCCTCAATGCATATGCTGAAAATTGAAAATCTCCTCTATGATCCAACGGATTTACTACACTCCTGCTTGACGTATAATTATTGTGCTTTGGCGCCATTACACCACACATAAAACTTTGGTAGCACAAGAATTTTAACGCTGATTAAATTTTTTATTTTTATTTTTAAACATACTGCTCGACCAGGTACATGAGGAATCACGACATCTTTTAGACCTTCACCTTGTTGGGACCAACTCAAACAATTCCATAAATTCATTACACAATTATGCAGGATGTGGTAAATATTTATGGCATATTATATATTAGGTCAATAAGGAGCCTTTTAATACTTGACTCACTGCAACCAATCCATGGTTCTTAATAGGAAGAGAAAATGGTTAATATTTTACAAAGAAACTGCAACCCTTTTCTAAAAATTTTCTGTAAAAAAACAGGACACACACATTCATGCCCAACCCTAGCATTTCAAGGTGTAATAATAGCGCTTGACCATCAATATTCGAACCGCCTGATTTGTTTTAATAAACTACCATTATTCTTCCAATGTTTCCGGCAGGGATGAGTAGAAACGGCAGTAACGTGGCTCCCCAAGACTTATTTCAATTTATACGATGAAATTCAATCTCATAAAATAATTAGAGCACCTTCACCAAAAAAAATGTAGTCGACTATTGGGTGGACGGTTCATACCAGATTTTAGAATGGGCAAAGAAAAATACTGGCAAGCGTTAAACTTGTTCAAAAATATTAAGAAGTCTTTGGATCCCCTCATGTGTTGGTCCTTCACATTGAATCATATGCTGAAAATTAATAGAGACATCGCCAACCTATTCAGTAGCTTTAGATATTCTTGTCTGGTAAAAGGCTGCAGATCATATTATGTTTTCAGCATCAATGGTAGACAACAACAGAAAATTTCTTCCACCTTTGACTCTTTCACTCTTGCCCAATGTTCTGGACAGTCACAAAACTAGTGGCTCACCTATTCAACAGAGCAGATCAACCATGCTCGGATACCACTGTAAGACACACAACACACAAACTGGAAACAAACTTCAACAATATATTAATGAATGTCTCAAGGAATGATGTATAATGTGTACACATATAAATACATCAAGAAACTGTTGAATCAGTTCCCCAAGTTTCTTGGACTCTAATAACCGATTACCTAATACAAACTAACCCAAGGATTAGTTGCCTAACACAAAGATGTGTCCATTGACTAGATGGTTGTCAAGGAGAAAGTTGTGTCCATTGACTAGATGGATGTGGAAAAATTGTAGGTAGTTTTGAAAAAAAATACAAATTAACTTTGAAAATAATGGAAATTTAGGTAAGATTACGATAAAAATTTAGATTTAGTAGGGATTTTTGAAAAATCTAGATTATAGTGGTCAACCTTCAAAATTTTCTATTTTTAATGCTTTTTACTAAATTCCTACCATAAAACCATCAGAGGGCCATTGAAAAATTGCTCCAACTAGGAAATGGAAATTGTTGATCATGGAGAAAGTTGTGGCCATTGACAAGATGGTGTGGAAAAATTGCTCCACGTGAGAAATCTATAACGGTGATTCATATCATGTTCTTTCATTCACTTGAAGCCGTGGAATTGGCTGATACCATGGTATTTGTATTCTCTTTTTTACTTTCTTCCCTCCTGCTCGACTCACTAACGCCCACCTGACGCCATGGTGTTTTATTTTCCATCTATTCTTTTTATGTTACAATACGAAACAAAACGAACCACTATTGGGCCTCTATCAATTGGGCCCACTGCAGCTCATTTTCTACATCCAATTCACCTCAACTATTGAAGGACTGGCCGTGGAAAATCTATGGCAATGGGGAAAGTTGTGTCCATTGAAAAGATGGCTGCGGAAAAATTGCTCCAAACTTGGAAACGGAAATTTCTTGTAATGGAGAAATTTTTGGCGATTGAAGAGATGGGTGTGGAAATTTGCTCCAACTATAAAATGGAAATTGCTTGTCACGTTGAAATTTGTGGCCACTAACAAGATGGGTGTGGAAAAATTGCTTCAACTAGGAAAAATATATAACATTGATTTGTATTCTATTGTAACGGTGATTCATGTCCTATTCTTCATTCGCGTGAAGCCCGTGAATTGGCTGATACCATGGAAATTGGGTACATTTCAGCTCATTTTCTACATCCAATTCACCTCAACTCGGATGCATTCAGTGTGCTTGGGGCAAAATTCTGCTTCCTCATAATCATTCTGCACTTGCAAATTTCTTCTACAGATTCTGCTTTTGCTCTCTGCTAGGATTTTCTTTTCTTTAGAGTTGCAAACCCATGGAGGCCGTTGGGGCTGGAGCAGCAGCCAACATCATAATAAATGTTTTCAAAGTTGTTATGGCTTCACTTGTCCAAATCATAAAATATATTGTTAACTTGGATCAAAACACTCGACTTCTGCAAGAAAAGATAACAACTGCGAGAGCCTTGCTAGAAGACACATACAACCATTTTCAATAGCAGCAAATAAGTGCCCCCGATGCGGTGATTGTTGGGTCACAAATTCTTGGAAGGTCCATTGAAGATGCTGAAAGGATCATAAATTGCTCTCAACAATAGCAACGTTGTTTAGATCGCAGCGTCTGCAAACCGAAACTCTGTAGACATATTAGAAAATACAATATGGTTATCGACAATCGTTGCAACAATCTTCGAAGTACCATTTCATCAGTACGTGATACTCAAGAGACTGCTTTGTTTGCACCACTGGAAGCAAGGGCATTACTTCAGACAGTACCAGAGTCTGGCTTTTTGGGCTCGGGGATCAAGTTGACGGAGAAGCAACTTAACAGATGGCTTGAAGATGTGGAAGATCATCAATTTCGGGTAATAGGTGTCTTTGGCATGGGTGGCATTGGCAAGACAGCGTTGCTGAAAACAGTCTAAAACACCCACAAGAAAAGTAATGTGTTTGAAGAGGTAATTTGGTTAACTGTTTCTCAAAAGTTTAACATCCTGGACTTGCAGAGTATTATTGCCAAGGAAATCAATTCGGACCTGGGGCTCGGCAGTTCTAATGCTGAGAGAAGTTCTGTTGTTCTTGATATGCGAAATATGAGACTCTCTAACTATCTGAAGGAGAAGAAATATCTTCTGATACTGGATGATGTGTGGAATCCAACTAGAAGAAGAACTGGAAATCTCTTTGGGCAATGATAAAGGTAGTAGAGTGGTAATCTCTACCCGCAGCAGAGATGTGATTCGAAGAATGGGGACAAATGACTATTCCATAGAGATAAAATCCCTATCCATGGAAGAAGGATGGTAATTTTTTGGCAGAGTTGCCTTCAATGCATTCGATGCTCATACAAAAATTGTAGAGGATATTGCAAGAAAAATTGCATAAGGGTGTAAAGGTTTGTCGCTGGCGATAAATTTTGTCACAGCAGCAATGAGGGGTAATAGTAGTGCTGATGAGTGGCATATTTCTTTAACTCAAATGAAAAATGTTGATCCTGATTTTCTAAAGATGTACAGTGGCATTGATGAAGATTTGTATGGGCGAATAAAATGAAGTTACGATCGTTTGAATGATCGTAACTTACAGAACTATTTTCTATATTGTGGTGCCTTTGCCAAAGATTAAAGCATTCGGGTGGAGAAATTGGTGGAGATGTGGATAGGGGAGGGATTGGTTAGTAGCAGAGACAAAAGCCTTTTAATGGAAGCAGGGCGCAGGTATGTAAAGTTCTTAGTAGAACGTTGCATGTTTGAGTATGTTACGATTAGGTACACTGGTGAAAATGAGTGCATAAAAGTTCACGACATTGTTCATCACATGGCACTCTATATTGCTGAAAGGAAGAGAAATGTTTATATAGAACAAGTGAAAAGCTAGACCAGTTCTGCAGAACAAGTGATGGATGGTTGCAAGAGAATAGAAATTTGCTATTATAATGATACTGTATTTATGTCGATTGATTTCAGTGTTGGGATTTTTTAATATTTCGAGCACACATAAGAATCAAGGTTCTTCAACTAAATACATATTTTCAATAACATAAATCTGGACTGATGCAGGAGCATCTAGCTGACGGGTCATCGTGGCTGGAGGTCATTTGGTCTTAGAGAGGATAGAGGAGACAATATAGGAAAAACATTTTAGTTTATTTTTAATTTTAATCTCTTAGTGAAGCAGAATTTAGGAAAGTGAGTGGTTAATTTAAAATTGTCTTAATTAGTTGTTCTGTCAAACTATTTTCATATGTTAATTTACCATTTCCAGCAAAGTCAAGGTAACAGTTACAGAAACTATGTAACTAATAAGTGTAACTGATAGCAGTTAAGTTAAACTATTTTCAAACCTTACAAAAGACAGAAGAATGTATTGTAACGAGTTTGATTTGGGGGAAAAAGGAAAGAGCATAATAGAAATCTCTGCAAACACACACATTTGAATTGACATTGCGGTCATTTTAAACAGTCCTTCTATCTTACTGAAATAAACTACTGTATGCAAGCAAATCATTTTCTTTTACAGAACATGAGTAATTTCCATATTAGCATGAAACTAACAGCCCCGTAGGCAACCAATGTACAAATCATAATAACAGGAGAAACCACAGAAATTCGAAAGGCATTGAAACCCCAAAAGCATCGAAGCAAACGACATAGTGGAGCATCATAGCTGTGAACGAGCAACAGGCAACATAACAGCGCAAGAAAACAGGTATTTATCAAAACTAAAACTGAATATTTGATAGCCAAATGAAACAAGTTTGTCTTTGTTAACCATAATATAGTGACATAAATTAAAAACACAGTTAAGATAAGTTCACACTGGCAACCGAGTTGTACCAGGTTTCCAAATGTGCCCAGTAGTGGAGAGCAGGTTCCCGGAGCCGACTGTACCTGTAATCATCCAACGAAAACAGGGGTTAAACATTGCAGTTAAATAAAACGGGAAAATAAATTGACAAGGTTGCAAGGTTAGGAAGCAGACTTACCTACAGTGAAGACGACGTGCCGAGACCATATTCCGAGCCAAGTTGTAGCCAACGAGGGTTCCCTGCTCACGAGGAGCAGCAGCCTTAGTAACGGAGGAAGGAACAGAAGTTGAAATAGCTTGGAGTGAGGGTTTACCTTGCCATTGGAGAACAGAGCCGATGCCACGAACCCCTGAGACTGCAACCTGCAACCAGAGCCGAAGACACAGACAATTTAACCACAAGAGTGACTGAATAGAGGAAACAATAATGGGTGTAGGCCCTAACAGTTAAAAGAAAACGACTAGCAGCGCACGCATACAAGAGAGCCAAACCATAGCAACCAGCATGCCTTCCACGGGCGAATAGACCTCAAGAAATGCAGAAATCGAACAGCATTGAAACATTAACAATGAAATAACCTTACCAACCGACGGAGTGAAGGCCATGGCCACACCGAAGCCGAACAATAGCAGCATTTAACGACAAAATAAATACACAGAGAACCAGCATAGAGAACTGGCGGAGGAAACCCTCAATCGCCCGAAATAAAAGACCAACAGTGAAAATGAGCAAAAGCCTAGGGTTATTGATTTTACCAAAGGCAGGAATGTGCTTATCGAGATAAGGACATATGTCCATCCGAGATTGATGCGAGTACAACACATTTAAATCACCCACAAAAAAAAATATCTATAGTATCATTAAAGCCATCAATACATTATCCGTAAGTCGAATCATCGCAATCACCAATATAATCAACCCATCAATCATTCACTAAACTATTATCAGAACAATCATAATACACTATATTGTAAATCAACATAAGGGTAAGGTTAACGAGGGGCTGGACCCATCAAGTAGTATCAAATAGGTTGTTAAATTTGACAGAAATGGAAGTTGGAAGGTGAGGTCGTGGAAGAGGTATACGCAGAGCAGTAGATGAAGGACTGAGGGAAGAAATCTGGATCCTAAACGCCCGATTAGTAGCGGTAGAATCCGGGCGAAGAAGGGATCCTGATGGAGTAGATGACAGTGATGAAGAAGTTACAGAGATGACAGATGGATCAGATGGAGAAGGACCTGAACTTAAAATGCTAAGGTGAGTCTTACTATCCAATAATAAGCCAAAGCATGAGCTTTCAAATTATGATGGAAGTTTTTCAGCAGAGGTACTGTTGGATTGGCTCAGTGATCTAAATAATTACTTTGACTATGAGGATATCAGCGAAGATAAAAAGTTAAATTCGCTGCCACCAGGTTGAAAGGGCATTCATCCTTATGGTGGGAGAGTGTACAAGAAGAGAGGAAGAGGTTGAACAAGCAACCTATAAAAAAATGGACTAGAATGGAAGCTAAATTGAAGGGTAAGTTCTTACCCAAGGACTATTAGATTTCCATGTATAGGCAGGTACAAAATCTGAAACAGAAGGGGATGATTGTAAAAGAGTTCACTGAGGAATTTTATCGGGTAAACCTGAGAGTTGGTTACATAGAAGACACACCAAAAAAAATAGTGAGATTCGTAAATGGATTAAGGTGGGAGATATTGGATGAGATAAGTATTCTTTTGCACAGAACTATAAATGAGGCCTATCAAAGTGCCTTGAAGGCAGAAGAGAAGATAAACAGAAAACAGAATGCCAAAAGAGGAGGAGGATCTGGCAGGGGAAGAGGACGGGGTTTTGGCAGAGGTAAAGTTGTTAACCCCAATGATGAAGGTAGTAGCTCGAAAGCTTCAGAGGCAGTGAAGAAGGACAGTAACACGAGAGGGGGAAGGCCATACCAGCGCGAAAGAGGTAATGTCTGAGGCAGAGGAGCTAATGTTCAGTGCTACAAGTGCCACAAGTGGGGGCACAAGTCCTTTGAGTGTCTTGAAAGTGAACAGGCTGGAGCAAGTGGAGCATATGTTGCCCAGACAAAGGAAACAGAGGTACCACCTCAAGAGATAGAAAATATGCCGGAGACAGGGGAAGCCCTGGTCTTGAATAAAGTGTTACTAAAACCAGCGAAGGAGACAAATGACCCAACTCAAAGGAAGGCATTATTCCGGACAGTTTTCAAGTCACACGGAAAGTGCTGCAAACTAATTATCGACAGTGGAAGCACAGATAATCTGGTCACCATGGAGATGGTGGAGAAGTTGGGTTTGAAGAGGCTGAAGCACCCCACACCTTACAAGGTTTTGTGGCTATAGAAAGGACATCAACTGTTGGTTGATGAACAATGTGAAGTTGAGTTCCACATTGGAAAATACAGGGATAAGGTTATTTTCGATATAATGCCAATGGACGTGTGTCACATACTGCTAGGGAGACCATGGCAGTATGACAGGAAGGTAGTGCATGATGGAAAGACAAATTGTTACAAGTTTGTCAAAGATGGGATTAAGCACACGTTTGTACCCATCAAGGAGGAAGAGGCAGCAGAAACAAGCGGAGTTAAAGCATTGCTGGTGGGAGGAAAGGAATTTATAAAATAGATCAAAGACAGCGAGGTACATTATGCAGTGGTAAGGAGGCCAAAAACAGTGCTATTGCACACAAAAATCTCATATTTTCTTGAGGAAATTCAGGAAATGCTACAAGAATTCAGCAACATTGTAGTTGATGATTTACCAGATAAACTGCCTCCTAAGAGAAGTATTAGCCACCACATTGACTTTATACCTGGAGCCAGTCTACCAAACAAGGTAGCGTACCGAATGAGTCCTAAAGATAATGAGGAAATCATAAAACAGGTACAGGAATTACTGGATAAGGGATTGATAAGGGAAAGATTAAGCCCCTGTGCAGTTCCAATGGTTCTCGCTCCCAAGAAAGGAGGAGAATGGTGAATGTGCACAGATTCGAGAGCAATCAACAAAATTACCATCCGGTACAGGTTTCCATTGCCACGGATGGATGATATGATGGATAAGCGGGGCAGCATATTTCTCGAAAATCGATCTGAAGAGCGGTTACCACCAGATCCGGATCAGAGAAGGGGATGAATGGAAAACAACATTCAAGACTAATGAAGTGTTGTATGAGTGGTTGGTAATGCCATTCGGTTTGAGTAATTCCCCTAGTGCCTTTATGCGCCTGATGAACGAAATGTTGAAAGAGTTCATTGGGAAGTTTGTAATTGTCTATCTTGATGATATATTAATTTTCAGCAAGACTAAAGAGGAACACTTTCGACATGTTCAGAGTGTGTTGGAGAAATTGCAGCAGAACAAGCTGCTGATAAATCTAAAAAAATGTACCTTTTTTCAAAAATAATTGGTTTACTTGGGTTTTGTGATTGCATAAAATGAGTTAAAGATGGACCTAGAAAAAGTTGCAACTATTATTAGCTAGCCATCCCCAAAGAGCCTATTTTAGGTTCGTAGTTTTCATGGGTTGGCAAGTTTTTATCATAAATTTATCATAGATTTTAGTGGAATCTGCACGCCTATGTTGGATACTATTAAGAAGGCGAGTTATCCCTTCCGTTGGACTGAAACAGTAGATAAGAGCTTTCAGTTATTAAAAAAGAAAATCATTGAGAAGCCAATCCTAAGATTGCTTGATTTTAGTAAACTCTTCCAAGTCCGTTGTGATGTAAGCGGTACGACCATTGGAGTTGTACTTAGCCAGGAAGACAAACCTATTGCGTTTTTCAGTGAGAAGTTGAATGAGAGCAGACAAAAATACTCATCTTATGACAAAGAATTCTATGTTGTCGTCCAAGCACTGAAACATTGGAGACACTATCTGCGGGGGAGTAAGTTCATTTTATTCTCTGATAATTATGCACTGCAATATGTGATGCAATAGCATAAACTGAATCACAAACATGCTAAGTGGGTCGAGTATTTGTAGAGTTTCACGTTTGTGTTGAAACACATTAGCAGACAAGCCAACAAGGTGGCAGATGTGTTGAGCATAAGAGCTTTTCTCTTGCAGGAGAGTACGATACAAGTGCTGGGTTTTGAACATTTGAAAGATTTGTATCAAACAGATGCGGATTTCAAAGAAGCTTATGAGGCTTGTCAGAATCCGTTGTTGAGGAACAATAGTCCATGGTTGGACTATAATATACAGGAAATTTGTTGTTTAGGGGAGAAAAACTATGCATCCCCGACTGCTCAATGAGAGAGAACATCATCTGGGAAAACACAGTGGAGGTCTAGCTGGACATTTCGGCATAGACAAAACATTAGAACAATTAGGACACTTTTATTATTGGCCGAAGATGCGACATGACGTGCAGTGATATGTGACTAGGTGTAAAGTATGCCAATTAGCGAAAGGACACAGCCAAAATGCAGGACTCTACACACCACTACCTATTCCGAGTAGACCGTGGGACTCAATCAGCTTTGATTTTGTCTTGGGTCTACCAAGGACGCAGCGAGGTTTCGACTCGATAATGGTGGTAGTAGACTGGTTTTCAAAAATGGCGCATTTCATTCCTTGTCGAAAAACCAGTGACGCCACTCACATAGCACACTTGTTTTTCACGGAGATTGTCAGGTTGCACGGCTTACCGAGGTCCATTATCTCGGATAGGGATGTGAAATTTACCGGACACTTTTGGCGCACCCTGTCGAAAAAGTTGGACACTCAGTTAAATTTCAGCTCCGCATATCACCCACAGACTGATGGGCAAATAGAAGTGGTGAACAGAAGCTTGGGAAACCTACTACGGAGCTTAATTGGAGAGAACTCACGGATGTGGGATCGTGTACTTGCTCAGGCTGAATTCGCTTATAACAATTCACCAAATCGTAGCATGGGTTACAGTCCTTTTCAAATTTTGTATGGCATGCGTCCTCGCGGAATACATGAACTACGAGACCTAGAAAAATTAGAAAAAAGAAGTGTTGACGGGGAAGATTTCGCCCAGGCAATGAATGACTTACACGAGCAGGTAAAGTTGAAATTATAGGGCAGCAGTCAGAGATATAAGCAGCATGCAGATTTAAAGCAGCGAGAAGTGTAGTTTCATATAGGGGACGAAGTCCTAGCGCATTTACGCAAAGAACGATTCCCTAAGGCCAAATATAACAAACTGAAATATAAGAATATTGGCCCTTGTAAAATTCTGCGTAAATTTTAAACTAATGCTTATGAAATACAGCTGCCACTAGAAATAGGCATATCACCCATTTTCAACGTGGCAAATCTATTCCCATACACTGCTAGTCCTGAAGACAACAGTGCGACAGGGCCAGAATGGGACACCAAGAGTGAAAGCAGTCCTTGGATGAGGCAAATGCCTGCAACTCAGCCCCTTGAGATCGAGAAAATTCTTGACACATAGGTGGCTAAGCGAACTCGCTGAAAGGAGTACCTGCGGTATCTTGTCAAATGGAAGAACTGTCCCATCGATGACAGTTCCTGGATTGATGCGACACAAATACAACAAGCAAGTTATTCTGTGGAGGAGCTCATGGAGCGGAGCCATGAATTTTATTCACCCCGGGCGCCTGATGCAGGAGCATCTAGCTGACGGGTCATCGTTGCTGGAGGTCATTTGGTCTCAGAGAGGATAGAGGAGACAATATAGGAAAAACATTTTAGTTTATTTTTAATTTTAATCTCTTAGTGAAGCAACATTTAGGAAAGTGAGAGGTTAATTTAAAATTTTCTTAATTAGTTGTTCTGTCAAATTATTTCCGTATGCTAATTTACCATTTCCAGCAAAGACAAGGTAACAATTACAGAAACTATGTAACTAATAAGTGTAACTGATTGCAGTTAAGTTAAACTGTTTTCAAACCTTACAAAAGACAGAAGAATGTATTTTAACGAGTTCGATTTGGGGGAAAAAGGAAAGAGCATAATAGAAATCTCTGCAAACACACACATTTGAATTGACATTGTAGTCATTTTAAACAGTCCTTCTATCTTATTGAAATCAACTACTGTATGCAAGCAAATCATTTTCTTTTACAGAACATGAGTAATTTCCATATTAGCATGAAATTAACAGCCCCGTAGGCAACCAATGTACAAAGCATAATAACAGGAGAAACCACAGAAATTCGAAAGGCATTGAAACCCCAGAAGCATTGAAGCAAATGACATAGTGGAGCATCATAGCAGCGAACGGGCAACAAGCGCCATAACAACGCAAGAAAACATGTATTTATCAAAACTGAAACTGAATATTTGATAGCCAAACGAAACAAGTCTATCTTTGTTAACCATAATACAGTGACATAAATTAAAAACACAGTTAAGATAAGTTCATACCGGCAACCAAGTTGTACCGGGTTTCCAAACGTGCCCAGTAGTGGAGAGCAGGTTCCCGGAGCCGACTCCACCTGTAATCATCCAATGAAAACAGGGGTTAAACATTGCAGTTAAATAAAACGGGAAAATAAATTGACAAGGTTGCAGGGTTAGGAAGAAGACTTACCTATAGTGAAGACGGCGTGCCGAGACCATATTCCGAGCCAAGTTGTAGCCAACGAGGGTTCCCTGCTCACGAGGAGAGGCAACGTTAGTAACGGAGGAAGGAAAAGAAGTTGAAATAGCTCGGAGTGAGGGTTTACCTTGCCATTGGAGAATAGAGCCGATGCCACGAACCCCCGAGACTGCAACCTGCAACCAGAGCCAAAGACACAGACAAATTAACCACAGGAGTGACTAAATAGAGGAAACAGGAATGGGCGTAGGCCCTAACAGTTAAAAGAAAACAACGACTAGCAGCGCACGCATACAGGAGAGCCGAACCATAGAAACCAACATACCTTCCACGAGCGAATAGACCTCAAGAAATGCAGAAATCGAACAACATTGAAACATTAACAATGAAATAACCTTACAAACCGACGGAGTGAAGGCCGTGGCCACACCAGAGCCAAACAATAGCAGCATTTAACCACAAAATAAATAAACAGAGAACCAGCATAGAGAATCGGCGGAGGAAACCCTCAATCACCCAAAACAGAAGACCAACAGTGTAAATGAGCGAAATCCTAGGGTTGTTGAGTTTACCAAAGGTGGGAACGTGCTTACCGAGACAAGGACATATGTCCATCCGAGATTAATGCGAGTACAGCACATTTAAACCACCCACAAAAAAAATATCTATAGTATCATTAAAGCCATCAATACATTATCCGTACGTCGAATCATCGCAATCACCAATATAATCAACCCATCAATCATTCACTAAATATTATCAGAACAATCATAATACACTATATTGTAAATCAACATAAGGGTAAGGTTAACGAGGGGTTGGACCCATCATCGACAGAGATGTGAGACATATATATATATATATATATATATATATATATATATATATATATATAAACTAATGCACTATTACAAAATGAGACTTTCTTTCAGAACTCCTGTATTCTAGATTCACAAAAAAAAATTATCTGGCTGCTATACACGCAGCGCTTCACAAACTCTGCTTCACTATCTCTCTGGTTTTTTTTTTAATATAGAGTCTTTTAAATTTTTCTTTTTTCACACACAGTCTATTACATTTCATATATATATATATTATAAACATTTTAGGTTTATAATATATATATGTTAAAACCAGAGAAAATTTTAAGGATGGAAGTTTATCATAAAGTTTAGAAACCTTGGCTAATATTATTAATCCCCATTATGTAAATTGTAAAAGTTTTGATGATAGTTTGTAAAAATATTTAGGTTTCTAATTATTTTATATTAGTATATATAAAATTTTGGCGAATTTTAGGGTAAAAATAATTTTATATTATAAAATTTAGGCGAATCATTTTCCGAAAAAAGGAAATTGGCGAATCATTTTTTTGAAAAAAGCATGGAAAATTAGCCCACCTGCGAATATTAGCCCCTAAAATTTTCCCTGGTTAAAACATATATAAACAAATGTTTTAAAACTAAAAAGACTATGCTTTACTATCTCTCTCTGGTTTTTTTTTTTTAAATGCACAGTCTTCTGACTTTTTCTTTTTTTCACACATAGTCTATTACATTTCATATATATATATATTATAAACATTTAATATATATATGTTAAAACATATATAAACCAATGTTTTAAAACTAAAAATAAAAACGTTAAAATCATTAAGCCTTTAATTAAGGTTAAAAACTTATAAAATGTTTTTCGTGGATTTCAAAATAGAAATACAAAATTCCATTTGATGAACTATTGCATCCATTTAGCCCCTTGCTGACTGGGCTTCAAAATTTGTGATAAGCTTGCCATTGGTAAATTCTTAACACGGCAGCGGACTTCAAAAACCTTATGCATAAACTTTAATAAGTTTATCGCATCCAATCTTGTACTGGATGACTGGACGTCAGAGTTGTGCGAAAAGAGTGTCATTGGCTGCTGGGTTTATGACATGGATCGTGGGGACCACAAGAATTACGTAGATGATTTTAAATTCAAAATGAAAGGCATGTGGATAACTGCGGTGGGTGAGAAATTTTAATGGTGGCATGGCGAGGTTTAAGGAACGGTTCTTCAATGCAGAACAGAGCTACGGCTTTAAACAAAAAATTGACTTGCAAGTTTTAAACGCATGGTTTTAAGACTCATAATTTATTGCACAGTGGTGTGTAAATTTAAATAAACAATCTTCTGTTGTTGCTGTCCTTCGGGATTAAATCAAACCATGAATTTTTGTCTTCCTGCTGTCTGTTTGCAGTTGGAAATAAATTTCCAACACTCTCCCTTAATTACAACTGTTGCTTTCTTCCATACCCAGACATTTTCTTAGGTAGTTAAAACTTTTATGCCCCAATGGTTTTGTTAAAATATCAGCAAACTACTCTTCTATTTTGCAATGTTGCAAAACAATTTCTCCATTGCTCACTAGCTCTCTGATGTAGTGATACTTTGCATCAATGTGTTTTTTTCTCTTATGAAACACTGAATTCTTGGATAAAACTATAGCTGAGCTATTATCACAATACACTGTTGTGCCTTTTACCTGTTCATGACACAAACTTGTCAACATTCTTCTCATCCATATTGTTTGACATGCTGCTGTTGTCATTGCCACATACCTTGCCTCTGCTGTTGATAAAGCCGCAATTGGTTGTTTCTTAGAAGTCCATGAAATAGCTCTTGATCCCATATGAAAAACACATCTAGAGGTGTTTTTCATGTCATCTATACTTCCAGCCCAATTACTGTCAGTGTATCCAATTAATTCAAAATTTTTTGAAGTGGTGTACAAAATTTCATACCTCTTTTTTCCTTTCACGTACCTCAGAATTCTTTTTGCTGCTTGCCAATGTGTCTCCTTTGGCCTTTCCATAAATCTGGAAATTAAGCTTACAACATGCATAATATCAGACCTAGTTGCAGTCAAATACATAAGGCTGCCAACTATGCTCTTGTACAAACTTGGATCAAAATCTTTGTTGTTGTCTTTTTTACTCAGTTTCAATCCCATCACTGTAAATGTAATTACTGCATTGCAATCCTACATGTTAAATCTTTCCAAAACTTCTTTAACATACTTTGCTTGACAAATAAAAAATTTATTTTAATTTTTCTCTACTTCTGTTCCCAAGAAGTATCTCAGCAATCCCATATCAGTCATCTCAAATTCATCCTTCATCACTGTCTTAAAATTCTCAAAGAGGTAAGCATCATTACCTGTGAATATAACATCATCAACATACAAAACAACAATCAGCATCTTACCATATTTCTCCTTGATGTATAATGTTGGTTCTCCTTCACATTTTTCAAACCCATTTTCCAGTGGATAGGCATCTATCCTACTATACCATGCTTTTGGTGTTTGTTTCAGCCCATACATATCTTTCTTCAATCTTCATACCTTGTGCTCTTTGTCTGCTTTCTCATATCCCAGAGGTTGTTCAACATATACCTCTTCCATAAATACTCCATTCAAGAACGTTGATTTCACATCCATTTGGTAAACTTTCCACTTGTGTTGTGCTGCTATGGACAACACTGCTCTTATTGTTTCCATTCTTGCAACTGGTGCAAAATTTTCCTCATAGTCTCTTCCTTGTTCTGCTTGTAGCCTTTGACAACAAGTCTGGCTTTGTGCCTTTCAATCTTACCTTCAACATTGCTCTTGGTTTTATAAACCCATTTTATTCCAATTACTTCTTTGCCTTTTGGGAGATCAACTAATTCCTTTGTTTTATTTTCCTCTATGGCATTTATCTCTTCATCCGTAGCATCTATCAATTTCTTATCTTTTACTGCTTTTTCAAAATGAATAGGATCTTCTACATGACAATATAATGCAAATAAATAGTTCATACCTTCTTCTTGCTCATAAATTTCATTTAGACTTCTGAATCTGATTTCTCTTTTACTTGTTGAACTTGTGCTTTTAGAAGCACTCAAATCTTCTCCTTGTGATGTGCTTGAAGAAGCACTGTGATCACTTCTCAAAGGCGTTCTCATACATGCTTGTGGTTTCCTTTGTTGCCCTTGTATTGGCAGAGGTGGTGATACTAATGAGGGATGTCTTTCAGCAATTTCTTCCTCATCTTCATCATGAGACAAACAAATTTTTACATTCACTGTTTTCTCAATGCTTTCATCTCAAACTTCTTCTTCAATAAATTGTACATCTCTGCTTATCATAAACTTCTTGGTAGATGTGTTATACAATCTGTATGCTTTGGATTCTTCATTGCATTCAACAAATATGCACTTCTCCCCCTTACTGTCCAACTTTTTTCTTAGCTGTTCTGGAATGTGTGCATAAGTCACACAACCAAAAACTCTCATGTGGGTGACAAATTGTTTTATGCCACTCCATGCTTCTTCTGGAACTCTGTTCATAACACTCTTTGTTGGGCATCTATTCAGCGCATATGCTGCACAATGTACAGCTTTAGCCTAATATTCATTTGGCAAATGTTTTGTCTTCAACATGCTTCTTACCATATCCATGATGGTTCTATTTTTCCTTTGAGCAACTCCATTTTGCTGAAGTGTATACCTTGTTGTAAATTGCTTGTGAATTCCATTTTCTCTGCAAAAACACATAAATTATTTAGAGACATATTCTCCTCCTCTATCTGTTCTTAAGACTGTAATATGCTGCCCACTTTGATTCTCAACTAGAGTTTTAAAGTGGCAGAATTTCTCAAACACTTCACTATTCAACCTCAAGAAATAAACCCAAGTTTTTCTTGTGTAATCATCAATAAAGGTCAGCATATAGTGGTTTCCTGCTAATAATAGTGTTTGTATTGGTCCACACAAATCTGAATGGACTATTTCTAAGGGTATTTTTTCCCTTATGTTCTTTCCTGATGGAAAACTTTCTCTGTGTTGTTTGCCCAAGATGCACCTTTCACATAGTTTGTCTGGCTTTTCAATCAATGGTAATCATTTTACCATTCTTTTTCTGTGCAACAAATTCAGACCTCTAAAGTTGAGATGTCCAAATCTCAAATTCCATAACCAGTTTTCATCTTTTGCTTCTCTTTGGAATGTCTCTTGTGTCACTGCTGCCATTGCAGCTCATTTCTTCAAAACTGCTCTCATCTTGAGAGGAAACATTATGTTTCTTGTCATTTTCACTTGTGCAATGCATTGCTTGCTTGGTAGTTTATCCATGATGGTGCATACATCATCTTCTAAGAAAATATTGTAGCCTTTCTGAATAAGTTATCCAATGCTCAAAATGTTATACTTCATACCAGGCACATATTATACATCTGATATGGATCTCCTTTCTCCTTTTTTTGTCAAAACACTTACTCTGTCTTTTCCCATGACAGAGATTTTACTGTCTGTCCCCAATGTTATTTGAGACTTTATATTTTCATCAATCATGGAAAACATAGAAATGTTTCCAGTCATATGGTTGCTACATCCTGAATCTAGAAACCATATATCTTCATTTTTCTCTTCAGTCATATTACATGCCAAAAAAAAATTCTTTTGACTGATATTTTCTTTAGTAAAATTAGCATTGGGTCTATTACCCATGTCACTCTGTTTCTTCCTACATTCATTAACACAGTGGTCATACTTCTTACAGTAATGACATTGGACTTGGGATTTATCATACCTTTGTCCATGTGCTTGATTTTGTCCACCTTGTTGGTTGCTTCCTTGCCTTTGATTCTGACTTTGGTGGCTGTCTTTTCCATTTGTATTTGCAGGGCTATTTCTTCCTCTGTTTTGGCTTCTGCCTCTTCCCTTTCCTCTGTCTTAACATCTTCCTCTTCCAAAGGACATTTGGGTCTTGAAGGCATACTCCAAAGATGAGTTTGTTGTTCTGCCCAATCTTTGTTCATGTGTCATCAATGATGCATGAAATTCATCAACTGTAAACTTTGAGAGGTCCTTTGTCTCTTCGATGGTTGTGACTATCACATCAAATCTTAAAGGTAAGCTCCTCAATAATTTATCCACTGTTCTTCTTTCTTCTACTGTCTCTCGATGAGATCTCATTTGGGTAACCAACTCAATCAACAATGTAAAGAATGAATCTATTGTGTCAGATTCTTTCATGCAAATGACTTCAAAATCTCTTCTCATTAATTGAAGCTTTGATGTCTTTACCTTCTCTATGCCTTGGTAGGTTGTCTGGAGGGTATCCCATGCATCCTTAGACCTCTTTCTGCTGCAATTCTTGGAAATATATTTTTATGTACTACCTGATAGAGATAGAAGAGGGATTTTGAGTCATTCTTTCTATTACTCTTCAGCAAGTCTTTTGCTACATGTGTTAAGGCATTAAATGCTTGTTCATCTGCTGGTTCTTCTAAACCATCTTTAACTAGCTCCCATAAATCTTGAGAGGCAAACAAGGCTGTCATTATGATTGTCCAATAGTTATATTTCTTCCCATTGAACTCTGGGAGTTAAGTATTTCTCATACTCGTGCTTGTGCTGGTTTCTGCCATTGCCAACATACTGAACTATGCTTAAAAAAAACTTGACTTTTTTTTAAAAATAAACCTTCTCACTACTGAGAGATAAACTCTGTCTCTGAAAGACTCTGTTTCTAAAGGACTTCTCTGGACTGCACTCTTTTAAAACAAAATCTGTTTTGGTAAATACCTTGTTTTGCTGTCTTCACACTACTGGAGAAAACTTCAACAACTCCTTCTTCCTTCAGCTTCTTTGGAAAATGCAAAAAGTGTGGACTAACTCCGATACCATGTTGGAATTTCTGAATATTCTGAACACACAAAGAAATGAAAGTTCCTTAACTAAACACAAAAATTCAATAACACAAATCTAGACAAAGATGTGAAACAAAAAAAAACTATTTTATTAAACTGATGCACTATTACAAAATGAGACTTTCCTTCAGAAACACTGTGTTTTGGATTCAAAAAAACTTATCTCGCTGCTACACACGCAACACTTCACAAACTCTGCTTCACTGTCTCTCTCTAAATTTTTTTAATACACAGTCTTCTAACTTCTATTTTTTCACGCAAAGTCTTTTACCTTTCATTCATATATATATATATATATATATTATAAACATTTTATGTTTATAATATATATATATATATATATATATATATATATTATAAACATTTTATGTTTATAATATATATATGTTAAAACATATATAAACCAATGTTTTAAAACTAAAAACATGTTGCAGCATTTTTAAAACAAATAAAAACATTAAAAACATTAAGGCTTAAACTAAGGTTAAAAACTTATAAAATATTTTTGCGAGTTTCAAAATAGAAATACAAAATCTCATTTGATCAACTATCGCATTCATTTATTCCCTTGCCGGTCTTTAAAATTTGCTATAAAACTGCCGTTGGTGAATGCTTGACACAGTGACGGACTTCAAAAACCTTATGCATAAATTTTAATAAGTTTATGGCATACAATCTTGTACCGGATGACTGGACGTCGGAGTTGTGCGAAAAGAGCGTCATTGGCTGCTGGGTCTATGACGTGGATCGTGGGAACCACAAGACTTAGGTAGATGATTTTAAATTCAAAATGAAAGGCATGTTGATAACTGCAGTGGGTGAGCAATTTTAATGGCGGCATGGGGAGGTTTAAGGAACGGTTCTTCAATGCAAAACAGAGCTACAGGTTTAAACAAAAATTGGACTTGCAGGTTTTAAAGGCAGGGATTTAAGACTAAGAATTTATTCCACAGTGGGGTGCAAATTTAAACAAACAATATTCTGCTGCTGTCCTTCGGGATTAAATCAAACCATGAATTTATGTGCTCCTGCTGTCTCTTTGCAGTTGGAATTAAATTTCCAGCATTCAGATGCCCAACACTTGGATCTTTGATCTTAGCCCAAAATCGGGGTTTAAGAGAAGTTCCAAACGGCTTCCTATTCAATCTCACCTCTCTCAGGGTTTTGGATCTGAGTGACACCATATAAAATCGTTGCCAGAATCGATGAGGCAACTCAAACAGCTTGAGTTTGTGAGATTGAATCGCACCGAAATCAGTGATTTTCCCACCGACATATGCAATCTTTTTCGATTGTAATTTTTGCATTTTAGCCACTGTCGAGATCTAAAATCGTTGCCATTCACAATAGGAGAGCTCAAAAATCTCAAGCATTTAGATTTAGATTTTTGTTACAGGTTAGCGGGGATTCCACATGGGATCTCTCAACTTACGTCACTGAACAAGCTGGGCGTGTTTACTGGAGGAGGTGTGCTGGGTGTGGAGGAAGCGGAGAGTGGTATGTGCAGTTTGAAGGATTTTACAAATTTTCCAAATTTGATGGAGCTCAGTGTAGGTGTCAAACCGGGAAAGATAGTAGATGGAATAAGATCGGGAATAAAAGTGGGCACAATGGGAACTTGGTTGCAGATCAAGCATTTGGTGATGAGATTTGCCATTGCAGATGTGAATGAAGTAGTGGAGAATCTTCCCCCGGACATGCAAAACATGAAGAACCTGCAGACATTTCATCTTGAAAATTACCAAGGGATAAGTTTGCCCAATTGTATTTGTGACTTTGAACGACTGGAGGAGTTGTGCTTGATACGTTGTGGCCAACTGGAGGAGCGTCCACCATTGGAGCGATTGAAAAATCTAAGGGTATTGACATTAGAGGAATTACATGCAGTGAGAGAGTTGGGGATTAGGGAATGCGTTGGTGGATTTCCGATGTTGGAGCGCTTTGAGATGTGGAACATGCCCGTGTTAGAGAGTATATCAAGCTCGTCATCATCAAATGTTGTGTGGACAGAGTGTACAATGCCCAGACTCCAAAACTTGATTATATGGAATTGCAGAGCATTGAAGAGATTGCCAAACGGAATCGAAAAGCTCTCCAATTTAACACAAATAGGCATTGACAAAGTTGTATGGGAGAGATCAATCCAGGCAGATAATAACATAAAACTCTGCCTGGAAGAAAAGGTTAAATAATTTTAGAATATCAATTAACCAGCAATTTCACAAGTTGTAGCATAGGAGTTTCAAGCCTATAATCTTTGGCAACAATTTTTTGGAGACTTCTTTGGATCCCTTAGGGTATAATTTGGAAAGTGTTATGGGTTATTATAATAACTGAAAAAAGTTCGATTACTTGCAATGCAAAGATAGTCTAAGTGGTTCATATTGACCTCCCAATCTAGAGAATGTATTCACATTACAGAGATGATTTTATATATGTACTGTATTCACATTACAGAGATGATTTTATATATGTAATCCATCATGTTATAGCTTTTCTTCTGAGAAATATAAATCATTTTCAGACACAAAGCATAACATTCAAATCATTATACTTGGAAAGGGTGGATGTTTGGCACTTAAAAAAATTTAGTCCACACCTAATTCAAATAACATATGAAAATACTTTGAAATATCTCAACAACCATTGCTCCAGTCTCAGATAATGATTTTATAAAAACCCTCTAATACCAAATAAGCTAGGCTGCCAATTAAGTGTCAGGCAAGGATACAACACAACTATTACAGGCAAAGCTACTAACTTATCAACAAAAAATATTGAATGTGCTTAAGTTGTCCTAAGATTAGAGAGACAGCCAATTAAAAGGGTATCTGTATTTTGGTGCGTGGCAAAATATTTTGACTGTACCAAGCTACCTATACAACGAACCAGCATATGTTTCCATGGGCACCGACAAAAACTACAAAGACAACAAGCTATGGAAGCATTGATATTGAATGTCAGCAAGCCTGTGAAATCAACGTGGGCCAGATAGCTCAATTGCCTGGACAAGCCAAGAAGAATCTTCTTCAACCAACTCAGAATATGTTATGGGTATCTCAGTTACTCTGTATCAGGGGGTTTCAACATTTTGCAATGCTTCCCACCGTTCTGTCAATCCATCATTTTCCAGCATTTTTAAAACATCACACAGTTTGGGACGATGTCCAGGCCGAAATTGAGTACATAACAAAGAAACCTGAACCATCTCTTCTAGCTCAACTATATCAAAATTTCCCTTAAGAGCTTTATCAGCAATGAGGTTGCAACTTCTCTTGATGAAGCTTTTTTACCTGCCAAACAAGTACACAAGAAAACAAGTCAAGAGGTGAGCTTTCCCACTTAAAAAAAGAGCCATCTCATTGAACTTCAAGGTTGCCACTGAATGTAACCATACAAGCTTCATCCAACTGAGCATATACTTCACCCAATCAAGCATTACAACTTTCTGCTTTACAGCAGGACCAAAATCTAAAGCCCTTTGTCCTGTAATGAGTTCCAACAGTAACATCCCAAAGCCAAATACATCATTTTTCATTGAAGATTGTCCTGTTGAAAGGTATTCTGGGGCAATGTGACCAACCACCCCTCGAACAGCAGTAGTCACATGAGAATCCTTGTAATATATTCGCTTTTCTCAACAGCTTCAAAATATTCATCCAGTTCGCTGCTTTCACATCCCGGTGAATCCAACAACATTTTCAAAATATTCATCCAGTAATATATTCGCTACTTTCACATCCCGGTGAATAATCTTGGGATCACATTGCTCATGCAAATATAACAGTCCTCTAGCTGCTCCAAGGGCTATACGCTTGCGAGTAGACCAGTCCAGGGCAAGCTTCCCTTTAATATGATCTGCAGTTACCCAATATCTAATTAGCTTCCTCTGGTAATGCTATCCTGATAGATCTAACTAATTCAAGAAGACTTCCGACAGAGCTAAAGCAAAAGTGAAACACTAATAAACAATATGGGTATAGACCTCTAAAGACAAGAAGCCACACTTCTTCCACTTGGCATGTAGGGATAGATCAGAAGCCTCTCTCTGGAGGTTGTGCAAAATCCATACAATCGCAATAGGTTCCTATGCACAACCAAGATGATCATTTCCACCTCTGTTTGAAATTGAATTTCTCCTCCCCGCACATTACCATCTTTCAATCTTTTTATAGCTACTACAGTGCCATCTTGTAGACATCATTTATAGGCATAAAATATTCCATTATCTTTTTTATCTTAGAAAAGACCTTAGCATTTGTTAAACAAGGTCAGAGGCTTCATTTGCTGGTTTCTTTGTTTTAGCAGGTTGTTGTTGCCTCATGCTGCTTAATGCTTGTGAAGCTTCTTTAAAGGCACCACAACGTCCAAATTTTTCTCAAGGAGCATCCAAATGCAGTTGCCAAACCATAATTTTAGAGCAATCATTCAACAGACCTTCCATCTAACTGTTATCTTCACCACTTGCTCGATGAAGGTTGTCTCTTGTGAGCTGCACCAATCAATCAATTATACTAAATAACTAAATAGTATTATTGGCCTTTTTTTTGCTAAGAGTGAATCTCTGCAGCTAAATTTTATAGAAAAATGTGTAGGCTTTAATGTTTCTTTGGGGCACACATACGAAACAAAATAAAAACGGACAATTTGAAGCAAGCTCTAGGTCAATGCAAATGTAATACTTTACACGTGAGCCTACCGCACTGATACTGATAAAAGAAACTGAGGTGTAACCTCTGGTTGCTTAAAAGGTACGTGGCTGGTTTTTCAATTTTAGGTTACAAACCTCAATATTTCTTTATTTTAATTTATTAGAATCAAGTTACAACTTACTCATTATACATTTTATTCATACTAATCTATAGAGTGCACATTGTTTCTCTCAGTGAATGAAAAGACTAATAAAACCTATAAAGGGAAATAGAATTAGGTATAATTTACAGCATTACGGCAACCTTGAAACAACATAGAATGTAACGACCAAGAACAAACTAACAGTTTGGCAACAGGACATTGTCCACTAATGAGGAAGAGTGAAAGCTGCCGACCAGGTATGCACTGTGGTTTGCCCACCCGTATAGCATGGGTTTTAAAGGGGTAAGGCCGGGTGCGAGTCCTGGCTGATATTGACCGAAAAGTCACCCCTAAAAACCAGCCCTTAAGGCCAAGGTGGTCCGCCTCTTTGTAGTGCAGCACCTAGATGTTTGTTCATAAAGCACCTCGCAGCAAAACATTGACAAACCAACGAAATTAAAAATTCTGGAAGAAAACTTTCCAAGTGACAGTAACCAATGGTGCTTTAAAATCATATCACAACAAGGAGTCTGAAATTCAAATTGGCCATTAAGTATCACATTGATTTCCCACGCACTAATACATTAGCAACTACACATAAAATGCACACATAGGACAATACATACTTACCTTGTTCTGTACATTCCAAAACACTAACATAACACTATATAAGTTTCTAATTCCTTGTGAAACTATTGGGATAAATTATATCAAGTTTTAACCCATCGCTATGATCAGTCCTGTCGTTGAAACATACGATGAGTTTTATGTCTGTGACAGAGTTCCATTGAACCAAGATACATAATTTATATCACTCTGCACTATGTTGGACATACTCATATGTATTACCTGAATACTAAATTCAGCTGCTGCAAAGCATTGGAAATATGTCTCTGCCACCTCTGGCATCAGTTAAATTTGAAACTGAATAAAATATCCCAAAGTTCAAACAGAGGATGAAAAAGTAGAAGTTGTTAGATTGAATAAAATAGTAGGTGCAAAACACATCTGTAGCTTCTACACCCTGGGCGAGCGCTCACTTTGCCAGAGTGGGAAAGCCTGAGTTAATTCGACTCTATAGCTTCTACACCCTGGGCGAGGGTTCAGTTTGCCAGAGTGGGAAAGCCTAAGTTAATTCGACTCTGAAAGAATTATGAGATAACTGGAATAAAATCCCAAGAATAATAAATGATGGAAAAAGGAAGACCCTGATATCAAGGCAAAAGTACCAAAGCTGCGCCGGGTATTTCCCACGGAATGTGCCACAGATAGCAGACACGAAACAGTAATAGTGAGATTCCATCCATGCTCATGTAGGAAACACAACTTTGTATCTTTCAACGAAAGTATGCAATGTCAACGTCCTGCAGTAATGGTATACATATCTCAATTGTCAGTTGGAATCATAATACAATATAAGGTCAAATGGGGAAACAAATACTTTTCAGTGTATTGGCCCATAAATGCACCTGGGGAATAGATGCCCACCGTTGGATGGTGTACTTGCTTTAATCCAACGGTGGGCAATTACTTTGCAGGTGCATTTATGGGCCAATAGACTGAAAAGTATTTGTTTCCGTCAAATGGCAAACAAAATATAAAGATGGCTTACCACACTGAATCGACCCAAAAGGAAAGGCCCATCAGCAAACTCTGCCAGAGTATTTTCCAAATAATCAAGATAAGGCACAAACATGATGGGAAGTGCATTTATATTAATATTAATCCAGACTCTTCATAATTCGTTGAAGATAAGAAATCCTATTAAAATGCAAGAGGTGGCAGATGAAAATTTGTCATTGCCAGCTTCTTGTGCAGACTCAGGCTCCAACTTGGCCAATGCGGCGAATGCAGTGTTTGTAAATGTATCTACATACTTCAGTAACTCATTTGTAGCCTCATTTTTCAAAGGATCTTGTTTAATGGAAAACAAGATTCGGAGCATAGACTCTAAAGGCAAACCTAGACAGTAACTCCTCAGGGTATTACAGGTAACCCTACCTTGCTTCTTTGAAAATATCTCAAAGGGCTTCAACATTATAAAGTTATAAACAAAAATAGATAAATACCAAGTGCGACCATTGAGACACTTTGATTTAGCTAATGACCTAAAGTGCTAGCATGTGGGAAAAATTTTAGGTCCTTCGAAATTGTTCTCGAGTAAATCCAGACTCTCTCCTATGACCTTGCCATTGTACTCAAGAGAAGGAACTTGAAAAAATGAAAATAGTCCGTTATTTGCAAGTTTCGTTTTATATTTTGCAAACATTTGGCCCTTTTATAACATTTCACATTTGGCATTTCTATTTCTACACATTCCTTGCTTGAAAGTTACCACCAATTTAAACATGATCACACTCCAAACACACAGGTAGGTCATCCTAGTTGACTGGGAATGTTAAAATCAATGTCAAATGTGTTCGTTGCTTTTTCTTAGTCAACGCCCAAATTGTTAAAGGCTAAAACCATGACAATCAAAAACTCACTGCAGCCTTTCAACCCACAGTGATAGGTTGCCTCATAATCTTGGAGTAGCATTTGAACGCTCAACTTCAAACCCGTAAATGTGTGCATGTTGCATATGAACCCTAACTAACAATACGTTATCTCATATTATTCTGAGATTTGGGTCTGTGGCAAGATAGACTCCAAATTTGGCAAGGTTATAACCTTATCCAGCTCAGGCAATAGCCCGATGATCCCCGCCCCTATTTACTTGATCCTTGTTACGTTAGCTAAGGTAAAACCAGGACCAACCCATCTAAAATATAAAGTTAGATAAATATATGAACATGAGCATACCTTGTTCAGAGGATGAACTTTCTCCTTGTACGATGCTAGCCTGTCTTGCAAATCAATCGGAACTATCTGAATCTGACTAAGACCCTGCATTATATTTTCAGTCGTTTCAATCAATGGATAATGACTGGGAATGTTAAAATCAATGTCAAATGTGTTCGTTGTTTTTTCTTAGTCAACGCCCAAATTGTTAAGGGCTAAATCCATGACAATCAGAAACTCACTGCAGCCTTTCAACCCACAGTGATAGGGTGCCTCATAATCTTGGAGTAGCATTTGAACACTCAGCGTCAAACCCGTAAATGTGTGCATGTTGCATTTCAACCCTAAGTAACAGTACGTTATCTCATATGTCACTTATTAGATTCAAGTTGCAGCTGACAAACCCTCAATTTCTGCATAGACTCCAAAAAATTCCCACCCTTATCATGTCTTTCACTAAAATAATAAAAATATAATTATAAAATAACATACTTTCCAATTTGCAGCCAGCACAAGGTACATGTTATTGTGAGATTTGGGTCTGTGGCAAGATAGACTCCAAATTTGGCAAGGTTATAACCTTATCCAGCTCAGGCAATAGCCCGATGATCCCCACCCCTATTTACTTGATCCTTGTTACCTTAGCTAAGGTAAAACCAGGAACAACCCATCTAAGATATAAAGTTAGATAAATATATGAACATGAGCATACCTTGTTCAGAGGATGAACTTTCTCCTTGTACGATGCTAGCATGTCTTGCAAATCAATCAGAACTATCTGAATCTGACTAAGACCCTGCATTATATTTTCAATCGTTTCAATCAATGGATAATGATATCTCATATCAATATTAGACCTGTTATCACTCTAGTAATTTATTAAGTTGTGGGATTTTGAGTTTTTAGTCAAAGAATACTAGAGGTAACCACAAACCTACTTCAAATTCTAGGATCTAGCCTTTCTAGAATTCAGAGAGGGCTCTCTTTTTAAGATTTATCTATGTTTAATTTATAAATGTTAGGCTAGTTATGAAAATACAATTTGGTTTTGATTTAAAGGGTTTGGTGGGGAAAAATCACTTGGAGGTAAGATAGAGAGAAATCTACTTGTCCATTGGGCTATGGAGTCTAAATCAAGCTAGCAGCACTAAAAATCAAGACTAAAAATGTACAAATATATTCAGGGCAAGATAGATAACCCTCAAAGATTTGAGAAAGTGCTTTTTGTGAGATGGTATGATTGGGATAAAGGGCACTTACGGATCCTTTGATCCGGAAAATGGAAGTAGGGGGTAGAGGTCAAACGAGAGAAGGAGCAATTAAGGGTTACTTGCACCGAAAATCAGAAGAAAACATTAAAATGACAACTAGTTAAAGACAGGGAGCACTTGACTAATCCTGTAGTAATACTCCTAGTTACACATTCAGACATAACAAACATAAAATGAATGCATGAAAATTATAAAAGGAAACAGTGACAAGTAGGAAGTACTTTACTCATCAGTTTATCACAAGGATCCTGAATTATAATGACAGTTAGCTTGTCCAGTCTGCTACTTCGAATTCAAACACACAATAGCCTCCAATGTCCAACAAGTAATTCCAACAATGTTATTCCACACTGAATACTTCTAATGTAGAAGTATTTATACAAAATGTATTTACAAATATCCTAGGAGACATCTAGGAATATCTTTAGGAAAAAGAAAATATCTTTACATAATAAGAGGGACAGCTGCTTAACAGATCAGCAAGTTGTCCTCTTATCCAAAATAAATAGGATTGTTTTATCTAACAAGGAGCTTTTGATTGATTAGCTGTCATGCTTGCTGGCTGCTAGAAAATATCTGGCTTTTGACTTGCCTTCGTTGACACTCTTTCATCTGATACTCTTTAACGTTGCTACAATTTCACTGTTTTACTGCTGTAAAAATATGTCTTTTTGCAGTAAAATCAGCAAACTGTTTTTTTAATTTCACTGTTCTTTTCACTGCTTTCTTGACTGTTTCTTGAAGGTAACCTTTCTTCACTTTTTTACCTCTCATTTTTACATTAAATCAGTAAATGTTTGCCACTGTTCTTCATTGGGAATTTTGACATTATTTAGCTTTCTAAAATTCTCATCAGCCTCCGTGTATTTAGCAAAAGTGGGCTTGAAAACAAAGAGATGTTTAATCTCATGTTGTAAAAACAACAAATCTTCAAAATCCTAAAGGAGGACTTTTCCTGTCAGAGTGCCTTGTGGTAATGGTTTGCTAACTTGCTCCTTGGAAAATTCCCTGATCTTTTTATCATAATTCTTCTGGGGCATCAATTTTTCATTAAAAACATGGATGTCTGGTAGACCCCTTTGTCTTAAGTTTGTGTATTTTACCATAAACTTTGTTATGGCAATGTTCATTGATTCACATTTCTCTTCCAGGTTGTTCATCAAATTCTTCTTAGTTACAACCCTTTTAATCTGTAAAATTGTTTTTGTTCTATCCAATACCTGTAATTCCTCCAATTCTGCCCTGTTCTTATTGTTCAAGAATGTGATGAGTTTTAAAGCCTGAGCAGGCTTATCAGTTATCTCATATTTGGTCTTTTGAATCTCTGCCTGAGCTGCTAATAATAAATCTCTCTGCTCATATATAACCTGAATTGAAGGCCATTGAGTGTGAATGGCTTCAATTATGTTTGTCCATAGATGATTTTTTACAAATGAAATTTTCTCAGTGAAAGCTAGCTCTTTTTGTAAGCCCTTGATTTGTTCTCCAAGTCTGATTGCCTTCTGTTCATGGGTTTTAGCATTTATCAGAGCTAACTTATTTGTAACTTCAAGATTAACAATCATCTTCTTTAGGCTGTTGATTTCATTAGTTTTCAAAGACATTTCCTCCATAACTTTAACAATTTGGCCTACTTCATCTGTTTGTTGAACCTGTGTTGTAGAAGAATCTGTGGTTGAAGTAGTAGTTGAAATCACTGGCACTGCAGTTTCCAGTGGTTCTTTTGGTCCTAGTTTCTCTCCTAATGTGGAAGCCACTGCTGTGGTAATCACTGGTATAAATGAAGGAATGATAGGAGTGTCAGGTTCTTTCACAATTTCCTTCTCTTGGACTAGCTGGTCCATTTGGGTTTCCATTTCTTGGATCTGAGCAGTTAATTTGAGGATGAGCTTCATCATCTCTTATTTTTCAGTTTGATCTTGAAGGATTTCTTTGGTTTGTGGATGTTCACTTTGAGGAAGCTTAAGTTGTTTCCTCAAAGCTGCTATAACCTCATTCTTTTTCTTTACTAACAATTCTGCTGCTTGAATATTTGAGGGATCATATCCCACCTGTAAAACTAAATCCTCTAAGGCTTTAATCCTTAGGTCCTTTGCATACAAAGATCCCTTGTATAACTTCAATTGATACTGCATATTAAGAATAGTATTTTGTAACTTGGTAGCACTCATTGCTTTAGTCACCACTGTTGAATACAACATTTCAGAGCTATGTCTATGAAATTCAATTTGGTCTAGCTCATGAACATTTTCAGTGTCTACCTCAAACTCCACCTTTTTATAATCTGCCATTGTTTTTGGTGCTGAGGTAGTTGGTTGCAAAAATAACATAATCATCTTGTTTGTAGAATAATCAAAGGCAGTTAGTAGCCTATTTTGATTCCCAGGTTTTTGCTCGAGGAATTGAGAATATATTTATGATTTGATTTCCTCATTCTTCTGCTTTATCTGCTTATATTTCTCCTTGATATCTAAATCTTTTTCCTCAGCTGTTTGTGAGGAAGAGGCCTCCATATTATTCTGTTTTTCAATCATTGGAGTGTCATCTTTACTTGTTGTTTTGTCTTTTTAAATTTCTGCAAGTATTTCATTCACTATCACTGTTTCTTCATCATTATTTACTTCTGGAGCATTTGTATCTTCAATGTCAATTAACTTTTCTTTCCCAATTGAACTGAATTTAAGCCTTTTATTATAAATCTCTTTGAATTTAGTTTCTGTAGTTATTTCTGCTGTGTATGCTCCTTCTTATCTGCCTCTTTTTGTTGATATTTCTGGCTGCTTTACAACTTCAAGAGCTTGTGTTGTACTCATTTTACCTGTTGTCTCTGTTGTATTAGCTATATCTGTTAGTGTATTTTCTACCCACTCTACTTGGTTGGAAAACTTCTCAATCTCAGGCTTAAGCTCATGTATGAAGGGAGTCAATTTGCATTTTACCCTTAGACTGTTTAGGATCCCTTGAGGATCATATTTTCATCGAACACTTTCTTGAAATTTAAACTCTGCTAATCTCTTTGTGATCTCTTTTTCTGCATCTCTGTTGTTTATGATAAAGGGACCAACCTGATTCTTTAACTTAAATTGAGTCTTTTTTCTAGCAGCCATGAAGTTAATAGAATCAGAATTGAGAATTTGTCTCAAATACTCCAGTGCAAAAATTCTCATGCTCAAATATCTAGGCAACTTATAAGGTAATAAGTTTGATCCAAAAATTATTAACTCTGTATGCTTCTCGTATAGATACCAATCTCCCACTTTACTCTGTTCTGAAAGTTGTAGGATTCTTTTCATTTCTTCACTGACTCTGGGTTGTTCTGCTTTATTCAAGATGTTCATTGCTGGATGTAGAAAGAGGTCTGAAAAATCTGTGTAGGTCAAATCAATACCCTCTTTCCTGAGCAAGGAAGTCCTAGAAGATAATGGATAAAGTCTTACCCTCCAAGTCCATCTTTTGCAATGCAATAGGAAATCTATCAGCTTGAAAGAATAAGAATAAGTGAAACAGATAGGATGAGTATCTAAAAACCCCTTCAGTGGGTAATTTGGTCAGCTGATAATGTATATTGTTGGCTATGAAACCAACAAAATCAAAGATGATTGAAGGAGGTTGGCCTGAGGACAAAGTGGATAGAAAGCCTAGAATGGACTCATTAGTGAATCCATTTGTAAAGTATCCAAGTATAAAAGATAGCATAGAGATAATATGTCTAGACCCTTCAGGGAATTTAGCAGTGGAATAAGGAGGGTTTAACTTATGAATGTCAACACGGGAAGGCATAAAGTTTTGAAATATCATAAATTTCTTAGGAAAGTCTAGACCTAAGTACAACTGGGTCAAAGCTTCTATAGTCAGGGGGACTGATTGAGGATCAAACTGTAATTGAAGCATTTGATTTATTGATTCTTCTTTGATAGTAAAAAGGATTTCTCTATCAGCATTGACTATGGCCCTTTGATTTGGTTCATAATATTTTTGACATAAGCTGATAAGATCTTGGCCAGGGTGGGTCAATGGAACTACATATTTGGGCAAATGAGTCTCCCAAATAGACATTTCATCCTTGTCCAAGTATTTATCATAACACCAATTATGTATTTCCAAGAGGTTGAATTCTACAATATGATCAACAATTTTGTAGTCAATATCAGTCAATGGGAGGCTTTCTACAGTAGCTACAGGTGGCCGGAGGGGATTCACTGACACAGTGGATTTAGCAGTAAGGACTGGAGTAGATTTAACAGCTTTAGATCCTTCAGATTTAGGGGGTTTGGATCCCCCAGACTTTGTTGGTTTAGATCCTCCAGGTTTAACTATGCTCTGCGTTTTAGTCATTCTGGGATACTTCTGCAAGATTAAATTGTTTGTAGAAGTTATTTTTCTTTTTCAGAGGATGAATTGGGCAATTTTCAAGCAAAACATAGTCTCTGTTGGTCTTTTTTTCTTAGTTAGGCTTCTTAGAGAATGTAAACTGGGATAAGACAGGAAACGAGGGTTTCCTGAATGGATTTTGATTGAAAAAGGAGTTTTTAAGGCATACTTAGGCTTCAAACCCTTTTCTGTCTTTAAATTTGGTCTTCACGGGCTTAAAACTTGAGGAAATCATATTCAAGAAGTGACTTTTGCAATATATAACTTCCTGGAAAAAAATTGCCAGGGTTTGGCCTCTTTTTGGCATTTTTTAGGCAATTTTAAGCTGGTCAAAACTCTTAATCAAGGGCCTGGTTCTATTACCGAAGGTTTAAAATTGAATTTACAGGCTTCAATTTGTCGAAAAATACATTAAACGCAGGTATTTGGCTTCTTGAAAGGTTATGCGAGGATCTTGGTTGACTCTGAGCTTTCTGCTGGTATATTGGATTGGCAAAAATATTTGCAGGTCTTTTGAACGGTAGATTTTGGTCGAATTTGGAGTCTTAGCGGGAAAAATAGTGTTTAGGGGTTTTAACACAGTAGGGAGGCTCCTTCTGCGTTTGGGAATGATACTAGGCTTGTGTTGGGAATGATACTTAGGCTTCATTTTAGGTGGTAAATGGTTTTCTTTCATATGCACGCGATCAAATGAGAAGTTGCCACGTTAAAGAGGGCAGAATGGGCAAAACAACCTATTTCGCGTCCATTTTGCATTTCAGTGGACGATTAGCTTTGGTGTGCGATATCAAACTGGGGTCGTTAGATCTGTGGCTCGAGCACGAAGGGTTGAGATTTAAAGGAAAGCTGCGGCTTAACAAAGGTGTAGATCTCTTTATGCGGGGTGGCGGTTAAAATTTACGTTTTAAACATTTATGAAATATGAACAAAACAAAGGTTTTACACACGTAATTCAGGGGTTATGTATAGTTTAAATATGTCACGGGTTAATAATATGAAGCTCGAGGCTTCATATAGTATGGCGGATATGAATAATGACGGGTTTAAAGTATATTTAAAACAAACCTTAGTCTTATTTTAATCGAACTTTGGGTTAGAAGTTTAGGTGGTAGGTGCATATATAAAGCGAAATGTTTATATAGAGGCGAGAGTCGACTTGTTATGCGTGGTTGAGTAAGTAACTCGGGTTAACTTTATGTAAAGCATGGGGCTTTACATAGTAGGAAAAATGAAATGGGGACCGTTTTCAGCTTTGCAATGTTAACCTTAGCCTTAGGTTAAATGCAGGAAAAGGTGACTTTGTTTGCAGAAAGGCGGATTATTGCATGGTGGTGCTTCTAAGCTTTTTAACCTTTATAAAATGATAAAATATCATCCAAAACTTAGGTTAAAACGCTGATGAGCGAGGTATTGTATCTTATTTCAAAATACATAGAATATGTTCCAAAACTCATTGTCGCAATTATTGTATTATATAGCTTTAAACCTTGTGAATGGTTTGACAACTATAGGGGGCGGGATATTTACTTAATGTTAGTTTTAGACCAAAGGGCACTTTATTTGGGTTTTATTTTGACATGTGGATAATAACTTTGGTCCAAAATCTTTGTAATAGTGGGTTGTTTTAGGGTATTTAGATATAGGGAGTTAAATATATAGGATAAGGTATTTATTAAAGGATTTTAACAACATAGGTTAAAAGTTAATATGAAAGGGAGAATAGAATGCACACAAAATACACAATATGACTAAGTAAAGTGAATAAGTAAAGAAAAGCTTGTTTTTTCATCCTTTCACCAATTTACTTAGGATAAAGCATTTTTGAGGGATTTTGTATGTTTCTGAGTGAAGGAAGTTAATCAGATGGGGTTTTATGTTTCATTAAGTAAGAATGAGTCTTTACTTATGAAAATGAGTTAAAATCTATGAATAAGGGATAAATAATGATAAATGGGAATTTAACGTAAGAATTTAACATTTTCAACTAACCAGTCATCCAGCCTTGGGTCTGGTCCCAACAGAAGTCAGAGAAATGCTCTGAGCCTGTTTGACTGATAGTCTAAAACACTAAATACTTACAGGGGATGGAAAATTAATGATTTTTTTCCCGATGATGAATATTACATGCTTTTTCCCATTTGTTTCTACCTACCCAACATTACTCTAACATTTTTTCTTTCTTTTGGCAGGTTCACTTAAGCTTGCAACCTTGAAACATTTATTCTTTTGAAATCATAAACTATCTAATTCTACCTGATTTCATCCGAGGGCTCAGATTAAACTGTTGAGCTCCTCATTATTTTCTACCTAACTAATGATTTGTCAGGATTAAACTGTCTGACAAATATTTATTCACTATCTAAAACATGGAAATTGAAAACATGACAAGTCAAGATTAAACAGTTTAACTCATCATGGATTATGGCATTTATTGACACTCTGCCATAATCATTTGCCAAAAGTAAAAAGTAGTGGCATTTGGACTTGCACACTTTCATGTCTTATTTTCATCTTTTCCTTTTGGGGTTTATAATTTTTTAAGTCCTTTGATCTTTCTTTTAGGACTTTTTACCCTCTTTTTGATTTTATTATTATTATTACTTTTATTTTTTTCAAAATATGGGAAAACAACTTGCAGAAAGCAAGGTATGTACATATTTTACAAGACTATCAAAAGTCAATTCAAAATTATGAATCCTATATTTATAGGACTCTAACAGCGGCTTCACATGGGGATGACATTTCCTTGTGAGATGTCAAGAACTCTAAGACTAGTAGCCTTCCATTTTGACCATGATGATCCAGAAATTGTCTTTTGTTTTCTGCAAAAACTCATATTTATGACATCTTACTCTTCAAAGCTTAGGGCCTTCTCTTCGGGCTTCAACTTTGGAAAGAAAATATCCAATCCAATCTAAAAACTTCAATGGATATTTACAATGACGTAAAAGTAACTGTGACTAACTATTGGTTAATTCAAAGGAATAGTAGTGTTTGAGCATTCTACCATTAACTGGTCCTTCTTGAATATTTGTTCCATCCAAATCTTTGATAAAGAAAGAATTTTTACCCCTATATCCATAAATTACATTCCTTTCCATAGAAAATCAAACTTCCCATGCTTACCTTTGTCCTCTCTCCTAGAATCCCATTTTAAAACTTGATCTCTAATGTAAAATTCATCTTCTTTACTTCTTATATCAAAAATTTTCTTGACTTTATCCTGAATGACTTGAGATTTTTCATAGACTTCTTCCCTTGTTTGCTGTAGATGAATAGTTTGATTTATCCTCCTTTGTATATCATTGATTTCCACTTGTGATTCTTGAATGATCTTCAATACTGGATCACCTAAGGATGATGGAAAAACAACATCCATCCCATATACAATTTGGTAAGGGGAAGTGCCAATTGACTTTTTGGTAGTAAGCCTATTTGCCCATAAGGCATAGAATAAATTTTTATTCCAAGTCTTTTTGTTGTCTTCAAGTAATTTTTTGATGATATTTACAAGGCTTTTATTTGAGTATTCAGCTAGGCCATTACCCTGGGGGTAATATGAAGTAGAGTGACCTAGGGTAATATGATACTTGTGACAAAAGGCGATCATTTTCTTAGATTTAAATGCTGCTGCATTATCAGTAATAATTTTCTGTGGGCATCCAAATCTTGATAAAAGGTTGTTTTCTATGAAAGAGATAATGACTGTATCAGTGGCTTGTCTGGTAGGAATGGCTTCAATCCACTTAGTGAAGTAATTTGTGGCAGTCAAAATCCACTTATGTTGGCCAGAGGATGGGGGGCGAATTTCTCCAATGAAGTCTAAACCCCATCGTTGAAATGGCATTTCAGTTGAAATAGGCTTTAAGGGTAAAGGTAACAATTTATTTTTTCCTTCAAAAATTTGACATTTATGACATGAAATAACAAATTTCTTAACATCAGAAAATAAGTTAGGCCAGTAAAAACCAGCTCTAAGGATCTTATCAGCAGTACTTTTCCAATATAAATGCCCTCCACAATCACCTGCATGAAATTCTTCAAGAATTTTATCAGCTTCTACTTTCAGTAAACAGTTTAATAATATCCCAGTTTGTTCTTTCCAAAAAAGCACATTATCTAAAATACAAAATCTCATTGCTTTAAGTTTAAGAAATCTAGCTTTTGTCCTTGATAATCCAGGAGGATCTTGTAAGTTGGTAAGTACAAAGATAATATCTTAGTACCAAGGTGAATCTAGAAAGGCTTCACTGATCATTGGAGTCACCATCTCTTCCTGGTCATCAATCTGAGCAGTAAAATTTATGTCTAATGCATTGCAGTTGGATTCAGCCACCAATTTGGCTAATCCTTGTCCTTTAATGAGTTTAGTTAGTTTAATCTCTATGTCATATTCTACGATAGTGGGAATCCACTAAGCTCTTCTCCCATTAGGGCCATCCTGAGTAAGAATGTCTTTAACTACAGAATTAGGGACATAGGCAATTATGTGGGAATAGAGAATGTAAACTCTGAAATATTTTGTGGCCTTAACTAAAGCTAAGGCTTGTTTCTCCATTATGTTATATTTCATAGGTGCATCTCTAAGGGTTTTACTGAAAAAATCTATAGGTTGTTCAAAACCTTAATCATTCTTCTGTAGTAAAATTGCAGCAATGGTATGCTCTGATTTAAAAGAAAAAATTGTAAAGTCTTTTTTGAAATCTAGACTGATTGTAGGTTTTAACCCTGAACAAAAATTATCTAAAAATGAATCTTATAACAGAAAATAAACAATAGCGAGAGCATAAAACATAAAACAGATAAACACAGAGATTTTCCCCTGGATCCCAAATCTGGACAACCAGCTTGATTTTTCATTATATTCCTTTTAGTGTTTCAACACATATATATACATGTCGTAGCATATAAAACCCCAATCCATTAACCCTGGATTAGAACATAACCATAGTTCCCTTGACCGGATCTACAACAATACCAGGGGACGAAAACCATCGTACCCCAAAACTATGTGCAAAACCATGCACAAAACCATGGGCGCGAACTACCCACCAGAAATTATATAACACATACCCAACATTCCCAACATTCTCCCACTTGTTGTTTTCTTTCCACAGGGGGCCACAGGAGAGCTTAGTCATTGGCCCAATTCTTCAACACCCATTTTTTCTCTACACCAAGAGAACTTCTGAGTGCTCACAGACTTCGTCAATGCATCTACAACATTCTTCAAAGTGTCCACCTTTACCAGCAACACCCTTTTAGCCTCAACCATATCTCTAACAAAGTGATATTGAAAATCAATGTGCTTTGTCTTTGAATGATAAGTAGGATTCTTAGCCAAGAAAATTTCACTTTGGCTATCACAGTCTATCCTTATAGCTTTCTGTACCAACCCCATACTTGAACACAATCTCTACAAACAAACTGCCTCCTTTCTTGCATGAGTGGCTGCTATGTATTCTGCCTCTATAGCTGAAAGAGCCACTGCAGACTGTCTTTTACTCATCCAACTAACTGCACCTCCAAATAGGCTAAACACATACCCACTTGTAGATCTTCTTTGGTCCAGATCTCCAGCCCAGTCTGCATAAAAAAAACCACGAATGTCCAACATTCTTTCCAATCCTGGTCTTCCCTGGTAGCACAAGCCATAATCACTAGTGCCACGTAAATATCTGAAAACCCGCTTCACTGCTGTCCAATGCTCCTTCCCTGGGTTTGACATAAACCTGCTCAAGACTCCCACTGCATGTGCAATGTTTGGTCTAGTACAGACCATTGCATACATCAGGCTACCCACTGCACTTGCATATGGAACATGGGACATATTCTCCTCTTCTTCTTGTGTCTTGGGACACTGTTCAGCAGAAAGCTTTACACCTACAGGAATAGGAACATTCACCAGTTTATGATCCTGCATATTGAACCTCTACAATATAGTCTCGATATACTTCCTCTGGTTTAACCAGAGCGTCCTCTTTGCCCGATCTCTCCTAATTTCCATGCCCAAAATATAGTTTGCAGCACCAAGATCCTTCATGTCGAATTTGGAGAACATTTGGGTCTTCAAAACTTGGATAATTTCTTTGTCATTTCCAATCAACAACATATCATCCACATACAAGACTAAATAAATAACACAGTCACCAATTAATTTAAAATAAACACAGTGATCCTCCTTGCTTCTGGTGAAGCCAAGTCCTCGTATATAGGTATCAAATTTCTGATACCACATCCTTGGTGACTGTTTTAACCCATAGAGAGACTTCTTCAACCTGCATACTAGTTCTTTCTTACCCTTCACCATAAAGCCTTCAGGTTGCTTCATGTAGATCTCCTCTTCTAGATCCCCGTGAAGAAATGCTGTCTTCACATCCATCTGTTCTATCTCAAAATCAAATGCAGCAGCAACATATAAAAGTAATCTAATAGAAGTAACTTTGGCAACAGGAGAAAAAATATCACCAAAATCAATTCCCGGAACCTGGGAATAACCTTTTGCTACCAACCGAGCTTTGTATTTCTCCACCTTGCCTTCTACATTCATCTTCTTTTTAAACACCCATTTGCTCCCGATGGGCTTCCTTCCAGCCGGCAACTCCACCAGATCCCATGCCTAATTTTTGTGCAAGGATGCCATTTCATCAACCATGGCCTCCTTCTAGAGTTTTCCATCCTCTGAATCTACTGCCTCCCTGACAGTTCTGGGTTCATCATCAGTTATAGTTAAGGCAAAACCTGAACAGAAAGCAGATGGACTATACCTTTATAGTTGCCTTCTTTCCCGAACTGATCTTCTCAAAGCTGGAGTTTGTGGCTCTTCATCTTCTGAGTCTTCTTCTGTTGTAGAGTCTGATTCATCCTCCTTTAGCTCAAACTCTATCTTCTCGGGTTCCTTTGGTAGGACTTCATGTTTAACAACATCTTTCACTTCTCTAAACACCACATCTCGGCTATACACAACCTTCCTTGTTTCTGGGTTCCAAAGCTTGTAACCCTTTAAACCATCCTTATACCCAATAAAGATGCACTTTTCGGATTTATTATCCAACTTGGTCCTTTTCTCCTTTGGAACATGTACATATGCATCACATCCAAATACCCTTAGATGTGAAAGAGAGGGTTTCTTACCAGTCCATACCTCATGTGGAGTCTTATCCTCCAGCACTGATGAAGGTGATCTGTTAACCAGATAGCATGCAGTCTCCACTGCCTCTGCCCAGAATTCTTGTCCTAACCTAGTACCACTGAGCATGCTTCTTGCCTTTTCCATCGGTGTTCTGTTCATTCTTTCTGCAAATCCATTTTGATGAGGTGTGTATGGAGTAGTCTTCTGCCGTGCTATACCACACTTCTTACAGAACTCTTCAAATTCCTTCTTACAGAACTCCCCACCATTATCTGTCCTCAGTGCCTTTATCTTCTTCTCTGTTTGGTTTTCCACCAGAGCCTTAAATTCTTTAAATCTGTCAAAAGCTTCAGATTTATTCCTCAAGAAATATGTCCATGTATTCCTTGAGAAGTCATCTATGAATGAAACATAGTACACAGAATTTCCCAGTGATGGAACTGACACAGGTCCAAACACATCACTCTACACAAGTTCTAATATCTTGTTTGCCCTCTTAGCGCCAGAAGGAAAACTCACCCGATTCTGCTTCCCGTATACACAGTGTTCACAGAAATCAAAATCCAGAGAGGAATTATACATACCTTCTACCATTTCTGTGCAGTATCCGAAGGCGCTTCTCTCCAATATGTCCAAGCCTTTGATGCCATAGCATGGTCTTTTCTCCAGAGACAGCTAGGCTTTCTGCTCCACTTTCAGGAACCACATAACTGTTACATCCATCAATAACAGTGCTACCTTGTAGCTTGTGCAGAGTTCCAGTCCGAAGTCCCCACATTAATACCAGTGCTCCCCGAACCATCTTGCAGGCATATTTCTTGAACACTGTTTTTACACCTGCATCATCCATCTTGCTAACAGAAATCAGATTTCTGGCTAATGCAGGAATATGCAGAACACCAGGAAGTGTTATAATCCTTCCACCTTGCAGCTTCAGCTTGAATTTTCCACATCCGACGATTTTGGCCTTCCTATCATCCCCTAGGAAGACATCACCACCATCATATTTCTCATACTCGCAGAACCACTCCTGATGGGGAGTGAAGTGAAATGATGCACCTGAGTCAATCAACCATGACTCATGATCTACATGTGTATTTGAAAAAGAAGCCAAATACACATCCCCACCTTCATCCGAGGTGGTTTTTGCCTCTGCAAAAGGAGCATCATCAGATCCCTTTCTTTTCTCAGGAGCTTTAGATTTGCAGTCCTTTTTGTAGTGCCCTTCCTTTCCGCATTTCCAGCACACCTTTACAAACTTTGCAGGAGATTTAGATCTCCCACTAGATTTAGATCTCCCACTCGAAACCTTATTCTTGTTTATATTTTGGGACCTTCCTCGTATAGATAAGGCATCTCCATTCTGGCCCTACATATTTCTCCGTCTCATTTCCTCCGACAGCAAGGCTGAGACAATGTCATCAAAATTCAAGGTAGTTGTATTGCTACCTATTGTAATAACCAGACTGTCCCACAAATCTGGTAGAGAACACAACAAATTGATGCACTTATATTCATCTGATATTTTAATATAAACAGATGACAACTGACTTACCACAGTATTGAAGGCGTTTAGATGCTCTATTATAGAGTCTCCATCCTTCATCCTCATGTTATACAGCTTTTTCTGCAGGAAAAAATTATTCACCAGAGACTTAGATTGGTACAAAGTCCCAAGTTTTTCCCACAAATTCTTCGCTGTAGCTTCCCTAGATACATTCAACAATACTGAATCTGAGACACACAACCGTATTATGCTCTTAGCCTTCCGATCTAGTTTCTTCCAGTCTTCATCTGACATTGTCGTTGGTTTAGTACTTGGATCTACCGTGATCCACTGATCTTTATCCACCAGCAGATCCTCCATCTTGAGATTCCACAACTCAAAAATCTGACCATTAAATTTCTCGATCTCTATCTTTCCGCCGCTCGCCAACTTCTTTCACCGCAAGAATCGATATCGCATATCTCCCACTGAATAGGGTCTACCTCAGGCTCGAGCAAAAAACCCTCAGCAGCAAAGGCGTCCCCTTGAAGCCGAAACAACTTTGATACCAAATATAGGTTTTAACCCTAAACAAAAATTATCTACACACGAATCTTATAACAGAAAATAAACAATAGCGAGAGCATAAAACATAAAATAGATAAACACAAAGATTTTCCCCTGGATCCTAAATCGGGACGACCAGCTTGATTTTTCATTATATTCCTTTTAGTGTTACAACACATATATATACATGCCGTAGCATACAAAACCCCAATCCATTAACCCTGGATTAGAACATAACCATAGTTCCCTTGACCGGATCTACAACAATACCAGGGGCCGAAAACCATCATACCCCAAAACCATGTGCAAAACCATGGACGCGGACTACCCACTGGAAATTAAGGACCAAAAATTTTAGTTGGGGCGCTGCCCCGGACCCCGACAGGGGGGGCTACCGCCCCCCCTATGACCCCTCCATTGCGCCCAGCGCAAAGGGGGGGTGCGCGTGCTTAGTCGTGGAAATAATATAACACATACCCAACACTGATTAAGACTGGTGTTTTAGTTAAAGCCTATTTTATGGATTCAAATGATTGTTTGGCTTCAACGGTCCATTTTAAAGTTGAGTCTTTTTTTAGCATATTGTTCAGTGCTCTAATGATTTCAGCTAAGTTTGAAATAAATCTTCTCAAAAAGTTAATTTTACCTAAGAAAGCTTGTAATTCTTTGATATTTATAGGTGGATGAATGTTCAAAATTGCTTCTATCCTAACAGGATCAATTCTAATTCCTTCTTTTGAAATTATGTGTCCTAGTAACTTACCTTCCTCTAATCCAAAGAGAGTTTTCTTGGGATTTAAAGAGATGCCAAATTTCCTACATTTAATAAAGACCTATCTCAAATGATCCAAGTGTTCATTATTTGATTTGGAAAATACAGTAATGTCATCTAGATAAATTACCAAGAAGTCATGAATCTCCTTAGCAAAGGCTATGTCCATAGCTCTCTGAAAGGTTGCCCCTGCATTCATCAGACCAAAGGGAATTTTCACATACATGAAAATGCCCCAAGGAGTGGTGAAAGTTGTTTTAGCCTGATCTTCCTTTTAGACTAGGATCTGGTTGTATCCTGAAAAACCATCTAACAAAGGAATTCCAAAGGAGCCAACTACCCTTTGTAATATATGATCCATCTTTGGTAAAGGGTAATTATCTTTTAAAGACACTTTGTTAATATTTCTAAAATTGACACATAACCTAATTTCTCCAGTTTTCTTTCTTGTTGGAACTAGGTTTGAAATCCAATCAGAATATCTAATTGGTGCAATAATTTGAGCATCATACATGCATTTTACTTCCTTTTCTATAAAAGGTAATAGAACATGATTAATTCTCCTTAATTTTTGTTTGAAGGGTTTTTGATCATATTTTATGGGAATTTTGTGTTGAATTATGTTTGTGTCATAAGCTTTGAGATCTTCATAACTCCAAGCAAACACATCTTGATATTCCTGTAAAATATCAATGTATTTTTCCTTTTCTTATGGAGGTAAAGATTTAGACAGTTTAATCATTTTTTGTTTTAATTCTATCCCAATGTTATATTCCTCAATTTCCGGCCTAACTGGTTCCATTTTTGGCTCCTTAGGCACATCATTGGAATAAAAAAGGCCTTCCAAAGGGGTTAAACCTTTAGGCAAAAAATTGTCTTTTAGATCTAACATGTCAATTTCTTCTTCAATGATTTCCTAATTACATATATTCTCTAAGTTATCTATATCAAATTGAGTAAATACAGTTGGTTTGTTAAATTTATGTACATCTATGTTATCTATTTCACAATTAAAATCTGGATCTATTTTATAGTCTGTATCTATTTTACAATTTTGAAATTCTTCCTCTTTATTTAAAAAATGGTAAATATGTTCATCCTAAGAGAAAATATGCCAGTACTTGAGGTTATCTGGGATAATTGGTCTATGTTTAACCTCAACCGTATACCTATGAGTTGGTTGGAATGGTAAGTTACAAGTATTAGCAAAAGTTGCTAGACAGTGTGCTTGAATGTTTTTTTTTCTGGGTATAGCAGCAAATTTGCATTCCAATAAATCATCAGTTAAATCAGTTGCCGTATCTCTGTATCTAGCTAGTCTAGGATTATAAACAAAATAATCTCCATTTATTTTCTTAATGATTAATTCCGAATCTCCCATGATTAGTATTCCTTTTCCTCCTAAGTTTCTGATGATCTGGAGGCCTAGAATGAGTGCTTCATACTCTGCCATGTTATTGGTACATTTGAAGTTCAGTCTGAAGGCATGTCCTTTTGAATGATTATTTTCCATATTTGTAATCCATACTCCTGCTCCTGCTCCTGATTTGTTTACAGAGCCATCAAACTCTAGATGCCAAAGAGACTCATGAAATATGTTGTCATTGTTTGGTTTTGGCTTTTTATCAATCAGTTCAGGTTGGATTTCATTTTTATCAGATTTACATAAAATAAAAGAGTCAAGGTCAGTTGGTGTAGAATAAATGGGGTAATTTGTGGATCTCTCAGCACTACTACTAACCATGAATTTCATTAATGTTTCCCTATATAGCTTTTTGGGTTGACCAAACACTGATATAGTAGCATAGGTCATGTCCAATTGTAGAGATCCCTACAACTTTGCTCCCCATGAGCGAGAAAGAAGCATACCATACTTTGGTGGGATGTCAGCTACTCTAATGTCCATTACCATACTCTTACCAGGGTACTGAACTAATTTCACACATAAGTCTTTAATTAATCCTAAGCACTTAACTTTGCTAGAATCAAATGAAAACAAATCTTTGTAAGGCCTGGTTATTTCTAGATTAAGAGTTTCCATGATAGTTTTGGGCATTAAATTATGAGAAGCTCCTGAATCTAACATAGCGTTGTGTAAAACTGATCATGGATGGTAAGATTGATATAGAAAGGAGGGACTGATCCATTTGAATGCTTTCCATTCACATCAGGGCCAAAAATCAACTTTGGTTGATCATAAGTCAAATTAATGGCATCTTCACCATCATTCATATTCAAAGTTTCAGTTATAGTTGATTTGTATAAGTCATTTTAAACCAATTCTGTTAAAGGAATATGTATTTTTAACTTAGCAATTTTAGACTGAATATTGAATGAGGGTTGAGATTTACTAATTTGAACTAATTCATCTTTAGTAACTGTAATCTGAGTTGGGTTTTCTTGATTTTCAATAGTTGTATTTTTATCTTCAATTGTCTTGGCATTCTCTGTCTGAGTTTCTTGAGTTTTGCTGCTTTTAATTTTCTTTTTCAGGGACTGTTTGTGTGGCAGCAGAAATTTATTAGACTTAGAATTATCAGTAGGTGTTCTGGGATTATCTGTTCTAGGACTTGCTGATTTAGAATAAAAAAAAATCTTTTTAGGATCATATTTGTTGTTTTTACTGATTTAGAAGCTTTAGCAGTATTAGCTTTATGCGCATCTTTGGAAGATTGAGCTACTTCATCAGTAATATCAACAATTTTGGGACTTGTTGATTTTTTAGGACTGGAAGGATTGGAATTTTGCTTATTTTCCCTTGGGAGAATTTGTAAAACTTTTGTTTTTGGGGCTTCTACATTTTTCTTATTTTGATTTTGGGAATTGTTTTTAGTAGAAGACTCATTATTTTTCTTATTTATAAGGTTATACTGACTGTGAATTTCATTTATAGCAAAGTCATAACCTTGTTTGTAGTCAAAGGATTCACTAAAGTTTAATTTTAGTTGTTGAAGCTCAAATAGTTCCAGATCTTCCTGAGTGAGGGAAATGGTGTTGTTTTCATCTATTCCCATTAGATGATTGATGTCATCCTCATCTTCATCATTATTTTGAGAACTTTCAACATAGTTCTCCTGGAATGGGGGCCTAATGTTTTGGTCTGGAGCAGCTTATTTAGCTTTTCCATAATTAGTGTTTCTTCTGAAATTGGGATTTCTAATCTGAGGTTGATTATCCCATTGAGGATTTCTATCTATATTATCTAATCTTTCTACCACCCTTTCTAAATTTTTAGCAAATAAATCCATTTTAACATCTGAGTTTGAACTTTCATCTTTAATTGTAACTCTTCTTTCATTTCTAAGTTTGGCCTTCCTAGCTAAAATATTGATTTCTACACTGACAGCATCTAATTGCATCTGTTCTAAGGTTTGGGCATCTCTTTCTCTTAATTGATACACCATATCTGTATCAAATCTATCAGGGAATTTGAGCAGAACAGAGTAAGGTGTAGGTTTTGTTAGCCCCCTATAAGTTTTTGATAAGCAAACAGGGGGCTAAAATGTTTTTGAGCCTTCAAGGAATGCATTTCCTTTGAAAACACATCATCCTTGAAGACTCCATGTGCCTTTGGTCCTTTGATGAAATCCCCTCTGCTGATTCCCATTGTAAAGCCTCTCTGATTGCAAAAAATTGTGCTCCTAAAGGCCTACATTTATCCCTTGTATCCCTGCAAAATGTCCCTCTTCAACCCTTTTTCCCCTTTGTTAAAGTTCCCCTTTTTACTTTCTAAATCATCCCAAAAAAACCCCCTCTAAATCCTACACCCACCCCTTGTTTGGTTTAATTCCCCTCTTTTCCTCTATCGTTACCCTTCCCAAGCCTTGAATTCATTAAAAACGGGCCAAATGACCATATTCCTCATGTAAGTGGGCTTAGCACCTTTCGGCCCTAGCCCCCTTGACCTTTCCCCCACGTGACCCGAGTGCCGAAACTTGGCGCTAGCACGAAAAGAGCTTAGCGCATTTGGTTATCGGGAGCGTTTCTAACCGTTGATTTCCCGACCATCCGACGATCTTCGCAATCCCATCGCGCCTGTGGTCCCCACCCCTTACACTGCCCGATTGCATCACGAGCGTCCATTTAACCCACCGAATCAACGGTCCATATTCATCCGCCTCGGTGGTCCCTGCGCCAAAACACTACGTAGAAACCGGTGGTATCTATCGCATCGCTTTTGGGAGGTGGGCGGTATTTTTTATTTCGGAGTGATTCCACTCATCGTGTGACGCGTGGCTCCGCGCACTGTTCATAAACCGCCCTCCATCGCGCATTATCGTTCGACCATAGATCCAACGCGATATCGTTGTACACCGTCTAATCTGGGGCGGGTCATCCGACGGTAGTAGTGCCACGAAGTTGCGCGGGAGTTAACCAAGGCAAACAGTACCCCTGGCCCACTGTCCATCGCCCCCCGATGCATTTTCAATCGTCGATCTCCTGCTGAGGTCGGACGGTCCAGATTCGATCGCCCCCCGATGCATTTTCAGCCGTCGATCTCCTCCTGAGATCGGACGGTCCAGATTTAATGCACGCCCGCCATTGACCCAGACCTGCCACGTCACCCGTTCCATGTGTTTTCATCCGTTTCCTATATATATTCATTCCAAGGTCAAATTTTAATGTTTTACGTTAAAATTTCCATTCTCGCCACCTTCGACTGCATCTCCCACTGATCCACTAAGTTCCACCACAACATCCTCTGCATTCATTGTCCTCATCCATGCCGCGCTGCCATTTTCACAGTCATCCGCGCCACCCTCCCCGTGCATGTTTTCTTAACGTGTTTTCGTGTTTTGCAGGGTTTCAGGTGGTGAAAACCTCCTTTGTTCACAGTCACTGTCACGGTGGCGAAGAACGCAGGGAAGAGCATGCGTAGAGATCGTATTTATGAAGAAAGGCCTGGGAAGGTATGCCGACATGACTTTCATTGAAGGAAACAGGTTTAAACCCTGCAAAAACCTCCACAGGGCCATTAAAGCACAGATTTCGCAGTCAGAGGCAAATGTGGAAGCGGCCAAGAGTATCAGTGGGAAAACCGAGTGTTTAGGGCCTGTCATTGAAGATATTAAGCCTTAATCCAGTGTTTAAAGGGAAAAGTATACCATATTGAAGACCGCATGATTAATACAGAAGGCTTGAAGACGCCCAACACACAGAAAACGATATATCAGTGTTTCACATCAACAGAAGTTTCCTCCCGAGAAAGGACACAATATCCATACTTCTTTCATTCTATGCTGTGTTCCTGAGAAGATCTCAACCCTGACAGCAGTCCTACGCCATCAGAAGAATTTTTTACACAGTATGGAAGACCTGAGTCATTGATTTGTTTTTGTTCAGTTCACCAGAATGTTGCAGCAAGTACAGCAGAGACATACATTGAGTAAATTACAGCCTGAAGAAGATTACTCTTTCTTCCAAAGAGTAATGAAGATAAATGCCCATAATTTAAACTGAATGGGGCCTCGGCCCTCTTGCTGCTTCAGAGTTTTAATGCTGCATTTAAGTTTACATCTACTCATGTTATTCTTTCCTCCTATAAGAATCCTGAAGAACATGTTGTAAAGGTTGTTGTTCGGTTGTTGCCGATTGCTATTAGAGGGATTCAATTTGACTGTTAGAACAATCTTGGGAGGGAGTAGTAGAGTAGTTTGTAATGTAGTAGGCTGGGAGGATAAAGTCTGGACTGTAACAACTATTGAGCTCAGTGTATGTGACTAGTTTTTCATAAATTAATCAAGCAAATTTCTTTGGATCTTGGTCTATTACTACGGGTGATGTTTTCTTATCACATTGTTTATTACATTTTTCATACTGTTCATTTATTCTGGCTCACATCAGAAATATGGCATAGGATTTACCCTTGTTAGGTACCCTATGCTTTTGTTCTCCTTGCCTTCAATGTTTTCTACTATATGTGTTATCTGAGGATTGATTTCAAACTAATTTAACCCGTGTAGTAGTTCCATATGCTGCTAGCTGATGTATGAATTTATGAAATCTGTCTTTAGTTGTTCTTGTTGGGTTTAAGTTGGAAGATTTGGGATACTGGGGATTAGAGTTAGCGCTGTCCACTAGGGTTCTTGTGCGACCAGTTGGCCTTTCTAAGATCTCTTGCTGGTTTCAAAGCATTGAAGGTTCAAAGTCCTTCTCTGATCTATAGACCCTGGCTCTGTTAAACTTATCTCTGTTTTCCTTTGGAGCATGCTAAAGTAGACCTGGAGTTAAATGACCTCTGTTTCGATCTATAAGCTGCCCCCTTGTGACTTCATTGAGAGCTGCCTTTGAGTATGTCCAAGCAGGCCTAGAGTTAAATGACCTCTGACCTGATCTATAGACAGAAATTGGGTTGCTTTCCTTCCCTCACTTTCTTTCCTTAATGTTCCATTCCATCATCTATCTAAAAATATCCTTTAGTGTAGATGAATTTCCCTCTGAAATCCTTGGCTAGTGGTTTGCAAGTAATTCCCTTTCATGACTCCATAGCCCAATGGATGGCACTTTTTTGACCTATCCTCTTTTACTGAAACGTCCTATTGCTTTGCTCCTTTCCTTCCATTACCTTCTCATTCTATGATCTCGTGACTCAACTCAACAACCAACCAACCAAATCATTTTAAACCCACCCCTCTGTGCTTCATAGCTAGCCTAATACCTTATTTTGAGCTTTCAAAGATATATCATTCTTTTTTCTATTTGGAGAGATCCCTCTCCAGATCCAGGAGGGCTAGATCCTAGGATCCCAAAGTGGTTCTGATGTTGTCTCATTTTTTGGTCTTGCCAATCTGGCCAAAACATGGGAACCCCAACATAATGGCGACTCCGTTGGGGATCGAACCCAGAATCTATGGTTAGATTGGCATTCAATTGCTGATGGTGGACGACATCCTGCTTCAAAAATTCATATACATCCACCTCACGACTCCACACTCCATAACTCTCAAAGGCTCCACTGGAGGAAGAACCTGAAATATGGCCAGGCCTCATAGAAAGGTAGAACATATGGGTTGGATTTGGTTTAAAGAATTCATTGTTTGTGTCTACCACTATGTTCTATCCCGCTTTAAGCCCGATCAAGTGTACAAAGATGAAACCCACATTGGGTATGGGAAAAATCTCAGACCTCAGTCTTCAGACCATAAGCAGACCTATACCCTGTTGAAGAACCTGGTGGAACAAGAGGCTCATGTTGTATCTCCCACTCCTAAAGAAGCTTCAAGCAGCCATGAGCCCATTGTTACACCACCTACACCTACAAAGGTCATATAAATATATAAACCTCTGGTTTTACCTCTTATCTTCCAACCCCTTCCTTCAGAACTTATAAACCATCTGCCTCTTTTTGATGGAGAAAGGAAAGGGGCCACTGCCGAGGAACATGTGCAAAACCTCGAGGATTTACTTGACTTGTATGAAATAGAAGAAGATGATGTGTGCATTAGAATGTTTGCCTTGTCATTACAAGGAAATGTTAAGAGTTGGTTCAAAGGCCTTCCAGCGGCAAGCATTTTCAGCTTTCATCAATTTTCTCAAGTTTTCCTTGATAAGTGGGCAGCCCCAAAGAATGTTCTCCTCATCCTAGAAGAGTATAAAAATTTGAAAAGGCAGCCAGGAGAGACAGTACAAGAATTTTCAGCCAGGTTCAATAAGGTATATCACGCAATACCTACTAGCATAAAACCACCCTTGGGATGGGCTCTACTGCACTATCCTAGTTCTTTTGACCCCGAGGTGGAATTCCATATAAGAGAAAGAGAGCCTTCGAGCCTGGAGGAAATGCAGAATATAGAAATCATTGTCGAATACAACATAAAGTGCAGGGAGGAGAGATTAAAAGCAACAAAGAAAGACCGGGCAGAGCAAATAGCGCAGATCTCTTTAGAGAACAAGCTGGAAAGACTGATAGAGACTGCCAACTCCTTGCTAAGTGTAAAAGGGGAAGAATATGAGGTTGAAACCAGAGAAGATGATTGGAAAAGACCTACACCTTGTCCTCAGGAAAAACAAATCAGATCACTGCAAGACGTAAGCAGCATGCCAAGCATGTATGATGAACAAGAGTTTGAATCAAAAAATGAACTTGCAAACTATTTTGAAGAAAGACTTGTTGAGAATCCTGGAGATTTGATGGGTGAAAATGCTTATGATTTTTCTTTCTCTAACATTGATTTGTCTGATGATTATTTTTTCCAGAAAGAAACTGAGCTTGCAGGGCCATCATCAGTAGGTTCATGGGAGGAATATCACGACCATCAACTTCAAGAAAATGATGAGCCAATGCAGACCATCTATGATACTGATGAAGAAAGTGTTGAAAGCATGATAGCAGACGAAGATTCATTGAATCTTATCTCTTCTTTATATCCAAACATCAGTGATACTTGCCGAGAGGATGGAAGCCAGCAGCTCTTCAGCGCAGAGGAAAAGGAGGAAAGAGATGAAGAAAATCTTGAGCGGAATGAATATCCTGAGCCTTCTCCTGAAGGGATTAAGGTAACCAAAGAAACCCCCGCTCAAGAATATATTAATTCTTTCACAGAGTTTTGTCCGTTTCAGCAGAACCAGGCTGTGTTACTAGAGGATAGCATTGTCGAATATAATGAGCCCTCTAGCTCAGGCTGCAATGAAAATGAAAGAGATATTCTTTCCCACAGACATCTTTGTCTTGATCCAGAGGAAGAAGATGTATTCCTGGTTTATGCTCATCTGCCAAATACTCCCAACCAGGAAAAGGAAGAGTGTGATTACAAAGGCCACATTTCGGGTGCAATGATTGAAACTTCCCAGGATGCAGACAATCTACCAGTCATGGGAGGCTTTGAAGAAAAAGGTTTACATCATGTTTTTGTTGATCCTATGGCAGAATACACGGAGGCCCTGATCAGCTCAGCCCCTCAAGCATTAATCTTTTGCAAGAGCCAAATACATCAGAATTGGTCACCACTGTTGGTGGCCTCAATTTTGAAGATACACATACAGAGCATCCTACGTTTGTCTCTGATGAGCAGTCAGTTCTTCTTCCCTTTTTTGCTATTGCTTGACTGGCTGCATTGGCATTATTGTATCACCTAGAGCATCAGAGATTTCCAGTTAAAGTAGGGTAGGTAGGAAGGCTCAATAAAGCTCAGCTGTGAGCATGTAGCTAGTTGTTTTTAATTTCTACAAATTCCAGCAAGCCATATAGTCTAATCCTGGCTTGACTATTTTTCAATTTCTGTCTTAGAATATAGAGAAGAAATCTGCTAGACAGTCTAATCCTAGCAGATAGTAGTGTAGGTAGAGAAATTTAGGAGGCCAACAGTCTAATCTGGTCTCATGGAGTAATAAGGGTAGAAGTAGAATAGGTTTATTTTCATGTTTGTAAAAAATAAATGATGTAAAGGGTCTGCTAGTCCAAATGCACCCAAAAGATAAACGCTAGGATTGTAGGATGGGTAGGTAGATTGTTCGAGAATTTTTCTGCTGATTTGATGTCTTCACAATTTGTGGCAGCTGATCCAAGAGAAGAACAGAATGAGTCAAGTACCAGGCATCTGGCCTACACCAAAGATTTATTTTATGAATTCTTGACTCCTTCAAGAAGAAGCCATCCCCATGTGGAGCCACTTTTAGCCCCCTATAAGTTTTTGATAAGAAAACAGGGGGCTAAAATGTTTTTGAGCCTTCAAGGAATGCATTTCCTTTGAAAACACATCATCCTTGAAGACTCCATGTGCCTTTGGTCCTTTGATGAAATCCCCTCTGCTGATTCCCATTGTAAAGCCTCTCTGATTGCAAAAAATTGTGCTCCTAAAGGCCTACATTTATCCCTTGTATCCCTGCAAAATGTCCCTCTTCAACCCTTTTTCCCCTTTGTTAAAGTTCCCCTTTTTACTTTCTAAATCATCCCAAAAAAACCCCCTCTAAATCCTACACCCACCCCTTGTTTGGTTTAATTCCCCTCTTTTCCTCTATCATTACCCTTCCCAAGCCTTGAATTCATTAAAAATGGGCCAAATGACCATATTCCTCATGTAAGTGGGCTTAGCACCTTTCGGCCCTAGCCCCCTTGACCTTTCCCCCACGTGACCCGAGCGCCGAAACCAGGCGCTAGCACAAAAAGCGCTTAGCGCGTTTGTTTATCGGGAGCGTTTCTAACCGTTGATTTCCCAACCATCCGACAATCTTCGCAATCCCATCGCGCCCGTGGTCCCCACCCCTTACACCGCCCGATTGCATCACGAGCGTCCATTTAACCCGCTGAATCAACGGTCGATATTCATCTGCCCCGGTGGTCCCCGCACCAAAAAACTGCTCAGAAACCGACGATATCTATCGCACCACTTTTGGGAGGTGGGCGGTATTTTTTATTTCGGAGCGATTCCACTCATCATGTGACGCGTGGCTCCGCGCACTGTTCATAAACCACCCTCCATTGCGCATTATCGTTCGACCATAGATCCGGTGCGATATTTTTGTACACCGTCTGATCTGGGGCGGGCCATCCGACAGTAGTCGCGCCACGAAGTTGTGCGGGAGTTAACCAAGGCAAAAAATACCCCTGGCCCACTGTCCATCGCCCCCCGACGCATTTTCAACCGTCGATCTCCTCCTGAGATCGGACAGTCCAGATTCGATCTCCTCCTGAGATCGGACGGTCTAGATTCGATCGCCCCCTGACGCATTTTCAGCCGTCGATCTCCTCTTGAGATCGGACGGGCCAGATTTAATGCACGCCCTCCATTGACCTGGACCCGCCACGTTACCCATTCCATGTGTTTTCATCCGTTTCCTATATATATTCATTCCAAGGTCAAATTTTAATGTTTTACGTTACAATTTCCATTCTCGACACGTCCGACTGCATCTCACGCTGATCCACTACGTTCTGCCACAACATCCTCTGCATTCATTGTCCTCGTCTGTGCCACGCTGCTATTTTCACAGTCATCTGCGCCACCCTCCCCGTGCATGTTTTCTTAACGTGTTTTCGTGTTTTGTAGGGTTTCAGGTGGTGAAAACCTCCTCTGTTCATAGTCACTGTCATGGTGGCGAAGAACGCAGGGAAGAGCATGCGCAGAGATCGTATTTATGAAGAATGTCCTGGGAAGGTATGCCGACATGACTTTCATTGAAGGAAACAGGTTTAAACCCTGTAAAAACCTCCGCAGGGCCATTAAAGCATAGATTTTGCAGTCAGAGGCAAACGTGGAAGCAGCCAAGAGTATCACTGGGAAAACAGAGTGTTTAGGGCCTATCATTGAATATCTTAAGCCTTAATCCAATGTTTAAAGGGAAAAGTATACCATATTGAAGACCGCATGATTAATACAGAAGGCCTGAAGACGCCCAACGCACATAAAACGATATATTAGTGTTTCACATCAGCAGAAGTTTCCTCCCGAGAAAGGACACAATATCCATACTGCTTTAATTCTATGTCGTGTTCCTGAGAATATTTCAACCCTGACAGCAGTCCTACGCCATCAGAAGCATTTGTTACATAGTATGGCAGACCTGAGTCATTGATTTGTTTTTGTTCAGTTCACCAGAATGTTGTAGCAAGTACAGCAGAGACATACATTGAGTAAATTGCAGCCTGACGAAGATTACTCTTTCTTCCAAAGAGTACTGAAGATAAATGCCTAGAATTTAAACTGAATGGGGCCTCAGCCCTCTTGCTGCATCAGAGTTTTAATGCTGCATTTAAGTTTATATCTACTCTTGTTATTCTTTCCTCCTATAAGAATCCTGAAGAACATGTTGTAAAGGTTGTTGTTCGGTTGTTGCCGATTATTGTTAGAGGGATTCAGTTTGACTGTTAGAACAGTCTTGGGAGGGAGTAGCAGAGTAGTTTGTAATGTAGTAGGCTGGGAGGAGAAAGTCTGGACTGTAACAGTTATTGAGCTCAGTGTATGTGACTGGTTTTGCATCAATTAATCAAGCAAATTTCTTTGGATCTTGGTCTATTACTACGGGTGATGTTTTCTTATCACATTGTTTATTACATTTTTCATACTGTTCATTTCTTCTGGCTCGCATCATAAATCTGGCATAGGATTTACTCTTGTTAGGTACCCTATGCTTCTGCTTTCCTTGCCTTCAATTTTTTCTGCTGTATGTGTTATCTGAGGATTGATTTCAAACTAATTTAACCAGTGTAGTAGTTCCAAATGCTGCTAGCTGATGTATGAATTTATGAAATCTGTCTTTAGTTGTTCTTGTTGGGTTTAAGCTAGAAGATTTGGGATACCGGGGATTAGAGTTAGCCATGTCCACTAGGGTCCTTGTGCGACCAGCTGGCCTTTCTAAGATCTCTTGCTGGTGTCAAAGCATTGAAGGTTCAAAGTCCTTCTCTGATCTATAGACCCTGGCTCTGTTAAACTTATCTCTGTTTTCCTTTGGAGCATGCTAAAGCAGACCTGGAGTTAAATGACCTCTGGTCCGATCTATAAGTTTCCCCCTTGTGACTTCATTGAGAGGTACCTTTGAGTATGTCCAAGCAGGCCTGGAGTTAAATGACCTCTGACCTGATCTATAGACAGAAACTGGGTTGCTTTCCTTCCCTCACTTTCTTTTCTTAATGTTCCATTCCATCATCTATCTAAAAATATCCTTTAGTGTAGATGACTTGCCCTCTGAAAGCCTTGGCTAGTGGTTTGCAAGTAATTCCCTTTCATGACTCCATAGCCCAATGGATGGCACTTTTTTGACCTATCCTCTTTTACCGAAACGTCCTACTACTTTGCTTCTTTCCTTCCATTACCTTCTTAGTCTATGATCTCGTGACTCAACTCAACAACCAACCAACCAAATCATTTTAAACCCCCCCCTCTGTGCTTCATACCTAGCCTAATACCTTATTTTGAGCTTTCAAAGATATACCATTCTTTTCTCTATTTGGAGAGATCCCTCTCCAGATCCAGGAGGGCTAGATCCTAGGATCCCAAAGTGGTTCTGATGTTGTCTCATCTTTTGGTCTTGCCAATCTGGCCAAAAACATGGGAACCCCAACAGGTTTAAGATTTGTAGGTATTGTATTGTAGACACTGTTGTACCTAGTGCAATAGTCTTGGACAGACTCAGTAGGAGATCTTTTCAAGGCATCAAACTTAGACAAAATTTGAAGGGGGTTCTTTTTCTTTTCCCATTTATTTAAAAATATTCTATGAAATACAAATAAATCAGCTACACTACTAGGAGATAAATTTTTGAACCATTTTTTAACTTCTCCTATCAAACTCTGGGAAAATAACCTCATCTGGACACCTGACTCATCAATTTCATAGATTTCACAGAAATCTGTCATTTTAGTTACATGTTGTTGAGCAATATATTGTGAAATTCCATCAAATAGTGGTACATTGTTTTGGTAATCTTGAGGCATGTCATGGAGGTTTTGGGGTAAGACAAGGGGAGCATACCTAGCAGCCACGGCTTGAAGCTTTGCTGAGCTGGGAGGTATAACAGTAATGATAGGGGCAGTGTTGGATATAGCAGCTGATGAACTAAAAACTGTAGTTGAAGAGCTGGGAAATGAAGCTGGTATGTAAATGGGATTGCTGGGAAATAAAGATGTGGTGCTTATAAAATCTGAATGAAAAGTAGTGGATGCAGTGGATTGAGTGGATGAAGGAAATAATATCCTAGGTTGCAAAGGCAATCTAGGAATGAAATGATCTGTAGATGAACTTGCAGTAGTATTTATAAATGAAGTAACAACATATAAAGATGAATCTGCTGTTGGTATTATTGTTGAATGCAATTAAGAAACTGGAGGTTTTATGTAAGACAACAAATGAGCTAATTCAATAACTTCATTAATATCTGTAATCAATGAAACATTAATCTTTTCAACTGTATTTTGATATTCAGATTTATTTGAATTTGTTCCTACTGAAATATTTTTCTTTTTTGCATTAAAAAATGAAAGAAAAACAGGATCTATAACAGTATTTTTCAAATCAGTTTTAGATTTAGTTTTAAACAGTGAATATTCAAACTTCAGATCAAAATCAATATCATGTAAACTCACTAAATCTTTGGGTAAGGAATTGGCTTTTCTTAATGGTACTTTAGTTTCTAAATTGAAAGTTTGTTTTTTCTTTTTACCAATCTGATCTGGGTTATCTACTATAACTGAAAGCTTAGGATCCAGGTTAGACCTGGTATAGTAGGTTTTCCTAGAAGCTAGAATGACTGTTTTGAATACCCACAACCTATAAAAATAATCTTAAAGTAAAAATATAATTGAAAGTTCTTCCTTTAAGACTAAATTTAAGACTGGAGATTGGTTAGTTCCCCAGTATGGTCATCAGTATGTTATCACTCTAATAATTTCTTAAGTTGTGGGATTTTGAGTTTTTAGTCAAAGAATACTAGAGGTAATGACAAACCTACTTCAAATTCTAGGATCTAGCCTTCCTAGAATTCAGAGAGGGCTCTCTCTTTAAGATTTATCTTTGTTTGATTTATAAATGTTAGGCTAGTTATGAAAGTACAATTTGGTTTTGATTTAAAGGGTTTGGTGGGGAAAAATCACTTGGAGGTAAGATAGAGAGAAATCTACTTGTCCATTGGGCTATGGGGTCTAAATCAAGCTAGCAGCACTAGAAATAATGACTAAAAAGGTACAAATATATTCAGGGCAAAATAGATAACCCTTAGAGATTTGGGAAAGTGGTTTTTGTGAGATGGTATGATCGGGATAAAGGGCACTTAAGGATCCTTTGATCGGGAAAATGGAAGTAGGAGGCAGAGGTCAAACGGGAGAAGGAACAATTAAGGGTTCCTTGCACCGGAAATCAGAAGAAAACATTAAAATGGCAACTAGTTAAAGACAGGGAGCACTTGACTAATCCTGTAGTAATACTCCTAGTTACACATTCATACAGAACAAACATAAAATGAATGCATGAAACTTAGAAAATGAAACAGTGACAAGTAGGAAGTAATTCACTCATCAACTTATCATAGGGATCCTGAATTATGATGCCAAACAGCTTGTCCAGTCTACTACTTCAAATTCAAACACACAATAGCCTCCAATGTCCAAAAAAATGTCTATAGTAATTCCAACAATTTTATTCCACACTGAATACTTCTAATGTAGAAGTATTTATACAAAATTTATTTACAAATATCATAGGAGACATATAGGAATATCTTTAGGAAAAATAAAATATCTTTACATAATAAGAGGGACAGCTGCTTAACAGATCAGCAAGCTATCCTCTTATCCAAAATAAATAGGACTGTTTTATCTAACAAGGAGCTTTTGATTGATTAGTTGTCCTGCTTGCTGGCTGCTAGAAAATATGTGGCTTTTGACTTGCCTTTGTTGACACTCTTTCATCTGATACTCTTTAAAACTGCTACAGTTTCACTATTTTAGTGCTGTAAAAATATGTCTTTTTGCAGTAAAATTAGCAAACTGTTTTTTTAATTTCACTGTTCTTTTGACTGCTTTCTTGACTGTTTCTTGAAGGTAACCTTTCTTCACTTTTTTACCTCTCATTTTTACATTAAATCAGTAAATGTTTGCCACTGTTCTTCATTGGGAATTTCGACATTCTTTAGCTTTCTAAAATTCTCATCGCCTCCATGTATTTAGCAAAAGTGGGCTTGAAAAGAAAGAGATGTTTAATCTCATGTTGTAAAAAGAGAAAATCTTCAAATGATGAAGGATGACTTTTCCTGTGGGAGTGCCTTGTGGTAATGGTTTGCTGACTTGCTCCTTGGAAAATTTGCTTATATTTTTATCATAATCCTTTTGGGGCATCAATTTTCATTAAAAACATGGATGTCTGGTAGACCCCTCTGTCTTAAGTTTGTGTATTTTACCATAAAATTTGTTATGGAAATGTTCATTGATTCACATTTCTCTTCCAGGTTGTTCATCAAATTCTTATTAGTTACAACCCTTTTAATCTGTAAAATTGTTTCTGTTCTATCCAATACCTGTAATTCCTCCAATTCTGCCCTGTTCTTACTGTTCAAGAGTGTGATGAGTTTTAAAGCCTGAGCAAGCTTATCAGTTAACTCATCTTTGGTCTTTTGTATCTCTGCCTGAGCTGCTAATAATAAATCTCTCTGCTCATATATAACCTGAATTGAAGGCCATTGAGTGTGAATGGCTTCAATTATGTTTTTCCATAGATTATTTTTTACAAATGAAATTTGCTCAGTGAAAGTTAGCTCTTTTTGTCAGCCCTTGATTTATTCTCCAAGTCTGATTTCCTTCTGTTCATGGGTTTTAGCATTTATCAGAGCTAACATATTTGTAACTTCAAGATTATCAATCATCTTCTTTAGGATGTTGATTTCATTAGTTTTCAAAAACATTTCCTCCATAGCTTTAACAATTTGGTCTGCTTCATCTGTTTGTTGAACCTGTGTTGTAGAAGAATATGTGGTTGAAGTAGTAGTTGAAATCACTGGCACTGCAGTTGCCGATGGTTCTTTTGGTGCTAGTTTCTCTGCTAATGTGGAAGCCACTGCTGTGGTAATCACTGGTATAACTGAAGGAATGATAGGAGTGTCAGGTTCTTTCACAGTTTCCTTCTCTTGGACTAGTTGGTCCATTTGGGATTCCATTTATTTGACCTGAGCAGCTAATTTGAGGATGAGCTTCATCATCTCTTCTTTTTCAGTTTGATCTTGAAGGATTTCTTTGGTTTGTGGATGTTCACTTTGAGGAAGCTTAAGCTATTTCCTCAAAGCTGCTATATCCTCATTCTTTTTCTTTGCCAACAATTATGCTACGTGAATATTTGAGGGATCATATCCCACCTGTAAAACTAAATCCTCTAAGGTTTTAATCCTTAGGTCCTTTGCATACAAAGATCCCTTGTCTAACTTCATTTGATCTTGCATATTAAGAATAGTATTCTATAACTTGGTAGCACTCATTTCTTTAGTCACCACTGTTGAATACAACATTTCAGAGCTATGTCTATTAAATTCAATTTGGTCCAGCTCATGAAAATTTTCAGTGTCTACCTCAAACTCCACCTTTTTATAATCTGCCATTGTTTTTGGTGCTGAGGTAGTTGGTTGAAAAAATGACATAATCATCTTGTTTGTAGAATAATCAAAGGCTGTCAGTAGCCTATTTTGGTTCCCAGGTTTTTGCTTGAGGAATTGAGAATATATTTATGATTTGATTTCCTCATTCTTCTGCTTTATCTGCTTATATTTATCCTTGATATCTAAATATTTTTCCTCAGCTGTTTGTGAGGAAGAGGCCTCCATATTATTCAGTTTTTCAATCATTTGAGTGTCATATTTACTTGTTGTTTTGTATTTTTCAATTTCTGCAAGTATTTCATTCACTATCACTGTTTCTTCATCATTATTTACTTCTGGATCATTTGTATCTTCAATGTCAATTACCTTTTCTTTCCCAACTGAACTAAATTTAAGCCTTTTATTATAAATCACTTTGAATTTAGTTTCTGTAGTTGTTTCTGCTGTGTATGATCCTTCTTCTCTGCCCCTTTTTGTTGATATTTATGGAAGATTTACAACTTCAAGAGCTTGTGTTGTACTCATTTTATCTGCTATCTCTATTGTATTAGCTGTATCTTTTAGTGTATTTTCTACCCACGCTACTTGGTTGGAAAACTTCTCAATCTCAGGCTTAAGCTCATGTATGAAGGGAGTCAATTTGCATTTTACCCTTAGACTGCTCAGGATCCCTTGAGGATCATAGTTCCATCAAACACTTTCTTGAAATTTAAACTCTGCTAATCTCTTTGTGATCTCTTTTTCTGCATCTTTGTTTTTTATGATAAAGGGACCAACCTGATTCTTTAACTGAAATTGAGTCTTTTTTCTAGCAGCCATGAAGTTAATAGAATCAGAATTGAGAATTTGTCTCAAATACTCCAGTGCAAAAATTCTCATGCTCAAATATCTAGGCAACTTATAAGGTAATAAGTTTGATCCAAAAATTCTTAACTCTGTATGCTTCTCATATAGATACCAATCTCCCACCTTACTCTGTTTTGAAAGTTGCAGGATTCTTTTCATTTCTTCACTAACTCTGGGCTATTCTGCTTTATTCAAGATGTTGATTGCTGGATGTAAAAAGAGGTCTGAAAAATCTGTGTAGGTGAAATCAGTATCCTCTTTCCTGAGCAAGGAAGTCCAGAAGATAATGGATAAAGGCTTACCCCCCAAGTCCATATTTTGCAGTGCAATAGGAAATCTATTAGCTTGAAATAATAAGAATAAGTGAAACAGATAGGATGAGTATCTAAAAACCCCTTCAGTGGTTAATTTGGTCAGCTGATAATGTATATTGTTGGCTATGAAACCAAAAAAATCAAAGATGATTGAAGGAGGTTGGCCTGGGGACAAAGTGGATAGAAAGCCTAGAATGGACACATCAGTGAATCCATATGTAAAGTATCCAAGTATAAAAGATAGCATATAGATAATATGTCTAAACCCTTAAGGGAGTTTAGCAGTGGAATAAGGAGGGTTTAACTTAGGAATGTCAACATGGGAAGGCATAAAGTTTTGAAATATCATGAATTTCTTGGGAAAGTCTAGACCTAAGTACAACTGGGTCAAAGCTTCTATAGTCAGGGGGACTGATTGAGGATCAAACTGTAATTGAAGCATTTGATTTATTGATTATGTTGTGATAGTAAAAAAGATTTCTCTATCAGCATTGACTATGGCCCTTTGATTTGGTTCATAATATTTTTGACATAATCTGATAAGATCTTGGCCAGGGTGGGTCAATAGAACTATATATTTGGGAAAATGAGTCTCCCAAATAGGCATTTTATCCTTGTCCAAGTATTTATCATAACACCAATTATGTATTTCCAAGAGGTTGAATTCTATAATATGATCAACAATTTTGTAGTCAATATCAGTCAATGGGAGGCTTTCTATAGCAGCTACAGGTGGTTGGAGGGGATTCACTTACACAGTGGATTTAGCAGTAAGGACTGGAGTATATTTAACAGCTTTAGATCCTTTAGATTTAGGGGGTTTGGATCCCCCAGGCTTAGTTGGTTTAGATCCTCCAGGTTTAATTGTGCTCTGTTTTTTAGTCATTCTGGGATACTTCTGCAAGATTAAATTGTCTGCAGAAGTTATTTTTCTTTTTCAGAGGATGAATTGGGCAATTTTCAAGAAAAATATAGTCTCTGTTGGTCTTTTTTGCTTAGTTAGGCTTCTTAGAGAATGTAAACTGGGATAAGACAGGAAACGAGGGTTTCCTGAATGGATTTTGATTGAAAAGGGAGATTTTAAGGTAAAATTAGGCTTCAAACCATTTTCTATCTTTAAATTTGGTCTTCAGGGGCTTAAAACTTGAGCAAATTGGCTTCAAGGAGTGACTTTTGCAATATAGAACTTCCTGGAAAAAAATTTCCAGGGTTTGGCCTCTTTTTGGCATTTTTTAGGCAATTTTAAGCCGGTCAAAAATCTTAATCAAGGGCCTGGTTCTATTAACGAAGGTTTAAAATTGAATTTACAGGCTTCAATTTGTCGGAAAATACCTTAAACGCAGGTATTTGGCTTCTTGAAAGGTTCTGCGAGGATCTTGGTTGACTCTGAGCTTTATGCTAGTATACTAGATTGGCGTGAATCTTTGCAGGTCTTCTGAACGGTAGATTTTGGTTGAATTTGGAGTCTAAGCGGGAAAAATAGTGTTCAGGGGTTTTAACATAGTAGGGAGGCTCCTTCTGCATTTGAAAATGATAAATAAAATGTTAAAATTTAACTTTATCAAATGTTTTATGGTATGTTTTAATCGCGATTTCATGCATTGAATGCAAGTCAATTCCATGGTGGGAGGGCAGTGTAAACAACGAAACCATAAGGAGGTTATCGCATGCATTTTAGGTGGTAAATGGTTTTCTTTCATATGCACGCGATCAACTGAGAAGTTGCCACGTCAAAGAGGGCAGAATGGGAAAAACAACCTTTTTCGCGTCCATTTTGCATTTGAGTGGATGATTAGTTTTGGTGTGCGATATCAATCTGGGGTCATTAGATCTGTGGCTCGGGTGTGAAGCATTGAGATTTAAAGGAAAGCTACGCCTTAACAAAGGTGGGACCGAGATCTCTTTATGTGGGGTGGCGGTTAAAAATTACGTTTTAAAACCTTATGAAATATGAACAAAACAAAGGTTTTAAACACGTAATTCGGGGTTTATGTATAGTTTAAATATGTCGCGGGTTAATAATATGAAGTATGAGGCTTCATGTAGTATGGCGGATATGAATAATGACGGGTTTAAAATTTATTTAAAACAAACCTTAGTCTTATTTTAATCGAACTTTGGGTTAGAAGTTTAGGCGGAAGGTGCATATATAAAGCGAAATGTTTATATAGAGGCGAGAGTCGGCTTGTTATGCACGGTTGAGTAAGTAACTCGAGTTAACTTTATGTAAAGCACGGGGCTTTACATAACGGGAAAAATGAAATGGGGACAATTTTCAGCTTTGCAACATTAACCTTAGCCTTAGGTTAAATGCAGGAAAAGGTGACTTTGTTTGCGAAAAGGTGGATTATTTCATGGTGGTGCTTCTAAGATTTTTAACCTTTATAAAATGATAAAATATCATCCAAAACTTAGGTTAAAACGCTGATGAGTGGGGTATTGTATTTTATTTCAAAACACATAGAATATGTTCCAAAACTCATTGTCGCAATTATTGTATTATATAGCTTTAAACCTTGTGAAACGTTTAACAACTATAGGTGGTGGGATATTTACTTAATGTTATTTTTAGACCAAAGGGCGCTTTATTTGGGTTTTATTTTGATATGTGGATAATAAATTTGGTCCAAAATCTTTGTAATAGTGGGTTTTTTGAGGGTATTTAGATATAGGGAGTTAAATATATAGGATAAGGTATTTATTTAAGGATTTTAATAACATATGTTAAAAGTTAATATGAAAGGGAGAATAGAATGCATACAAAATACACAATATGACTAAGTAAAGTGAATAAGTAAAGCAAAGCTTGTCTTTTCATTCTTTCACCAATTTACTTAGGATAAAGCATTTTTGAGGGTTTTTGTATGTTTCTGAGTGAAGGAAGTTAATCATATGGGGTTTTATGTTTCATTAAGTAAGAATAAGTATTTACTTATGAAAATGAGTTAAAATGTATGAATAGAGGATAAATAATGATAAATGGGAATTTAACATTTTCAACTAACCAGTCATCGAGCCTTAGGTACGATCCTAATAGAAGTCATAGAAATGCTCTGAGCCTGTTTGACTGATAGTATAAAACACTAAATACTTACAGGGGATGGGAAATTAGTGATTTTTTGCCTGATGATGAATATTACATGCTTTTTCCCACTTGTTTCTACCTACCCAACATTACTCTAACATTTTTTCTTCCTTTTGGCAAGTTCACTTAAGCTTACAAGCTTGAAACATTTATTCTTTTGAAAGCATAAACTATCTAATTCTACCTTATTTCAACTGAGGGCTTAGATTAAACTGTTGAGCTCGTCATTATTTTCTACCTAACTAATGATTTGTCAGGATTAAACTATCTGACAAATATTTATTCACTATCTAAAACATGGAAATTGAAAACATAACAAGTCAAGATTAAACAGTTTAACTCATCATGGATTATGGCATTTATTGACACTGCTATAATCATTTGAAAAAAGTAAAAAGTAGTGGCATTTGGACTTGCACACTTTCATGTCTTATTTTCATCTTTTTCTTTTGGGGTTTATATTTTTTTAAGTCCTTAGATATTTCTTTTAGGACTTTTTACCCTCTTTTTGATTTTTTTATTATTCATTATTTTGATTTTTTTTAAAATATGGGAAAACAACTTGCAGAAAGCAAGGTATGTACATATTTTACAAGACCATCAAAAGTCAATTCAAAATTATGAATCATATATTTATAGGACTCTAACAACGACTTCACATGGGGATGACATTTCCTTGTGAGATGTCAAGAACTCTAAGACTAGTAGCCTTCCATTTTGACCATGATGATCCAGAAATTGTCTTTTGTTTTCTGCAAAAACTCATATTTATGACATCTTACTCTTCAAATCTTAGGGCCTTCTCTTCGGGCTTCAACTTTGGAAAGAAAATATCCAATGCAATCTAAAAACTTGAATGGATATTTACAATGATGTAAAAGTAACTGTGACTAACTATTGGTTAATTCAAAGGAATAGTAGTGTTTGAGCATTCTACCATTAATTGGTCCTTCTTGAATATCTGTTCCATCCAAATCTTTGATAAAGAAAGCATTGTTACCCCTATATCCATAAATTACATAAGGTCCTTTCCATAGAAAATCAAACTTCCCATGCTTACCTTTGTCCTCTCTCCTAGAATCCCATTTTAAAACTTGATCTCTAATGTAAAAGTCATCTTCTTTACTTCTTATATCAAAAATTTTCTCAACTTTATCCTGAATGACTTGAGATTTTTCATAGACTTCTTCCCTTGTTTGCTGTAGATGAATAGTTTGATTTATCCTCATTTGTATATCATTGATTTCCACTTGTGATTCTTGAATGATCTTCATTACTGGAGCACCTAAGGATGATGGAAAAACAACATCCATCCCACATACAATTTGGTAAGGGGAAGTGCCAATTGACTTTTTTGTAGTAAGTCTATTTTCCCATAAGGCATAGAATAAATTTTTATTCCAAGTCTTTTTGTTGTCTTCAAGTAATTTTTTGATGATATTTACAAGGATTTTATTTGAGGATTCAGCTAGGCCATTACCCTAGGGGTAATATGCAGTAGAGTGACCTAGGGTAATATGATACTTGTGACAAAAGGCAATAAATTTCTTAGATTTAAATGCTGCTGCATTATCAGTAATAATTTTCTGTGGGCATCCAAATCTTGATAAAAGGTTGTTTTCTATGAAAGAGATAATGACTGTATCAGTGGCTTGTCTGGTAGGAATGGTTTCAATCCACTTAGTGAAGTAATCTGTGGCAGTCAAAATCCACTTATGTTGGCCAGAGGATGGGGGGTGAATTCCTCCAATGAAGTCTAAACCCCATTTTTGAAATGGCATTTCAGTTGAAATAGGCTTTAAGGGTAAAACTAACAATTTCTTTTTTCCTTCAAAAATTTGAAATTTATGACATGAAGTAACAAATTTCTTAACATCAGCAAATAAGGTAGGCTAGTAAAAACCATCTCTAAGGATCTTATCAGCAGTACTTTTTCAATATAAATGCCCTCCACAGTCACCTGCATGAAATTATTCAAGGATTTTATCAGCTTCTACTTTCAGTAATCAGTTTAATAATATCCCACTTTGCTCTTTCAAAAAAGCACATTATCTAAAATACAAAATCTCATTGCTTTAAGTTTAAGAAAACTGGCTTTTGTCCTTGATAATCCAGGAGGAGCTTGTAAGTTGGTAAGTACAAAGATAATATCTGATTACTAAGGTGAATCTAGAAAGGCTTCACTGATCATTGGAGTCGCCATCTCTTCCTGGTCATCAATCTGAGCGATACAATTTATTTCTAATGCATTACAGTTGGATTCAGCCATCAATCTGGCTAATCCTTGTCCTTTAATGAGTTTAGTTGGTTTAATCTCTATGTCATATTCTAGGATAGTGGAAATCCACTTACCTCTTCTTCCATCAGGGCCATCCTGAGTAAGAATGTCTTTAACTACAGAATTAGGGACATAAGCAATTATGTGGGAATAGAGAATGTAAACTCTGAAATATTTTATGGCCTTAACCAAAGCTAAGGCTTGTTTCTCCATTATGTTATATTTTAGAGGTGCATCTCTAAGGGTTTTACTGAAAAAATCTATAGCCTTTTCAAAACCTTGATCATTCTTTTGTAGTAAAACTGTAGCAATGGTATGCTCTGATGCAAAAGAAAAAATTATAAAGTCTTTTTTGAAATCTTGACTGATTAAGACTGGTGTTTTAGTTAAAGCCTGTTTTATGGATTCAAATGATTGTTTGGCTTTAACAATCCATTTTAAAGTTGAGTATTTTTTGAGCATATTGTTTAGTTCTCTAATGATTTCAACTAAGTTTGAAATAAACCTTCTCAAAAATTTAATTTTACCTAAGAAATCTTGTAATTCTTTGATATTTCTAGGTGGATGAATGTTCAAAATTGCTTCTATCCTAGCAGGATCAATTCTAATTCCTTATTTTTAAATTATGTGTCCTAGTAACATACCTTTCTCTAATCCAAAGAGAGTTTGCTTGGGATTTAAAGAGATGCCAAATTTCCTACATTTAATAAAGACCTGTCTCAAATGATCCAAGTGTTCATTATTTGATTTGGAAAATACAATAATGTCATCTAGATAAATTACCAAGAAGTCATGAATCTCCTTAGCAAAGGCTATGTCCATAGCTCTCTGAAAGGTTGCTCCTGCATTCATCAGACCAAAGGGCATTTTCACATACATGAAAATGCCCCAAGGAGTGGTGAAAGTTGTTTTGGCCTGATCTTCCGTTTGGACTAGGATCTGGTTGTATCCTGAAAAACCATCTAACAAAGAAATTCTAGAGGAGCCAACTACCCTTTGTAATATATGATCCATCTTTGGTAAAGGGTAATTATCTTTTAAAGACACTTTGTTATTTTTAAATTCGACACATAACTTAATTTCTCCAGTTTTATTTCTTGTTGGAACTAGGTTTGAAACCCAATCAGAATATCTAATTGGTGCAATAATCTGAGCATCATACATGCATTTTACTTCCTTTTCTATTAAAGGTAATAGAAGAGGATTAATTCTCCTCAATTTTTGTTTGAAGGGTTTTTGATCATCTTTTATGGGAATTTTGTGTTGAATTGTGTTTGTGTCATAAGCTTTGAGATCTTCATAACTCCAAGCAAACACATCTTGATATTCCTTTAAAAGATCAATGTATTTTTGCTTTTCTTGTGGAGGTAAATATTTAGAAAATTTAATCATTTTTTGTTTTAATTTTTTCCCAATTTTATATTCCTCAATGTCAGGCCTAACTGGTTCCATTTTTGGCTTTTTAGGCACGTCATTGGAATAAAAAAGGTCTTCCAAAGGGGTTAAACCTTTAGGAAAAAATTTATCTTTTAGATCTAACATGTCAATTTATTCTTCAATGATTTCCTCAATATCTATATTCTCTAAGTTATCTATATCAGATTGAGTAAATACAGTTGGTTTGTTAAATTTATGTACATCTATGTTATCTATTTCACAATTAAAATCTGAATCTATTTTACAGTCTGTATCTATTTTACAATTTTGAAATTCTTACTCATTATTTAAAAAATGGTAAATCTATTCATCCTAAGAGAAACTCTGCCAGTACTTGAGGTTGTCTTGGATAATTGGTCTATGTTTAACCTCAACAGTATACCTATGAGTTGGTTGGAATGATAAGTTACAAGTACTAGCAAAAGTTGCTAGATAGTGTGCTTGAATGTTTTTTTTTTTGGGTATAGCAGCAAATTTGCATTCCAATAAATCATCAGTTAAATCAGTTGCCGTATCTCTGTATCTAGTTAGTATAGGATTATAAACATAATATTCTCCATTTATTTTCTTAATGATTAATTCCGAATCTCCCATGATTAGTATTATTTTTCCTCCTAAGTTTTTGATGATCCGGAGGCCTAGAATGAGTGCCTCATACTCTGCCATGTTATTGGTACATTTGAAGTTGATTCTGAAGGCATGTCCTTCTGAATGATTATTTTCCATATTTGTAATCCATACTCCTGCTCCTGCTCGTAATTTTTTTACATAGCCATCAAAGTATAAGTGCCAAAGGGACTCATGAAATATGTTGTCATTGTTTGGTTTTGGCTTTTTATCAATCAGTTCAGTTTGGATTTCATTGTTATCAGCGTTACATAGAATAAAAGAGTCAAGGTCAGTTGGTGTAATAGAAATGGGGTAATTTATGGATCTCTCAGCACTACTGACCATGAATTTCATTAATGTTTCCCTATATAGATTTTTGGGTTGACCAAACACTGATATAGTAGCATAGGTCATGTCCATATGTAGAGGTCCCTTCAACTTTGCTCCCCATGAGCGAGAAAGAAGCATACCATACTTTGGTGGGATGTCAGCTACTACAATGTCCATTACCATACTCTTACTAGGGTACTGAACTAAATTCACACACAAGTCTTTAATTAATCCTAAGCACTTAACTTTGCTAGAATCAAATGAAAACAAATATTTGTAAGGCCTGGTTATTTCTAGATTAAGAGTTTCCATGATAACTTTGGGCATTAAATTATGAGAAGCTCCTGAATCTAATATAGTGTTGTGTAAAATATGATCATGGATGGTAGGACTGATATAGAAAGGAGAGACTGATCCATCTGAATGCTTTCCATTCACATCAGGGCTGAAAATCAACTCTGGTTGATCATCATTCAAATTAATGGCATCTTCACCATCATTCGTATTCAAAGTTTAAGTTATAGTTGATTTGTATAAGTCATTTTTAACCAATTCTGTTAAAGGAATATGTATTTTTAACTTAGCAATTTTAGACTGAATATTGAATGAGAGTTGAGATTTACTAATTTGAACTAATTCATCTTTAGTAACCGTAATCTGAGTTGGTTCTTCTTGATTTTCAACAGTTGTATTTTTATCTTCAATTGTCTTGGCATTCTCTGTCTGAGTTTCTTGAGTTTTGCTGCTTTTAATTTTTTTTTCAAGGACTGTTTGTGTGGCAGTAGAAATTTTATCAGACTCAGAATTATCAGCAGGTGTTCTAGGATTATCTGTTCTTTGATTTGCTGATTTAGAATAAGCAAAAATCTTTTTAGGATTAGAATTTGTTGTTTTTACTGAATTAGAAGCTTTAGCAGTATTAGCTTTCTATGCATATTTGGAAGATTGAGCTACTTCATCAGTAATATCAACAATTTTTGGACTTGTTGATTTTTTAGGACTGGAAGGATTGGAATTTTGCTTATTTTCCCTTGGGAGAATTTGCAAAAATTTTGTTTTTGGGGCTTTTACATTTTTCTTATTTTGATTTTGGGAATTTTTTTTCTTAGAAGACTCATTATTTTTCTTGTTTCTAAGATTATACTGACTATGAATTTCATTTATAGAAAAGTCATAACCTTGTTTGTAGTCAAATGATTCACTGGAGTTTAATTTGAGTTGTTGAAGCTCAAATAGTTGCAGATCTTCCCGAGTGAGGAAAATGGTGTTGTTTTAATCTATTCCCATTAGATGATTGATGTCATCCTCATCTTCATCATTATTCTGAGAACTTCCAGCATAGTTCTCTTGGAATGGGGGCCTAATGTTTTGGTCTGGAGCAACTTCTTTAGCTTTTCCAGAATTAGTGTTTCTTCTGAAATTGGGATTTCTAATATGAGGTTGATTATCCCATTGAGGTTTTCTATCTATATTATCTAATCTTTCTACCACCATTTCTAAAGTTTTAGCAAATAAATCCATTTTAACATTTGATTTTGAACTTTCCTCTTTAATTTTAACTCTTCTTTCATTTCTAAGTCTACCCTTCCTAGCTAAAATATTGATTTCTACACTGACATCATCTAATTGCATATGTTCTAAGGTTTGGGCATCTCTTTCTCTTAATTGATAGGCCATATCTGTATCAAATCCATCAGGGAATTTGAGCAGAACAGAGTAAGGTGTAGGTTTAAGATTTGTAGGTATTGTATTGTAGACACTGTTGTACCTAGTGCAATACTCTTGGACAGACTTAGTAGGAGATCTTTTCAAGGCATCAAACTCAGAAAAAATTTGAAGGGGTTCTTTTTCTTTTCCCATTTATTTAAAAATATTCTATGAAATACAGCTAAATCAACTACACTACTAGGAGCTAAATTTTTGAGCCATTTTTTAACTTCTATTGTCAAACTCTAGGCAAATAACCTCATCTCGACATCTGACTCATCAATTTCATAAATTTCACAGAAATATGTCATTTTAGTTACATGTTGTTGAGCAGTATATTGTGAAATGCCATCAAACAATGGTACATTTTTTTGGTAATCTTGAAGCATGTCATGGAGGTTTTGGGGTAAGACAAGGGGAGCATACCTAGCAGCCATGGCTTGAAGCTTTGCTGAGCTGGGAGGTATAACAGTAATGATAGGGGTAGTGCTGGATATGGCAGATGATGAACTAAAAACTGTAGTTGAAGAGCTGGGAAATGAAGCTGGTATGTAAATGGGATTGCTAGGAAATAAAGATGTGGTGCTTATAAAATATGAATGCAAAGTAGTGGATGCAGTGGATTGAGTGGATGAATGAAATACTATCCTAGGTTGCAAAGGAAATCTAGGAATGAAATGATATGTAGATGAACATGCAGTAGTATCTATAAATGAAGTAATAACATATAAATATGAATCTGCTGTTGGTATTATTGTTGTATGCAATTGAGAAACTGGAGGTTTTATGTAAGACAACAAATGAGCTAATTCAATAGCTTCATTAATATCTGTAATCAATGAAACATTAATCTTTTCAACTGTATTTTGATATTTAGATTTATTTGACTTTGTTCCTACTGAAATATTTTTCTGTTTTGCATTCAAAAATGAAAGAAAAACAAGATCTATAATAGTATTTTTCAAATCAGTTTCAGATTTAGTTTTAAACAATGAATATTCAAATTTTAGATCAAAATACATATCATTTAAACTCACTAACTCTTTGGGTAAAGAATTGGCTTTTATTAATGCTACTTTAGTTTCTAAATTGATAGTTTGTTTTTTCTTTTTACCAATCTGATCCGGGTTATCTACTATAACTGAAGGCTTAGGATCCGGGTTAGACCTGGTATAGTAAGTTTTCCTAGAAGCCAGAAAGACTGTTTTGAATACCCACAACCTATAAAAATAATCTTAAAGTAAAAAGATAATTGAAAGATATTCCTTTAAGACTAAATTTAAGACTGGAGATTGGTTAGTTCCCCAGTATGTTATTACTCTAGTAATTTCTTAAGTTGTGGGATTTTGAGTTTTTAGTCAAAGAATACTAGAGGTAACCACAAACCTACTTGAAATTCTAGGATCTAGCCTTCCTAGAATTCAGAGAGGGCTCTCTCTTTAAGATTTATATTTGTTCGATTTATAAATGTTAGGCTAGTTATGAAAGTACAATTTGGTTTTGATTTAAAGGGTTTGGTGGGGAAAAATCACTTGGAGGTAAGATAGAGAGAAATATACTTGTCCATTGTGCTATGAAGTCTAAATCAAGCTAGCAGCACTAGAAATCAAGACTAAAAAGGTACAAATATATTCAGGGCAATATAGATAACCCTCAGAGATTTGGGAAAGTGGTTTTTGTGAGATTGTATGATTGGGATAAAGGGCACTTAAGGATCCTTTGATCGGGAAAATGGAAGTAGGAGGCAGAGGTCAAATGGGAGAAGGAGAAATTAAGGGTTCCTTGCACCGGAAATCAGAAGGAAACATTAAAATGGCAACTAGTTAAAGATGGGGAGCACTTGCCTAATCCTATAGTAATACTCCTAGTTACACATTCAGAAAGAACAAACATAAAATGAATGCATGAAACTTAGAAAAGGAAACAGTGACAAGTAGGAAGTACATCACTCATCAGCTTATCATAGGGATCCTGAATTATGATGATAGTCATCTTGTCCAGTTTGCTACTTCGAATTCAAACACACAATAGCCTCCAATGTCCAACAAAATGTCTATAATAATTCCAGCCATTTTATTCCACACTGAATACTTCTAATGTAGAAGTATTTATACAAAATGTATTTACAAATATCCTAGGAGACATCTAGGAATATCTTTAGGAAAAAGAAAATATCTTTACATAATAAGAGGGACAGCTGCTTAACAGATCATCAAGTTGTCCTCTTATCCAAAATAAATAGGATTGTTTTATCTAACAAGGAGCTTTTGATTGATTAGCTGTCCTGCTTGCTGGCTGCTAGAAAATATCTGGCTTTTGACTTGCCTTCGCTGACACTCTTTCATCTGATACTCTTTAACGCTGCTACAATTTCACTGTTTTACTACTGTAAAAATATATCTTTTTGCAGTAAAATCAACAAACTTTTTTTTTAATTTCACTGTTCTTTTCACTGCTTTCTTGACTGTTCCTTGAAGGTAACCTTTCTTCACTTTTTTACCTCTCATTTTTACATTAAATCACTAAATGTTTGCCACTGTTCTTCATTGGGAATTTTGAAATTATTTAGCTTTCTAAAATTCTCATCAGCCTCCGTGTATTTAGCAAAAGTGGGCTTGAAAACAAAGAGATGTTTAATCTCATGTTGTAAAAACAACAAATCTTCAAAATCCTGAAGGAGGACTTTTCCTGTCAGAGTGCCTTGTGGTAATGGTTTGCTAACTTGCTCCTTGGCAAATTCCCTGATCTTTTTATCATAATTCTTCTGGGGCATCAATTTTTCATTAAAAACATGGATGTCTGGTAGACCCCTTTGTCTTAAGTTTGTGTATTTTACCATAAATTTTTTTATGGCAATGTTCATTGATTCACATTTCTCTTCCAGGTTGTTCATCAAATTCTTCTTAGTTACAACCCTTTTAATCTGTAAAATTTTTTTTGTTCTATCCAATACCTGTAATTCCTCCAATTCTGCTTTGTTCTTATTGTTCAAGAATGTGATGAGTTTTAAAGCCTGAGCAGGCTTATCAGTTAACTCATCTTTGGTATTTTGAATCTCTTCCTGAGCTGCTAATAATAAATCTCTCTGCTCATATATAACCTGAATTGAAGGCCATTGAGTGTGAATGGCTTCAATTATGTTTGTCCATAGATGATCTTTTACAAATGAAATTTTCTCAGTGAAAGTTTGCTCTTTTTGTAAGCCCTTGATTTTTTCTCCAAGTCTGATTGCCTTCTGTTCATGGGTTTTAGCATTTATCAGAGCTAACTTATTTGTAACTTCAAGATTATCAATCATCTTCTTTAGGATGTTGATTTCATTAGTTTTCAAAGACATTTCCTCCATAGGTTTAACAATTTGGCTTGCTTCATCTGTTTGTTGAACCTGTGTTGTAGAAGAATATGTGGTTGAAGTAGTAGTTGAAATCACTGGCACTGCAGTTTCCAGTGGTTCTTTTGGTGCTAGTTTCTCTCCTAATGTGGAAACCACTGCTGTGGTAATCACTGGTATAACTGAAGGAATGATAGGAGTGTCAGGTTATTTCACAATTTCATTCTCTTGGACTAGCTGGTCCATTTGGGATTCCATTTCTTTGATCTGAGCAGTTAATTTGAGGATGAGATTCATCATATCTTCTTTTTCAGTTTGATCTTGAAGGATTTCTTTGGTTTTTGGATGTTCACTTTGAGGAAGCTTAAGCTGTTTCCTCAAAGCTGCTATATCCTCATTCTTTTTCTTTATTAACAATTCTACTGCTTGAATATTTGAGGGATCATATCCCACCTATAAAACTAAATCCTCTAAGGTTTTAATCTTTAGGTCCTTTGTATACAAATATCCCTTGTATAACTTCATTTGATCCTGCATATTAAGAATAGTATTCTGTAACTTGGTAGCACTCATTGATTTAGTCACCACTGTTGAATACAACATTTCAGAGCTATGTCTATGAAATTCAATTTGGTCCAGCTCATGAACATTTTCAGTGTCTACCTCAAACTCCACCTTTTTATAATCTGCCACTGGTTTTGGTGCTGAGGTAGTTGGTTGCAAAAATGACATAATCATCTTGTTTGTAGAATAATCAAAGGCTGTGAGTAGCCTATTTTGATTCCTATGTTTTTGCTTGAGGAATTGAGAATATATTTCTGATTTGATTTCTTCATTCTTTTGCTTTATCTGCTTATATTTCTCCTTGATATCTAAATTTTTTTCCTCAGCTGTTTGTGAGGAAGAGGCCTCCATATTATTCTGTTTTTCAATCATTTGAGTGTAATCTTTACTTGTTGTTTTTTCTTTTTCAATTTCTGCAACTATTTCATTCACTATCATTGTTGCTTCATCATTATTTACTTCTGGAGCATTTGTATCTTCAATGTCAATTACCTTTTCTTTCCAACTGAACTGAATTTAAGCCTTTTATTATAAATCAATTTGAATTTTGTTTTTGTAGTTGTTTCTGCTGTGTATGCTCCTTCTTCTTTGCCTCTCTTTGTTGATATTTATAGCTGCTTTACAACTTCAAGAGCTTGTGCTGTATTGATTTTACCTATTGTCTCTGTTGTATTAGCTGTATCTGTTAGTGTATTTTATATCCACTCTAATTGGTTGGAAAACTTCTCAATCTCAGGCTTAAGCTCATGTATGAAGGGATTCAATTTTCATTTTACTCTTAGACTGCTCAGGATCCCTTGAGGATCATAGTTCCATGGAACACTTTCTTGAAATTTAAACTCTGCTAATATCTTTGTGATCTCTTTTTCTGCATCTATGTTGTTTATGATAAAGGGACCAACCTGATTCTTTAACTTAAATTGAGTCTTTTTTCTAGCATCCATGAAGTTAATAGAATCAAAATTGAGAATTTGTCTCATATACTCCAGTGCAAAAATTCTCATGCTCAAATATTTAGGCAACTTATAAGGTAATAAGTTTGATAAAAAAATTCTTAACTCTGTATGCTTCTCATATAGATACCAATCTCCCGCTTTACTCTGTTTTAAAATTTATAGGATTCTTTTCATTTCTTCACTGACTCTAGGTTGTTCTTATTTATTCAAGATGTTCATTGCTGGATGTAGAAAGAGGTCTGAAAAATCTATGTAGGTGAAATCAGTACCCTCTTTCCTGAGCAAGGAAGTCCAGAAGATAATGGATAAAGGCTTACCCTCTAAGTCCATATTTTGCAATGGAATAGGAAATCTTTCAGCTTGAAAGAATAATAATAAGTGAAACAGATAGGATGAGTATTTAAAAACCCCTTCAGTGGGTAATTTGGACAGCTGATAATGTATGTTGTTGGCTATGAAACCAGAAAAATCAAAGATGATTGAAGGAGGTTGGCCTGAGGACAAAGTGGATAGAAAGCCTAGAATGGAATCATTAGTGAATCCATCTGTAAAGTATCCAAGTATAAAAGATAGCATAGAGATAATATGTCTAGACCCTTCAGGGAATTTAGTAGTGGAATAAGGAGGGTTTAACTTAGTAATGTCAACATGGGAAGGCATAAAGTTTTGAAATATCATGAATTTCTTAGGAAATTATAGACCTAAGTACAATTTGGTCAAAGATTCTATAGTCAGGGGGACTGATTGAGGATCAAACTGTAATTGAAGCATTTGATTTATTGATTCTGCTGTGATAGTAAAAAGGATTTCTCTATCAGGATTGACTATGGCCCTTTGATCTGGTTCATAATATTTTTGACATAATCTGATAAGATCTTGGCCAGGGTGGGTCAATGGAACTATATATTTGGGAAAATGAGTCTCCCAAATAGGCATTTCATCCTTGTCCAAGTATTTATCATAACACCAATTATGTATTTCCAAGAGGTTGAATTCTACAATAGGATCAACAATTTTGTAGTCAATATCAGTCAATGGGAGGCTTTCTATAGCAGCTATAGGTGGCTGGAGAGGATTCAATGACACAGTGGATTTAGCAGTAAGGACTGGAGTATATTTAACAACTTTAGATCCTTCAGATTTAGGGGGTTTGGATCCCCTAGGCTTAGTTGGTTTAGATCCTCCAGGTTTAACTGTGCTATGCTTTTTAGTCATTCTGGGATACTTCTGAAAGATTAAATTGTTTGGAAAAGCTATTTTTCTTTTTTAGAGGATGAATTGGGCAATTTTCAAGAAAAACATAGTCTCTGTTGGTCGTTTTTGCTTAGTTAGGCTTCTTAGAGAATGTAAACCGGGATAAGACAGGAAACAAGGGTTTCCTGAATGGATTTTGATTGAAAAGGGAGTTTTTAACGTAAAATTAGGCTTCAAACCCTTTTCTGTCTTTAATTTTGGTCTTCAAGGGCTTAAAAATTGAGGAAATGGGCTTCAAGGAGTGACTTTTGAAATACATAATTTCCTGGAAAAAATTTGCCAGGGTTTGGCCTCTTTTTGGCGTTTTTTAGGCAATTTTAAGCCGATCAAAACTCTTAATCAAGGGCCTGGTTCTATTAATAAAGGTTTAAAATTGAATTTATAGGCTTGAATTTGTCAGAAAATACCTTAAACGCAGGTATTTGGCTTCTTGAAAGGTTCTGCAAGGATCTTGGTTGACTCTGAGCTTTCTGCTGGTACACTGGATTGGCATAAATCTTTGCAGGTCTTTTGAATGGTAGATTTTGGTCGAATTTGGAGTCTCAGTGGGAAAAATAGTGTTCAGGGGTTTTAAGACAATAGGGAGGCTCCTTCTGCGTTTGAAAATGATAAATAAAATGTTAAAATTGAACATTATCAAATGTTTATGGTATGTTTTAATCCCGATTTCGTGCATTGAATGCAAGTCAATTCCATGGCGGGAGGGCAGTTTAAACAGCGAAACCATAAGGAGGTTGTCACGTGCATTTCAGGTGGTAAATGGTTTTCTTTCATATGCACGTGATCAAATGAGAAGTTGCCACGTCAAAGAGGGAGAAATGGGCAAAAGAACCTATCCATTTTGCATTTGAGTGGATGATTAGCTTTGGTGCGCGATATCAATCTGGGGTTGTTAGATATGTGGCTTGAGCACGAAGGGTTGAGATTTAAAGGAAAGTTGTGGCTTAACAAAGGTGGGACCGAGATATCTTTATGCGGGGTGGCAGTTAAAAATTACGTTTCAAACCTTTATGAAATGTGAACAAAACAACGGTTTTACACACGTAATTCGGGGTTTATGTATAGTTTAAATATGTTGCAGGTTAATAATATGAAGTGTGAGGCTTCATATAGTATGGCGGATATGAATAATGGCGGGTTTAAATTTTATTTAACACAAACCTTAGTCTTATTTTAATCGAACTTTGGGTTAGAAGTTTAGGTGGCAGGTGCATATATAAAGAAAAATGTTTACATAGAGGTGAGAGTCGGCTTGTTATGCGCGGTATAGTAAGTAACTTGGGTTAAATTTATGTAAAGCATGGGGCTTTACATAATAGGAAAAATGAAATGGGGACGGTTTTCAGCTTTGCAACGTTAACCTTAGCCTTAGGTTAAATGTAGGAAAAGGTGACTTTGTTTGCAAAAAGGTGGATTATTGCATGGTGGTGCTTCTAAGCTTTTTAACCTTTGTAAAATGATAAAATATCATCCAAAACTTAGGTTAAAACGTTGATGAGCGGGGTATTGTATTTTATCTCAAAATACATAGAATATGTTCCAAAACTCATTGTCGCGATTATTGTATTATATAGCTTTAAACCTTGTGAATGGTTTAACAACTATAGGGAGCAGAATATTTACTTAATGTTAGTTTTAGACCAAAGGGCGCTTTATTTGGGTTTTATTTTGACATGTGGATAATAACTTTGGTCCAAAATCTTTGTAATAGTGGGGTTTTTTAGGGTATTTAGATATAGGGACTTAAATATATAGGATAAGGTATTTATTTAAGGATTTTAATAACATATGTTAAAAGTTAATATGAAAGGGAGAATATAATGCACACAAAATACACAATATGACTAAGTAAAGTGAATAAGTAAAGCAAAGCTTTTCTTTTTATCCTTTCACCAATTTACTTAGGATAAAGCATTTTTGAGGGTTTTTGTATGTTTCTGAGTGAAGGAAGTTAATCAGATGGGGTTTTTGTTTGATTAAGTAATAATGAGTCTTTACTTATGAAAATGAGTTAAAATTTATGAATAAGGGATAAATAATGATACATGAGAATTTAACATAAGAATTTAACATTTTCAACTAACCAGTCATTGAGCCTTGGGTCCGGTCCCAACAGAAGTCAGATAAATGCTCTGAGCTTGTTTGACTAATAGTCTAAAACACTAAATACTTACAAGGAATGGGAAATTAGTGATTTTTTTCCCGATGATGAATATTACATGCTTTTTCCCACTTGTTTCTACCTACCCAACATTACTCTAACATGTTTTCTTCCTTTTGGCAAGTTCACTTAAGCTTGCAACCTTGAAACATTTATTCTTTTGAAAACATAAACTATCTAATTCTACCTTATTCCATCCGAGGGCTCAGATTAAACTGTTTAGCTCCTCATTATTTTCTACCTAACTAATGATTTGTCAGGATTAAAATGTCTAACAAATATTTATTCACTATCTAAAACATGGAAATTGAAAACATGACAAGTCAATATTAAACAGTTTAACTCATCATGGATTATGCCATTTATTGACACTCTTCCATAATCATTTGCAAAAAGTAAAAAGTAGTGGCATTTGGACTTGCACACTTTCATGTATTATTTTCATCTTTTTCTTTTGGGGTTTATATATTTTTAAGCCCTTTGATCTTTCTTTTAGGACTTTTACCCTGTTTTTGATTTTATTATTATTTATTATTTTGATTTTTTTCAAAATATGGGAAAACAACTTGCAGAAAGCAAGGTATGTACATATTTTACAAGACTATCAAAAGTCAATTCAAAATTATGAATCCTATATTTATAGGACCCTAACAAGACCTACCAACACAAAGCAGGGGATCAACACGATAAAAACCTTGATGTTGTTGACACTCCAAACTCGTTGGGCATATGGGCATGTCAAACTGATATAGAATTTGCAAACCCCATATCAAATTTAGTATGTAATCACTAAATACAGTATTATCGATACCATACACATTCCAACAAAAATTGATAATTAAGATAAATACTCAATAACAAAATGCAGTAACAATAAAAATTTATATCCCCACCTGGTCGTTCCATCAAACAGTGGAGGAGGCTCTGATATAGAGGTGAGAAGGGGTGGAATTAAATAGTGGAAATCGAGCAATACAACACCATGGAAAATATTTTGGTAAATCAGGTACACGTTTTGATAAAATGAATGAAATATATAGTCAAACAATTGAGTGATTTATACCTACAGTGCTTCCATCTTAACCAGGAGTATTACTGTTATGTAAATGTGTCTGCTAAAAAAATTTCAAAAGCTTATTGTCCCATTATCTGTGGAAGAATAAGAACCCTACATACTGTCAATAATGAAATGAAATGGATGGATTTATGAAGTGCTACCTGCAACTGCTATGCGGTTCTTACAAACAATCAATGAAAATTACCAACGTTAAGACATTACCAGGAAAATTCATGCACATACAGAATGCCCAAATGCCTTGTGGTGTGGTAAGTATAAGTGTATTCACATGTTATAATGCAGTTGCAAGTGCCTCAACCCACCATTCTTCCCATAACTAAAATACCCACCATTCCATAACGTAGATGGTCATATTTTTGCAAATGCTTGACATACAACATCCCCTACATAAGATATTATTGTTGAAGCCTTAAAAAAAAAATTACAAACTACATACCAGGTGCTCCAAAAAGAAATTTCCTGCGTCTTTCTCCATGTAAATTTATAATACCAACATCCTGCATGTCCTCTTCGAGGGTCCATGGACTCGACCCTTCCCCTTCATCATATCGACTTAGTTCTCATCATCAAAATTTGAAGGTCCCCACCACGTTCTGTTCCACTAAACCATAAAAAACTTCTGCATTTCTATGGCTAATGTGTCCTATAGGCACTTACTGTGGATTTCAATAAACTGACTCCTACCATGACCTCTCAATTTTGGGCACCTTTCCCCTATTTCAATAAACTAACTCTTGCCACGACCTTTAAATTATGATACTTATGGATTTCAATGGAGCAACTTAACCATTTTTCAGAAAGGACCTTTGGGTTTTGTGCCCCTCGACCGCAAGCAAGGAATTTCCAGTGAACGCGGGTCCCATGGCTCCCTCCCCAAACCTCCGTTGGCGTTACGAATGTTGTCGTGACCGTTTACCATCGCCTACACCCACGCGACTCTAACAGTGAACGACACTAACCTTCCTATGTTAATTAGAATTTGAAAACGAAGGATCCCCTAGTTACAGACCCCTACGTTAGATGAGTTGGATGAACAGGGAGTGTGTCCTCCCACCCTGGACCTGCAAACCTTTCAGTGGGAAGACGCTTGTCGGCAGACCATGAACCAACGTTGATGTGAATGCAAACTCGAATGAAGACGCTCGCCTAGGTGTTAAGAACTTATGCTGTTGTGAATGCAAACCCAGTGGAATTCGACATACCTGATTGGTAACTCGACTGGTGTTTATGCCCTCAACAACAACAGTAAGAATTAATGGATTTTTTAAGTGACAATGATTGTTTTTTTAAAGCGATAATGTTTGTGTTTTTTTTTAAGTGAGAATGTATGTTTTAACTGAGAATGGTAGCATTGTTTTTATTAGAGAAAATATATTCCCAATTAACATTAAATTCTTAGATCATGAATAGAACCCAATTTATTTAGACTATTGCAACCCAATTTTGTTCAGACCATTTTATAAGTGAGCATAGGTCAACTTGTTGGACAACCATTGCGCCAACTTGTTGGTCAAATATTGCGCCAACTCACTAGTTAATTGTTGCAACAACTCATTAGGTCGGAAAAAGGGTAAAGCAAGTCAAATGGTAGTCAATAATTGCGCTTCTGGTGAAAAACCCTAAAGAAAAGCTCATCTTCTCTAGAACAGATTTCGATTGGTTTCTTGTACAAGGAAAGCACATGGACTCCTTTGAATGGATTGCAAAAATCCCTTCAACTAGAAATGGAGACTTTATTAGAGGAGAGGAAATGACCCTAGTTGCTCCATGTTCTTTCACCCAGGTACAAAATAGACGCCCAGACTCAAGGCCTAATGCTTCCTTGCTATATGAAGTGTAAGAATTTTTAGAGATCCATTGTATAGTTGTTGGTATTAATATTGCTTTATCAGTTTTCATGGATTCATATGTATTGAATTTTCAATTTTTTTTATGAAACTATGCTTGTTCATATGTCCCCGATGACAAAAGGGGATAAGATGAAATGAAGTGAAGATACTCATTTGTGAAAAATAATGGATGTCAATGCCATTTCATTGTAAAAATTATGGTTCAAATCCCTGAGATTGCGATAATAACATATAACATGTATGAGCATGTAGATATCCAAGGATGGCCTTCTCATGGCCAACAGGACCCCTCGGGTCATGCTAGGGTGTTGCATCAACCAAAGTGATCAAGGGACATGGTTTCCTATGTAGAGAGTTTTTTCTCCTTTGAAGTGCCAGTAGACTCGATTTGCAAAATGCATGTTAAAAAATATATTGGTGTGGATGCTCCAACTCGAGATAGGGATTTCTTTTTGTGTAGGAAAGATGTTGTTAACATATATAATCATCTAATGAAAGGAAATGATCAGTTGCATAAGAAGGACGAAATGAGTGTGAACCTTTGGTATGGGAAACACCTAGATGATGTTTTCTTTTATTAAAAGCCCAATGGTGGAGATATCCCATTTATAATTGGAATTCAGACGAAGTGGATGTTGGAGACCATGGTGAAGCTATTGAATAGTAGCCTAATAGCCATGGATTCATCATTCAACATGAATAAGTATGGGGTGGGTGTATTAAGAATGATTGATCTAGTACAATAATTTGATTAATAATGATTGATGCGCCGAAGTTGACTTCATATATCTTTTGAATGTGATAGTATCATTGGTACACACTCGTGGTTTTTGATGAGAAACAAAGTGGGGTGTCAGTTGCATGGGTGGTGGCATCACATAATACATCAAAAGACATTTCACTATGGTTGGAGCAACTCATGCATAGGTGTCACCAAGTTGATCATAGTTGAAAAGTTCATGCTTTCATGGCTGATGATGCATTGGCTGAAATCAGTGCTTTAAGGTAACTTCAATCTTATTATTTTACAGTACAACTTTTATTTATTACAAAAATAACAATCTTGAAATTAATTGAATGTAGCACGAGAATCACAAGGTGAAATGTTATCTTGTGTTTGGAACATACGTTGAGCATGGCTAAAAAATTTGAATCGATTGGCTAATAGTCCAGAAATAGCAAAAGAAATGTTTAGTGATTTGGGTTTATTTATGAATTATTGTTCCAGTGTTGAAGTGATCAATGCAATTAATGCTTTCTTCAACAAATTTTCTAATGAGGAGAAGTTCCTAGACTATTTCCACAAGAATTGGATTGCCGGTGACAAGATTTTTAAGTTGAAAAACTCTAAGCTACATTTATCTTTTTGGTTTTCATATGGATGAAATATCTTCATTAACCCAACTTTTATGTAATTAGGGATGTGGTCAAAGGTTGTCGGAATTTTCCCCATGCAAATCAGGAGACAAAAAATATTGTGGAGTCATATCACCATTACCTAAAGACAAAATTTTTATCATATAGAAGAAATAAATGTTCTCCGAGGATGGATTGGTTGATATATGTTATTCTAACAAATGTTTAACCCTGTTATCAGTTCAAGGAAATTCTAAAAAAAGAAGGATTTTTGAATAATTACAAGAAAGAGAAACAATTGGAATCATCAATGGAAAAAGCAAAAAGAATTCCAGATAGTGATTGCAGCCCTCATGAGCAAATGTCTCATGATTTTTGGGTGAGGAGTCAATCTAAACTTAATAAGCAATATCTTGTCACTTGTCATCGCACCAAATTTCATAACTTGTGATTTCCCATGGTCTATTCATGGAAAAATATGCAAGCATGCCATAAAAGTGGGTTGGTTGTGTTCCCGTTCAATGGCTTCAAACTAATTACAAAATCATCAAAGCACAACTTATTCATATAATGACCCTCCTGAGTTGAATATAGAGGCAATATTGGATCTTCTTGAAGATGCAAACACAACTTCCATGGATAGTCACAATGTTGATGTAAATGTTAAACAAATTGAGATGGCCAAGGAGGAGTTATTTGGCTACATAGACCTGGTTCGAAAAAGTCCTCCTACTACATTGACCAAGATTGAACAGTTGATTGTTTTGTTTAAAAAATTGTTGGGTGACACCAACAATATTCATATTATGGATTATGAATTCATGTGTGGGTTGGGGGCTTTTGAGATATCTTTGAAGAGGAAGAAGAGTTTCCTAAGCCCCAAAAAGAGAAGAAAAAGATTGAAACAGAATGCAAGATTTGAAATTGACTTGGATATCCTGGAAAATGAAGATGAACCATTTGAGTTTGAACAAATCAATAAGCGAGGTCGCCCTCGCTCCAACAATGAATGCTTTTCTAGGATTCTTGTGCACGATTTTGTTTTCAATTTGATTTTAATATTTATTCGTGTATTAGATGTTTTTGATGTATTTTTTTTTTTTTTACTATGCCCGTGTATATTTGATAGGCAGTGAGGATATGTTTAGTGATTTTTCTAATTTGACGGAATTTTCATTTAAGGTGATTAAATAACTCCATGCATTTACACTCAGTCTTTCAGTACATTTATTGTTTTGTAAGTCTTAGAAGATAAATTTCAAGTGGTTTTGCATACTTGCATATATTGGTGTCTAAACAAGAATCTGATATATAAATTCGAATAAAAACAATGGAAATGTAACAAAAATATTAGAGGAAATGCAATGAAATTGTAACTAAACATGTAAAACACAATTTTACTAGTTTTTTATAACTGCTCAATGCTACTAGTGATATATTGTTGGAGAATATTATATATTACAACATCAAAGATAATGTGTTTGTTGTCTATGAGTTGCCGCAACGGTGAGCCAGTGTGTCAACAACGGTGAGCCAGTGTGCCAATCTGAATCTGTGGATGAAGGGGCATGTTTATTACTGATACGATACTTTTTCTTAAGAGGGATTTCATGAAGATTTTTGCTACAATAATCACTTTGTCTTGCTTCACCAGGATGAATATACCATCCTGTCTCCATAATTACATTACAGCATTCAAACTCTTCTTTTTTATTTAGCGTATAGTTCTTTTTATATATGCTTGTTGGAATCTAGATCATTGGATAGTGAAATCTAAGACCTATTCAATTATTCCCACACTTTCCCATGGCAATAATATACCCGTGTAAAGGCTATATTTAAGTTTATGTAGTTAAATGGATCTTTATTTCGGGATTGTTTTCCCGAGGCATCTCGCCTTGATTTACATCATGCTTGTGTGGTAGTTTCCAATGTTTGAATCTGCCATGTGCAATATTCAATGGTCTTCTGCCTATTATTTGCGATATCATCTACTACCTCTCGCAAATTGGTGGATTTTTTATGTTCTTCTATCACCTCCATAGGTTTGGAATGTTCTCCTCTAACCCACAGAAGGATCTCAGAATTATGCAAATAAATTTTAAGAGCTTCCGACCAACTGGCATGATTTCTCAAATACGATAAAAAGACTCTCAATTGGACATCACCTGTAACGTGGCTGGGATTCCATTTTGTATTAAGAGGTACCAAAAAATTATGTTGGTACAGTTCACAAAGAAAGTCTTTTTCTGGATTCCTATAGGCCATATATGCATCCATGAAACCATCACCGTGTCTAACTTGGAAAGGCCTATTTTTCTATGATAGCATTCTTTTAAAATATCAACAATTTTTCTATCAAGTACACGTTGTAATTGGTTGGAGGAGCCCTGCAACTAAGCACACCATCCATTATTTGTCCGAGTTGTTTCTTATCATTCTCCAACTTGCTCACTTTCCTTTCCAGCTCATCTGCTGTTTTTTATGTTTGCATAAAAAATTGTTTTTATATTCTTCGCATCTCTTACAAAGGTCACGAAGTGAGTTTTCGTGCCAACTGTAAGGTATTAGGTGTCCCTTATATGAGAATTTACACAACACTAATTTATCCTTTGGTTCCTCATCCTCTGTTAGTTTCATATCTAGTTGTTGTTCCTATGTTTGTACAACCGTTTCTTTTGTTATTTTCATATGTGATTCATGTTCCTCTGTATGGAAAACTGTGATTTTGGTATGGTCCTCTGTTTGCACAAAAAATGTCATGAGTCTGTTTTTTCCAAAGTGGTATATTTTGTTGGACCCCTGGAGAAGGTATATCTATGACAACAACAGGTAAGGACTCTACAACTTGGGCCAAGGAATATAATCTATAAAAGTTTCTTTTTGTCTGAGCTCATCTATTAGGGTTTTAAATTTGATCTGTAGTTGTCTGGTTTTCATCTAGAGAATCCTATTCCTCCTTAACACTGAAATATACATAGGAAGATTTTTAGGGGTACTTACTGTTACAACGTGCTTCTTTTTCAATTATGGTGGTGCAGTTGGTTGGTCCTCCTCATCATCCCTATACAATTCTTGTGCAGTTGGTTGGCCCTGTTGAAGTTTGCAACAAGAAACAGTGAAATTGGCATCCGGAAACAACATCCTTGATCCTAGTGAAAATTAGGCACCTGCACTAGGTGGGGCCCACATAGGCTCTTTTTAGGTGGAGGTTTATTTATATATACATGGGAAAATTCTATTTAGAGATGATGTCTATTTATAGATGTATGAGAAAATTCTATTTATAGATGATGGTCTATTTATAGATTTATGTGAAAGTTCTATTTATAGATCGCATGTCTATTTATAGATGCATGTCGAATATTATTATCCCTTAATAATAGTTGGACAATAAACAATAATCTATTCTCAATGAGCACTTGGAAATATTTAACTGAAGTGGAAAATAAGTTAGCTATAGTAATTTCGAGTTAAGAGGTTGGTTGGAGGGACATGCAAGTGGACTTGAGTTCTAAAAGAGTTATTCTAGTTGTAACAGAGTTGGAAGTGTAGTTATGTGAGTTGTAAATTAGTTTAACTCAATTAAGTGAGTTAACTCAATAGTGCTAGTTTTAATTGAAGATACACTAGTGAGAGATCAGTGAATTAGTTATTAATTAATTCACAATCAATGGTCTCACATGCAACTGAAGATTTACTATTTTTAACTGCATGTACGTCAGATCTAGTGGAGACCCAGTTGAGATGTAGGTGAAAAGGACAGTTTGACTATCAGTTGTGACATTAGTGGGTGCACTCATGCAACCACACCCACATTGGATATGCCTATGAGTATTGCGCAGTCAAGGTATGCTAGATTCATTCATTTAGAGGTTCTTGACCATCAGGGATTGCACAGTGGAGGCAGGTTGTCTGGAGGTAGTAAATTGGCGCATGTATTTGCCAATTTTTTTATTACAGTGTGAGACGATTGTATATTTTACTAAGAGCTCTTGGATTAGATTTTTGTATGAGACTGTTTCATGATCCATGATATATACATAATATATGATAGTGGGGGTTTTAGCTTTATGATTTCCCGGTAAAAACATCTGTGTTATGTGTGATTGATCTTTCTTCTTGATATTGCAATTGATGATCGTGTTTTAAATTCCGCAATAATTTTTGTAGAAGCGATTTTTTATTTAACAGTGGAATATAATTGTTAGATCAGGAGAATCCATGCAATACATAATTTTTATTAAAATTTCTACATGGTATCGGAGCACAGGAGATTTCAATTTTGAAGCAGGAGCTGAGTTTGTTGGTGGAAACAATTCGAATTTGCAGAAATATTTTCTTGGTGTTACAATTGAGTAAACATCAAAATGAATTTCAATGGCTTGAGGTTAGAGTATGCACTCGAGGGAAGCTTGAACTACATTGCTTGGAAGGACAGGATGGAGGTGGTGCTCGAAGATAATGGCTTGAAGGAATTCATTGACGAAGTTGATCCTAAGCCTACTTCGACAGATGCTGCATTACTCGATGCATGGCAAAAGAAAGTGGCAAGGGCGCGGAGAATTCTATTGGAAGGAGTACGAGACCACATTGTATCAAGCCTTCATGGGAAAGCCACACCATATGCTATGTGGAATTCTTTGATAGATTTATTCCAAAGCAGCAGCAACCATAGGGAATTGGCGCTGAAAGATAAACTCCGGAAGATCAAGATGGAAAAGAACGACACTATTTCGGTATACTTAACAAAGTTTGTCCAATGCAGGGATGAGCTTGGGAGTGTAGGAATAAGTGTTTTTGATGATGATTTGGTGAGTTTTGATCTCTTTGGACTTCCTAAGAGCTGGCACAGCTATTAAGACTCTGTCAACGGAAGGGAAAAATTGTCGAATTAGGAACGACTGTGGTCAGATCTAGTGCAAGAGGAGTTCAGGTGGAACACCAGAGATGGCTCTTCATCAAAGCATGTTGATGGAGATGATTGTGCTTTGGATTCCAAGGCGAAAAAGGGGAAGGAGAAGAAATTCCATTCTAAATCTGAGGCTGGTGAAGATGGTAAGGAGCACAACATGGCCAAAGTGAAGTGTTTTCACTGTCACGAGTATAGACATATTGCCAAAAATTGTCCACAAAATAAGAAGAATAAGATGGTTTTTGGAGTCGCAGTTGGTGAGGCTCTTGCCTCGCAATTTGAGCTTGAATTCTCATTGATTGCATGCATGGTGTCAAGTGCATTGGGATTGGGGTGGTACTTGGATAGTGGTGCTTCCTTTCACACGAAGGGAGATAAGAAAATTTTAAGTGACTTGGAGGAGAAAGATCTCCATATGCATATTGAGTTGGGCGACGATGGACGATACAATGCGACTGGAATTGGTACCATTACATTTCAGAGGGCGTCAGGTAAACTCTTTAATTTAAAATATGTAATGCATGTACCAGGTTTGAAGAAAAATTTAGTCTCAGTTGCAATGTTTGAGGATAGAGGCTATGATGTTGTCTTTAGTGAAGAAAAGTTTTCTTGCAACATAAAGCAACAGGGCAAGCCAAGAAGATTGGGATTCAAGTTAAGAATATATATAGACTTGATGTATATGGAATTTCTACAGAGCTTCCTACTGTTGGGAAGTGTGATAAAGTGATGCAATTGACCCTTGAGAGGGAGCTAGATTTGCATGCAGGTAAGAGTGAACCTCAAGATGTGGAGCAGCCATAAGATGAGGATCATGGAGTGGGAGAAACCACTCATGCAGAGAAATATTGTGCTAGATGGGCAGAGGGAGTGCATGAAGCTATACCACCAGGTGAGAGGTGGGGTGACATGCATGAGTAATCCCAAGAAGAAATTTTTGGGCATGATTCATTGAGATTGGGTGGATCTCATGAATTGAACCTGGCTACGAGGAGCCCACAGAGAAGCAGTAGCAAGATCAGTTGGATTGATGCAGTCAGAGGTCGTGAGGACATGAAATCAAAGTGACAGTGTCAGATAGTACTAGAGCGCGAATAAGAGTTGACAGCAAGTACAAAGTGCATGGATGCAGAGGTCAACAACGTAGTGGATCTAGAAGACACATGCAGTTGGTACCAGTAGAAGTCAGAAGACTTTGATGAAAAATGCATTATATTGATTCAGTTGTTTGGAGGCTATTCAGTTTCGGAAGTGTTGCATGTGTGAGAAACACTAGAGAAGTGTTGCATACAAGAGTTGTAGGGTGCATGCATGGAATTGCATGGCGCATGCAAAGGTTGCAGGGCGCATGCATGGAGTTGCATGTCGCATGAAAATACATTCCTTTCTTGTTGAGAGGGAGTGTTGAAGTTTGCAACAAGAAACAATGAAATTGGCATTCGAAAAAAACATCCTTGATCCTAGTGAAAATTAAGCACCTACACTAGGTGGGGCCCACATAGGCTATTTTTAGGTGGAGGTCAATTTATAGATGCATGAGAAAATTCTATTTACAGATGTATGAGAAAATTATATTTATAGATGATGGTCTATTTATAGATGTATGTGCGAGTTCTATTTATAGATTGCATGTCTATTTATAGATGCATGTCGACTATTATTATCCCTTAATAATAGTTGGAGAATAAAGAATAATCTATTCTCAATGAGCACTTGGAAATAGTTAACTGAAGTGGCAAATAAATTAGCTATAGTAATTTTGAGTTAAGAGGTTGGTTGGTGGGACATGCAAGTGGACTGGAGTTGTAATAGAGTGATTATAGTTCTAACAGAGTTGGAAGTGTAGTTATGTGAGTTGTAAAGTAGTTTAACTCAGTTAAGTGATTTAAACTCAGTTGTGCTAGTTGTAACTGAAGATACAATAGTGAGAGATCAATGAATTAATTAATAATTAATTCAAAATCAGTGGTCTCACATGCAACTGAAGATTTACTACTATTAACTACATGCATATGAGATCTAGTGGAGACCCAGTTGAGATGTAGGTGAAAGGGACAGTTTGACTATCAGTTGTGACATTAGTGGGTGCACTCATGCAACCACACACACATTGGATGTGCCTATGTGTATTGTGTAGTCAAGGCAGGCTAGATTCATTCATTCAGAGGTTCTTGACCATCAGGGATTGTGCAGTGGAGACAAGTTGTCTGGAGGCAGTAAATTGGTGCATGTATTTGCCAATTTTTGTATGACAGTGTGAGACTATTGTTATAGCATCATTTCTCCCTTTGACATGATTCATGATTGCTTTATGGCTTTATGGGCACCCATTCCTACAGAGTTGGACAAATTCACTTAAAAACAGTGTAAAATCCCCCATACGCGACTATGCCCGTGTTTTTCCGCGTGTATACGCGAGTCCAGCTAGACTTTTCCGCGTATGCCATTAAAATGATTAAAAAATATATAAAAAAATCCCTAATTTCGCGCTGGGTCGATGGTTACTCAGGTAGTTCAACCACCCCAGCCCGTGGCCAACTGTTTCCAACTGCTGAAACTACTTGGAGGGACTATAAAAAGCCCTCATGTGTATGGCCTAAGGGAGAGAGAATTATTGATATTATACTCTGTTGGTATTCCCTATCCAAGTCTGATTCCCCGTGCCTCCTGCACTTTCCCAGTTCATTGTAGGAAACCCTTGTTTCCTTGAGATACACATCCCTTTATATGTTATCTCTATGCACCAGTTTGGAATGAGTCTTAGCGAGGCAAGGGCTGGACGGATCCGGACGACGGTCTGCGAAGGCCTTGGAAGGATCAGGTGATCTCTCCACTTGATTACTTTTGTACGTACTATTTATAATACAGAAGTATCATGCTGTTCCCGAAATAAACGTGTTAGTGTATGATTTTATGTATGAGAATATTTGTTATACAAGCATTCATTATGATTTATTTAATGTTTTATATGAATCTCACTAACATATAGAGTAGATATATGCTGTACAACTTGTCCTTTGTGCTGGTTTCTTCTTGTATTTCAGGTTAAGGAGGAAGGACGGTTACAGGGAGTTTGGACTCCACGTGGATCTACTTCAAACGTAGGACCAACGGGTAAATCTCTCATTCTGCTCTATTTAGTTTTTCTGAACATGCATGATTGTGTGAGTCTCTGTTAAGTAGTACGCCCCTGCTCTGTGGAGGTTGTATCCCAACCAACCTTTAGGGTGTTAATTCCCCGAAACAGAACTGGCGACTCCGCTGGGGATCACATTCTTGTGATTCTCCTGTTGGGTTGTTTCAGCTGTTTGGTAGGTTGCCGACAGTTTTATCTTTCATTTGCAGTCCAGTTTACTTTCTTGCAGTCAGTCTGAAGTCCTGGTTTCTTTTCCAGGCTTGTCCTTTTTGTTTTTTCATTATTTTCCTTTGTATACGCGCTTTTTTCTGCACACAGTCGCGTATACACGCAAGTTTTTCTAAAGGAACCCGCGTATACGCGAGTTTCCCTTAGCACAGACGCGTATGCACGCTGGTTGCATAGCTGTGAAGTAGCGTATACCTAGGAAGATTTTGAATTTTTGGGTTTATTGACTTTTTGGTCCTTTCTGGCTGTGGAGGCCTGTTTCTACAGTGTCTCTGTACTTACTGGAGTGTGAAGGAAGTGGTTTCATGTCTTTTCTCTCTTTCGTTTGAGTGGAAACTAGTCTTTTGGCAAAAGTTTTGTTTTTGGTGCTGGCACTTCTGGATTGAGTTCCAAGATCGCTTTCTGAGCATTCTTGGCTGTTCTACTTTATCAGAACAGAGAGCTTCTGCTCACTGACTCGCTCCTATCTTTGTGTTGTGCTTTGCATTGCGATTTTTGCTTTGTTTTCGATTGGTTTTCTTGAGTTCCATAGGCTAGGGTTTTGTTGCAATTTTCGAAGAACTTTTCTTGCTTCTTTGGAGTCTTTTGTTGCAGCGAGTTTGCACTATTTGTCTAGGCTGATTGGCTGAGTTTTGGTCTTCTCTTGCTCTTATTAATCTTGCTATTGTTAGCCTTATAAGGTTTGGGAGCATTCTTGAAGTTTGTGCTTGAAATTCGGTCTCATTTTGGCTTGGATTTTGATAGTTGTGCTTGGTCTTTTTGAGCTCTTGCTTTATAAAACTAAAAATCCCAAAAAACATTTGTTTTGCTTTTTGTTTTTGCATTTCAAAAACTCAAAAACATTGTTTCTTGTTTTTGTTTTTGTTGTTGCATTTTCATTTTCGTTTTGCCATATCTTTTAGAGCTTTTGTGAAGTTTCTTGCTTCTAGTTTTCGGCTTGATTTTGAGGAGGAGTTGTCATTTGATTTCTTCTTCTTGTTGTTATGTGTTTTTGCTGTCTTATATTAAGAGTTCTTGTTTTCAAGAATTGGCTTTCTGGACAACAAAAGATGAGTTAAAACTGAAGGAGCTTTTTGGGAAATTTCACCTTGTTTCAAGAGACTTTTGCATCTTAGGATTTACATGCTTGTAGTGATTTGCATTAGGTGCATTGAATCATTTAGTTAGCTTCTTAGTTTTTGTGAGTGTGAGTTTGCAATTCGAAAAGAAAAATACAATTTTTAGTCTCGTAGAACCTATATAGAGATTACTTTTCATCGAAAGACAAAGAACTGCATGTGCATGTAGTTAAGTTTTTATTAATTTCTTTTGCGTCAAAACACCATTGGTTTCATCTCCATATCCTTGTGACTTAATACAACAACCCTTAAAATAAGCGATTTAATCTAAAATCAACTAGCAAGTTTTACTAAGTGTCAATCACCAACTAGCTAGGTTGTAGGGCCTTGGAATAGGTGAGTGGAGAGTAAACTCTCCAAGGCCGCTCAAACAAACATAGAATTTGATTAATTGAGCGAAATCCAACTCCGTGAGGTGGACTGGGAAAGCTCTCATCCGAGAGTCAAGCGCGAGGGGAAGTGAAGGTTGAGAAGAGGGATACCCCCCTCCGATTAGCTGAATCTGACCTCAAGACCGTTCCGCCCAGCTTCTGATACGGATTGGTGTCCATAGTTGCCTCTCCTAGGTTCCACACAGGTGACTGCGGGGGGGAATACCCATGGTACCTGAGGCAGACGTCGCATCACTTTCAGCAGTACTTCTGGGGGGTGCCCTTGCGAAGCTTGGGTGCTTGAGCCGACAAAGGCTGTCGTTAGGAGGTCGGCGTAACTGTTTCTGATACCTTCGCTAGTTGTTATGGGCCCTAATCATCCCAGACTGCTTTCGGAAGGCCCTATACTTCGCTTTCCTGTATTTTGGTGTCCGGTCCTCATCACCCGGAGCGGAAATACTTGGAGGCTGTTTGCTTGCTGTTTCTCAGGGATTTTTATTTTAGTGAAGTGCTCTTTGCTCCTAGCTTGCCTAGCTTTTCAAATTTTTGAGTCTAATTTAATAAATCTATAAAAGTGGCTGATCAAGCGCCTCGACGTTCGAGGAGAATCCGGGGGTTATCTCTCGAGAGTGCAGAGCCTTCTTCGAGAAGGCGTAGGAGCGATTTAGCAGGTGGTTACCACCCTGTGGATTCTGACGCTGTGGAGAGAGATCCTCCACCAAGGTCTGAAGGTTTCGTAGCTGATTCTGGTGTCGGTCCCGAGAGGAGCGTTCCGCTCACCTCGCGAGTTCTTTTTCCTCAGGAAGAAGATTTTCAAGTTGAAGACGTACCTGAGCCTCCTGCTACAGGTCCATCTCCTCTTCCTCCTGATCATCCGTTTGTTCTTCAGTACATCGGACCGGAGTCTGAGAGACCGCCGGATCTTCCATATCATTCTTATCTTTCAATGGCCACGACTGGGAACGCGGCTTCTACCGTGAGTGCTGCAGGCATTCAGACCCCTGCTTCTGTCGAGGCAGGGGGCACTATTGCTTCATCTTCGATTGCTTCTAGCACTGCTATGTTTGGCTCTGGGTTCACCCAAGCATATGCTTCTCATTCTGGTCCCTTCTGTTCAGGGATGTCCATTGCTGGAAATCCCTCTTTTTCCTTTACCGCCGGTGCAACTGGATCTACGCCCATGTCTAACATGGCTAGTGGATCGGCTTCGTTTCAGGGTTTCCCCTTTGGGACTGGGCATATTCCCAGTCCCAATCCTTCTTTAGGGTCGTTTCCTTTTACGTCCCAGACCCATAGTTTCAATCCTTGGGCTCAGGGACCAAGTTCGACCTCTTTTATGGGATGGAATCCTATGTTTGCAACGTCTGGGGCAGGGAATCAGTTCATCGCGAGTCATCCAGGGAATGCTTCTTTCCCTGCATCGAGTGCTTATCAGTCTTTTTCTCCTCTGTCTAATGCATGGAACCCCTACCAGGGGCTTTCCTCTTCAGTCAATACTTTAGCGGGGGGAACTAGTCTGGGTTTTGGTAACTCGGCGTGGGGAGGAGGTTCTTCTCCGTTTTCTACGAGTCCTTTCTGGCAGCCTAGTGCCTCATCAAATCCAGGCTATTCTTTTCAAAATGTTGGGAATCCATCCCATCAAGGATGGAATCCTCAGGCTCCGCCTCGCTTACCATTTCTGGCAACGTTAAACTTGCCAGATTTGTCGAAGTTGACTAATGACCCGATTCGTTATAGTCCGGGGTGGCCTCCGGTCCCGACCAAACTTCCTTCAGACATTCCAAAGTTTGAAGGTAAGAATGGAGAGGATCCGGCGGACCACATTACCACTTTCCACTTATGGTGCTCATCGAACTCCCTGATCGATGACTCGATTAGGTTGAGATTATTTCAACGCACCCTAACTGGAAATGCTGCCAAATGGTATATAGAGCTCACTGGGGGCAGTTTCGCCACATTTGGAGAACTGGCTGTCACATTTCTTAACCATTTTCAGTTGCCTGTCAGATATGAGGCTAGGACCGAACTCCTGGCTAATTTTAAGCAGGATGAGGCAACTCACATTTCTGATCACATTCAGGAATGGAGGAGAAGGAAGAGGCTTATCAAAGCCCATATTCCAGGTGAGTTCCTTCTCGAGTGGTTTCTGAAATCATTGCAGTCAGACATTTCAAAGGACGTATCCCTATCTGGGGTATTTTCTGAGGAGCAGGCCATCTTTAGGGCCCAGCAGTTAGAGTTGATCTATTCTCAGTCTGGGGTACTTTATAAGTATTTTCCCAATGCTCCTCGCTCCAAATTGGATTTATCGAAACCCAAACCTGGTCCGCATGGTGACGGGCTTGTCGGATCGGTCAATAGTAGTGCAGCTAGCCTGCTTTCTCAATTGCAGCAGTTGTCTTTGCAATCTGCTCCTTCTAGTCAGGCTGTGCCTGCTGATTCATCACCTTCCCAGTCTTTGTCCATAAATGCTGTCCAAGCTTCTGATCCCAAAGGAAATCAACAATCCGATGGGAAGAAGAAGGGACGAAATAACAAGAAGAAGGGCAAGAATGGGAAGGGCAATGCAAATAAAACCAACGAGTTGGTGAGGTCAAAAGGATAAAAAGAAAGTGAAGTTTTCCATGCAAGCTGTCTTGGAGACCATCTCCGCACCTTGCCGAAAAATTGGGGGATATGGCGCACAGTATCTCGAGCGGGGTTCTTCGTTCCCCGAGCTGTGCTAACAGAAACCCTTTTCCCAAAGGCTGACAATTAATTGTTGGCGCGAACCAAAATCCACAGGGCTTCTGCGGAGGTGCCCGGGGAAGGGGAAATTCCATCGAACATCTTTATGATGAGTGCTCACGTGGATGTCGCTACGAGATCCCGTGATTATGGCGGAGAGGAATCTTCGAAAGCTAAGGAAGTTCCTGATGCTACTGAGCCTCTTCACATCACGAAGCCAACTGTCAAGTCTATGCCTCGGATGCCAAAAGCATCTTCTAAGCGGTCAACGATTAATCCGAACGCGAGGGCTGCCCAGAACTACTCGATTTTAGAAGATCTGGCGCAGAGTCCTTGTGCTATTTCAGCTTTAGAGGTACTCCAGTCTTATCCGGCTCAACGCAGTGCTTTGCTCACTGCCATTGGGGCTGTTGATCCGAAAAATTCTCTTCTGATTACTTTTGATATGACTAATTTTAAGAAGAGACTTCGTCATCACATGGCTTTTCATATTAGATCGTCGTATCGAAAGACCAATATCTTTCGAACGGTTGTTGATGAGGGTGCTTCTACATGCATGATGTCTCTCGCATGCTGGAAGACACTTGGATCTCCCAAAGCTGTTCCATCTAGCACTGTTCTTACTGCATTCGATGGTCATTCTCACAGGCCCCATGAGTAGCCCAGCAAACTGCCCATGCGTATTTTGAGGGCAAAACCGTTAACATAGAGGTTGAGGTAGTGGATGCGGCCTTGGACTACAACATACATTGGGGAGGAAGCTGGATATATGAGATGGATGCTATTGCATCCTCACTATTTCGAATTGTATGTTTCCCCCACGAAGGGAGGATCGTTACAGTGGATCAACTGGACTGTCCTCCTGTAGACCTGGATGCGCCTTCTGACTCATCTGTTCCTAAGTTGGATAATACTAAGGCGCCTGTTGAGAATCTAGGAGTTGAAATGTATTCTTCCCTGATGGGTTCTTTCAATCTTCCTCCTCCTAAGGTGTCTATTAATGCTATTTCATCCTCCAAGGCTCCCCTTCGAAGAGAGTTCTTTCGAACTCATTATTTTTCGGACCCTTGGACCTTACCTTCCCCAACAGCCACATTGGAGGAAGGTCAAGTGGGTGGAATGGCATTTCCGATTTCTGCAGCTAAGATTGCATATCAGTCTATTGTTGACACTGTAGAGTCTGATCCAGCTCCTCTTTCACCGGAAGAGTTGGATGGTGATGTGGCTCCGGCTTGGACGCTTACTTCTTCTTCTGCCCAGGATTGTCTAGATACCACTCTTCCATCTGAAGAGGCCATCCTGGAAGCGATGACAGGCATAGATAGACCGTGGGATGACTTGCATCATCGGTCTTACTTCCTACCTGACTTGAGCGAAGTCGAAACAAGTTTTCCAAGTCCTCAGTCTCCTGGACCTGTTCACCCAGTCTTGAGCCCCTTAGCACCAGCACAGGTTTATGCTGAAGGGAACATGGCTGTGATTTCTCCTACTATCCCGGTGAACATCTCCAGGAATCCCAACATTATTGAGAACGTTTTTATTGGAGCTGAATGTTCCCATGAAGAGGTTCAAATCTATACCGAGCTCTTCAAAGAGTATAGGGATGTTTTTGCTTGGTCTTATGAGGAAATTCCTGGCATAGACCCATCTATCGTCCAACATGAGATCAAGACGTATGAAAACGCTAAGCCGGTCAGGCAAAAACTTCGTCCGGTTAATCCTAGGAAGGCAGCAGCTATCAAAGCTGAAGTTGAAAAGCTGCTTAAGGCGGGATTCATTTTCCTAGTTCCTCTGACTGAATGGGTTTCAAACCCCGTTCCTGTTGATAAAAAGCAAGGAACAATTCGAGTATGCATCGATTTCAGAGACCTGAATAAGGCGTGTCCTAAAGATAATTACCCCACACCTTTCATTGATCAGATTATTGACGAGTGTGTCGGTAACGAGATTTTTTCCTTCATGGACGGTTTTTCTGGTTATAATCAAATTACTATCCGTCCAGAAGATCAACATAAGACCGCATTTATTTGTCCCTGGGGTACGTTTGCATATAAGAAAATGCCTTTTGGTCTTAAAAATGTTGGAGCTACCTTTCAGCGGGCCATGTCTTACGCCTTCCACGACATCAAGAAGATTATCGAGGCATACTTGGATGATCTAGCTGCTCATTCTCGAAAGAGGATGGATCATCCTGGTCACCTCCGACAAATTTTTGAAAGATGTCGTTTTTATAAAATTCGTTTGAATCCGAACAAGTGCGTTTTCGCGGTAACATCCGGTCGGCTGTTGGGATTTATCGTGTCTAGGGAAGGGATAAGGGTAGATCCCTTCAAGGTTGAGGCAATACTTCGGTTGCCTCCCCCGTCTTCAATCCGTCAGCTTCAAAGTCTCCAAGGAAAGTCTAATTTTCTTCGGAGGTTTATCGTCAATTATGCTGAGATCACAAAGGGATATATGAGACTGTTGAAGAAAGGAGTTCCTTTTCTTTGGGACGACTACGCTCAACGCTCGTTCGATGCTTTGAAAAAGGCATTGACCTCTGCTCCTTTACTGAGTCCACCTGATTATAGCAGAGATTTTCTTTTGTATCCGGCAGCAACAGAATCTACCATTGGTATGGTTCTGGTTCAGGAGGATGATGCTCTTGCAGAGCATGTTATTTACTACCTTAGTCGAGGACTGGTAGGACCTGAACTTCGATACACCCCGATAGAAAAGTTAGCCTTAGCAGCAGTTCATGCTGTGCAGCGACTCCGGCATTATATTATTCTTCGCAAAACTTATGTCTTGGCAGCTGCCAATCCATTTCAGTTTGTCCTCAGCAGGCGAGTGATTGGGGGAAAATATAATAGATGGATTGTAATTTTACAAGAATTTGATCTCGAGTTCATGTCTGCCAAATCCAAGAAGTCATTAGTCTTTGCGTAATTGATCTCCGAGTTGCCTTGTGGAGAGGAGATGATCTATGATGAGTCCATTCTGGATGAACACTTGTTTCTAATCTCTCCACAAGATCCTTGGTATGGGGATATCATTGTGTATCTCCAGACTGCGAAGTTTCCCTCTTCTTTTTCGAAAGATGAGCGTCGTAAGTTGCGTCACTTAGCCAAGAATTATCTGATTATTGGTGATGCTTTGTACCGTCGAGGGGTTGATTCAATCCTAAGACGCTGCTTAACTTTCGAAGAAGCCGAGGCTATGCTCAATGATTCTCACAGTGGAGCTTGTGGGGGTCATTTATCAGGGCTTGCTACAGCCCAAAAGATTTTGCGTGCTGGATACTTCTGGCCCTCGATTTTCAAAGATTGCATTGAATCGGTCAAGAAGTGTCATCCTTGTCAGGTGTATACTCGGAAAATGCGCGCTCATCCAGCTCCGCTTTTTCCAGTCATTACTGTCGGACCCTTTACAAAGTGGGGTATGGATTTTACTACTTGTAACCCGCTTTCGGCAAAAGGTCACAAGTACATTATCGTAGCAGTAGACTACTTTACGAAGTGGGTCGAGGCTATGCCTACTTTTGGGAACGATGGTGAGACTGCAACTCTTTTCTTCTTCAACCAGGTTATCGCTCGTTTCGGTATACCTAGAGAGATTGTCACTGACCATGGCAGTCACTTTCAGAATAGTATGATGGCTGAGTTGGCTCTTAAATTGGGTTTCCGGCAGGAGCATTCATCTCCATATTATCCTCAGGCCAATGGGCAAGTGGAAGCCATGAATAAATCCTTGAAGACAATTCTTCAACGGACAATTGATAAACATAGATCCAACTGGCACATTATGCTATATCCTGCACTCTGGGCATACAGGACGTCAGTTAAAACTGCAACTGGCTTTACTCCGTTTCAGTTAGTCCACGGGGTGGAATCCGTATTTCCCATTGAATGCGTGATTCCTTCCCTTAAATTAGCTGTTGAGCTTCTTCCTGACACTTCTAGTCTGGCAGAGCGGCTTCTTCATCTGGAACATCTCGATGAGCAGCGTCGGGATGCTGCCACGATGAATGAAGCACATAAAAACCGAGTAAAGGTTCAGTACGATAAGGCGGTTAAGCCTAGGGTCTTTTCCGAAGGTGACCTTGTTTTGGTCTATGCCCAAGAAAAAGATGCCTTGGGGGCAGGAAAGTTTAAATCGATGTGGTATGGCCCCTATATCGTCAAAAAAGTCCTTAAGAAAGGAGCTTATACCTTGGTTGACTTCGAAGGGAACGAGTTGTCGGAGCCCCGAAATGGGCTCTATTTGAAGAAGTATTATGCCTAGGCTTCGGCCTAGCATCTTGCTTTTGTATATATTTATAGTTTTTTCTTTGTACATATCTGATTGATTTTCGATTTTTGATGAGGTGGTGATGTTTTTGATCTGCTTTGGCAGGTTGTGTTGGATGTCATGAGTCATTTTGGTTTCGCCGATGGTGCTAGTAGACACACCCGGAACTTAGCTTCCACGGCTTGGGTGCTTCATTATCCTTCCGGTCAGCTGTTGGTATCAAGAGGAGTCTGCATTGGTCCTGCTTCCAATAATGTAGCAGAATACACTGCAGTCATTCATCTACTCTCTGAGGCAATATCTTTGGGTGTTGATTCGTTGGTAGTTTTCTTGGACTCCCAGCTGGTGGTGTCGCAGTTGAACAACACTTATCGGGTACGAGATCCATTTTTATTACGATTGTTCTTGAGGGTACGTTTGTTACAAAGGTCATTTCAATTTTTAACATTCATTCATATTCCTCGAGCCGACAATTGGTTTGCTGACTCATTAGCTAATCAAGCTTTAGATTGGCATATTAATCATTCAATACAATAAATTCTAATCATCAAAAACATCATACATTTGATACATTTATCACATCACATCAAATATCGTTGTATATATATCATCGGTATGTCAAAAAATTTACAAAATTTGGATCCATAAATGCCGTACAAAACTTGGGCCTATGCCCCATCATGTTCAGTCTCAAAAAAAAGAATATACAGTCATCTAATATATAAAATCTGTCTACTCCTGAGGACCCTGCCCAGAAGTCGTGTTCCTATAGAACATAACTGCAGTGGCCACACGGCGGAATAGTCTAACCCAGTCCCGGGGTACTCCTACAACCCGTCTCTGGACGGCTTCCGGCAAGTCCTCCACGGCAGCCATAGGGATTTGGCGGGTCAATCCCTCCAGGTTTCTCTGAACGGCCTGGAGAGTCCTGTCGGAATCCACTGTTTCCGCCTCACCCCTGCAGCGCTTGTGGCGCGGTAGGCCCTCAGGACGAACTGGTCCAACATCTGAAACATGATCATTTTTAATTGTCAGTCATTATGAATCCAATCAAAAACATGTTTGTTTTTCATACATATTTGAAAAAATCCAAAAAATCATATAAGTCAAAAGTTTTTGCAAAACTTACCGACTGCTCCCCATGCTGCGCCGGGTGGAAGCACTAGATCTGGATCTCCTCGGAAGTCCATCCCAGCATAGGGATAGTCGTCCACTGCGATGATCTGTTCTCCCCACCACAGGAAGAACTCATCATCCCACGTGGTCCGGGGTACCTCGCTGCCCCCCAGTCTCTTCATCATGTCTGCCCAACGGGCGATTCTTGGGTCCTGCGGGCTGCTGATAGTCGAGATGACTCTGGGTCTCAAAGCTGGAATCCTCTCAAAGAAGAATGTTGTCAAAATGGTACCATAGCCGAAGTGTTTAGTTTTTACCTGGCGAATAGAGGTCAGCTGTTGTTTCATGTTCAGTAGCAGGGCTGTGCACCAATCATAGACATGAACTAAACACTCTACTGCTATGCTCATTTGCGTCCTGGACGCCTGATGTAGTGAGGCAGATCCTGCCACTCTGTCGATGGTGAACAGGAGGATCTTCATGTGCAAATCCCTGATATCTCTAATGGCAATCTGCGTTCCAACCTTTTTGGAATTATCTACGCAATATAAGTGGACATAATCTTCCACAGTTAACCCTCCCAGGGGTTTTCCGTGAAGGTCTACTGGATCTCCCCTCCTGGAGAGTCCAGTGATGAAATATATATCCTCCACTTCTATGCGTAGCGACATCTGATCAATTATGAAGCAATCCTGATCTGGTTCCCAGTAATTTACGAGCATTTCTAGCAATCGCACATTGCTTTTCATATTGGGCATTTTAAAGAATTTGAACAATCCACAGTTTCGGAGGATGTTTTGTGCTGCGCGATCCTGCATGACCTCTTGGTCTATTGCGCTGTGCTCACGTTCCCTCCATGAGATGGTCATCCTGAGAAATTTCATCAAATTTTTCATTAGAAACGCTTTTTTGAAATCGGACCTGCGCATACGCTACTTTCCCTATGCACAGTCGCGTGTATATGCGACTTGCCTTCATTGAACCCGCGTATGCGCAGATACGCAATTTTTAGCAAGGGTTTCTAAGCAAAAAATCACTTAATTTTAATTTTCAAACGGACAAAATGAATAAACAGGATGATTAAGGAGCCTACCTGAAGTTTCGCTGAGTTCCGACGGTCGGTTGTTCCTGATTTGCTGAAAGAAGTTTTTAGCTCCAGAGCACTTTTTCCAAATCAGCTATGCAATAATGAGCCAATTGAAAGGTAATTTGTGTATTTATGGCTAAAAAATTGAAAATTTTCGCAAAAATTTCCTTATGCTTATTTTTTCGATCTATCTTATGCTGTATAACTCGATTGCTTGGAAGTGCCCAGTTTGGTATGTTTTCAGGTACATTTTGATGATTTTGAGACTTTTCCCGGTTTTTGATCCATGATTTCCGACTCTTCACAGCAGGTATATGATCTTCACTGGAATATAGGTTAGGGAATCATTTTCCGTTGCATCTTGCATACTAGCCTCCATACTGATCATTTGCCTTAGGGTCGATCCCATCAGGTCATGAGTATTATACCCATTTCACTCGCTGATTTTTTAATCATGACTTGCTGGTAGAGCCTTCCTATACATGGGCTTCCTAGTTAGTTCCTCGCTATCACTTGTTGCCCATGCTGCTTTTTATGTAGGCTCGGGAGTCCTCTTTAGTCCCGCTATGTCTTCTATGTTGAAGCTTCATTCTTCTCCTTCATCACTTATCATTTTTTCTGGCTTATACCCTAGAGGCTCCCTGGTGTCGTTTAAGTTGTATTACTGCATTGCATATTGGCTACTTGTTTATCCTGGCCTTTAGCCGGCTTCATTTGGACTCGATGTTTAAGCCAACTTTTGACCATGACTTTCTGTACAAGTTAACCATTGCATGCACTTAGCTATCACGACTTGACACCTTTGTACCCATGGATGGAACGTTCCTCTGAGTATCACTGACCAGTTTTCACCACCTTGCATTGAGCATAGGATTGTTCCAATCCCAGGAACTAGTGCATCTGCTTTCTTGATACTCGTTCTGTCCATTGTATCATAGCATTCTTTTATTCTTTTTCAGGCTTATTATGAAAAAGACAAAAAAAATCAAATATAACAAAAAGAGCGGGAACGGGATGTATCTTCGTTATTTTGATGGCAGTACAGAGTCAGTTTTGTCGCCCTTGAACAAAGCACATATACTTATATATATTTCCTTCATTTGGGATGGTTCTAGTTTGACCTAGGTTCAGCCTTTACCATGTTTCACTTGTCGGTTCTCCCCCGGTTGGTTATCTCTTCCAATCATATGGAGAGTTTGTTTTGCCTCCTGCAAGACAGACTTATACAGTGTCACTTTTTACTGCCATGGTCATCACAGAGTCGTGCTTTTGTTCAAGGGAAGTCTAGCCTGAGTCGGCCATTCTGCGGTGTCTCTTGACTCATTATTCGGTCGGCCTTCCCGGTCTTGTCAGTATCATGTTCTGTCACATCAGATGTTTTGATCTTCTGCTCGTGCTGGTTTGAGAAGGTCTCCATTGACTTCTTGCCGGCGGGTTTGTCTCTTATCGACTACGACACACTGCTCTGAGAGCAAACCTAGAGCCGCACCTTGGGCCTATTTTCATCATTGATAGGTGACCTCGTGCTCAGCATTTGATCATCATCATGGGTCTTTGACTGAGTGGTTTCCCCTGTGTTCGACGTCAGCACACATTATCAAACTTCGGATTCGTGCAGTACCTTGATTTCCATTTGACCCTATCGGTGGATTTCTCACCTCTGTGTTAGCTTTCATTATTGGTTGGTTCAGAGGGTTTCTTCCGTGCACTAGCTTCATCTTGTGCATGTCGGAAACGTACTTTGGTTTTGGTTCCATCACTCTACTTCGTCCGATTCCTTCCAAATCTTGGCCTGCGGGTTACACTCGCGCTGGACTGATGTGGGATGCCTTAATGCCTTCCTTCCAGCAGATATTTTCCCATCGACTCCGACTCATTGCTTTGGGAATAAGGTCTAGAGTCTTTTTGTCAGTACCTTAGGGTTTGCAGTCATCAGTGGCAGACTCTTCGCTATCAACAGTGGGGATTCATCATTGCCTCCTGATTGGTAGATTCTTTCAAGTGTTCGACTTCAACTCATTCATTCGCACTTGTCAGATTGTACTGGGGCACCTTGACACTCATTATCATCATCGATGGGTTGTCTCGCGTTGGTTAACGGGATACATCAATGCCCGGTAATCCAACGATTTCTCACATGGTCGACTTCAGCTCATTTATTCCCAGTGTGTAGAATTGTGCCATAGTGATCGGTGAAGACCTCGGGTTGCATCAGCATGTTTCGGTTCACTTTTGACAGTCCTTTCAGTATCTGCCAGTGATGCCGTCCACCCTTATATGTTGCATTTCAGCACAACAGCATCTTATATGTTGATCCCCGAGTTGCGTGATTGTACCGTTTGATCCACCTCTTATGATCCGGTACTTGGAGATTCAGTTACTTATTTGATCAGACATCCAGTTGCACCATCTTTTGATCAGCTTTTTATATGTGATACTTGGACATCGATTCAGACTTATATTTCCGGGCCATGCTCAGATGATTCATTATGTACTTACAGTTCAGCTATACTTGTATACATGTTGGATCTATTTCAGTACTTTCCATATGATGTATTTTTGACTGAGCATGGGTATGCCCGCCTCAGCATGAGTTGACTCTCTGTTTTCTTTCATTGGTTTTTGGCAGGCTGAAATCTGGTGAAGTCCTCTCTTGTCCTTGCGAAGTTCTTTCTATGTGCGTAATACATTTCGGCCATCATGTACCCCTTCTGACCTCATATATTAGGGGGCATCTGTTATAGCATCATTTCTCACCTTGACATGATTCATGATTGCTACATGGCTTTATGGGCACCCATTCCTACGGACTTGGACAAATTCACTTAAAAACAGTGGAAAATCCTTCATACGCGACTATGCCCGTGTTTTTCCGCGTGTATACGCGAGTACAGCTAGACTTTTCCGCGTATGCCATTTTAATGATTAAAAAATATATAAAAATCCCTAATTTCGCACTGGGTTGATGGTTACTCAGGTAGTTCAACCACCCCAGCCCGTGGCCAACTGTTTCCAACTGCTGAAACTACTTGGAGGGACTATAAAAAGACCTCATGTGTATGGCCTAAGGGAGAGAGAGAAAGTATTGATATTATACTCTGTTGGTTCCCTATCCAAGTCTGATTCCCCGTGCCTCTTGCACTTTCCCAGTTCATTACAGGAAACCCTTGTTTCCTTGAGATATACATCCCTTTATATGTTATCTCGTATGCACCAGTTTGGAAGGAGTCTTAGCGAGGCAAGGGCTGGACGGATCCGGACGACGGTCTGCGAAGGCCTTGGAAGGATCGGGTGATCTCTCCTCTTGATTACTTTTGTACGTACTATTTATAATACAGAAGTATCATGCTGTTCCCGAAATAAACGTGTTAGTGTATGCTTTAATGTATGAAGAATATTTGTTATACAAGCATTCATTATGATTTATTTAATGTTTTATATGAATCTCACTAACATATAGAGTAGATATATGCTTTACAACTTGTCCTTTGTGCTGGTTTCTTCTTGCATTTCAGGTTAAGGTGGAAGGACGGTTGCAGGGAGTTTGGACTCCACGTGGATCTACTTCAAACGTAGGACCCACGGGTAAATCTCTCATTCTGCTCTATTTAGTTTTTCTGAACATGCATGATTGTGTGAGTCTCTGTTAAGTAGTACGCCCCTGCTCTGTGGAGGTTGTATCCCAACCAACCTCTAGGGTGTTAATTCCCCGAAACACTATTGTATATTGTACTGAGAGCTCTTGGATTAGAGTTTTGTATGAGATTGTTTCATGATCTATGATATATACATAATATATGATAATGGGGTTTTTAGCTTTATGATTTCCTGGTAAAAACATCTGTGTTAAGTGTGATTGATCTTTCTTCTTGATATTGTAATTGGCGCTCGTGTTTTAAATTCTGCAAGAATTTTTGTAGAAGTGATTATTTATATAACAGTGGCATATATTGTTAGATAATGAGAATCCAGGAAATACATAATTTGTATTAAAATTTCTACAAGCCCTACTAATTTTCCCCATCCAATTCTGGTGGTGCAGTTCGCTGGTACTCCTCATCATCCCCATGTAAAATTTGAATTGAGGCAAGGCCTTTTGAGGGGTACCATTCAACTAGTACATCTATTGAATTAGAATAAGGAGAGGGAAGCTTATCAAATTGATCTTTTGTGTTAGAAAGGTCACTTAATCCTTGTTCCATGAATCCTTAGTGCATACATCCTTGGTCCATGACTCGCTCAATCAATACATCTTGTGGATACACTTTCTCTTGCTCTTGCTCTTGTTTTGTTGTCGTCTCTTCTGGGATTTCTTCTATAACAATGGGGAGGGTTTCAGGAACTAGAACAAGATGACCTCTCTTTCTCCTGTTCTGCTTGGATTTTAGCACTACTATGAGGTGTTTCCTCTATCCTCTCAATCTTCTGGTCGCATTTTTACTCCCCAATATTTCTACTCCATCGTCATCATCTTGGTCGTCTCCTTTCTATGTGGATTTAACAGCAGAAACCCTAGAAAACCTCATATTTTGAACACTGGGCGACTCGTTTTCCATATGGAAAGGTTCTGTGGGAATTTTTGCAGGTGGGAGTTCATGGGGCGGAGTTGCAGGTGGGAGGTCATGGGGCGGAGTTGCAGCTAGGGGATCACGGGGCGAAGTTGTAGCTGCCAGGGCATCCTCTGGCGGTGTGGTAGCTTCAACATGCAATGGCCTTCCAACTAGTTCATCCCAAGTTATACCTTCCCTTTGCAGTGCAACAACCACCAAAAGTTAACAAGGCAATGGTGGGTTAGGATTTTGAGCGGCTACTTTGATTTCTACACACCTCAGGCTATTTGGTCTAGGGTTTTTGCTAGAAATAAAGGCATGTTAACCAACCTGCCATGACGCAAGTGGTCTGATAAGCAGATGTGCTCATAATAAATAACGGCATAGCTTCCTTCACACGTGAAAAATATCTGGACAAGGAATGCAACATCCTTCCAGGGTTGTGGTAATGACTTCATGTCATATCTTGTGTCTCTCCTAAGCAGTTTTTCACCTTCCTCAAGGAATTTCCGCACAACATCAGGTTGGGGTTTTTGGTGTGCAAACCACTGTTCTCCTATCTGGGGTAACCCTGTCACTTATGTAATCGCTTCTTTTCTCGCATGCACCATAGTCCCTGCTACATCTGAGCTACCCTCTCTGTAATGCATGGAAAATTCTATGGCTATGCCATCGTTATACTACTGAAACCTACAAATATACTCTATCTAGTTGGCCTGTTCAAAAATTGGTTTAACATGTGGAAATGCATCTAGAAATTATTCGGTACATTCTCTGCGTACTCTTCGGCCTCCCATCTTTAGTAAAATTTCAGAGTGGTTATGGTTGTGTTTGTTCTTTGCAACAGTTCAAATGTGGGACAAAGACACAATAGAAGAGTTGGGGTAATGAGTCCAGTAATATCACGACCTTTCATGTATGGCGGTGCCAGTATGCAACCCGATGTTGTTGCAACGCCTGCCTCCCATTTGACACCAACAGTTCATTTCTTTCGTGGTCAGAGGATATTTCCATTATCGTTGTACATAGTCAGAGATTCCTCAAGAGTTTCAACATAATAATTTAATTTTTTATTATACCGACAACTTAAATAACTTACCTTAAATAGGAATTAAGGGTCTATAGCACCCCTTCCATGTACCCACTCATCCTTGGGAAAGAATTTGTTATCAGTGAGGATAGTCCGACCTGGGTTAATGCATAAAGGTTGGCTAACAAAGACCCTTAGACACTATCCCTTTTAACATCACCTACAAAGCAGGTGAAATCTCACTCGAGGCACCTATGTGGAATACAAGAATCAAGATGCTGCAATGGTGAAGGGAATCAAAATTTCATCCACAACAACCTTTACACATCAAAACATTAACCAAATTTAGAAAGGGGTGCTGCACTTTTAAACATAGTGTGAGCTTTGAAATTAATGTATTCGACGCATTGCAAACAACTCAAAACATTAGTACTTCACACTAGAAATAAGCATAATCTAATATATTAAGCATCCATCACATAAACCATATAAATTGGGAAAAACCAGCCATTAGACATCTTCTATTAATATCAAAGGGTGTTGAGCACAAAATTACATCATTATTACTTTACCTAGTTTGGCTCACCAACCTAATCAAAAAAACATTACAACAATCACACTCACAATATTAACCTGAGAGTAATAAACCCAAAAATTAGCCAACCAAAATTCTCTTGGATTCTATCTATTTATAGATGATAGAGTGGTCCTAAGCCAAACTCATTATTATGGAAAATATTTAGCATGGGAATTTACCATCAGTAGGTAAACTACAAATGCTACTCTTTTCCCAATCAAAACAGGTCAAAAAGATCCAATCAAACTTAATCACTTTTAATTTGACTGCCTTTAGCGTTGCTCCTTTCCATGCACGATTTCCTTCTGTGACACTTGTGTGCACTGATACTTATATAAAAAAACTATGCACTGATACCTTGTGTCATTTTTTGTTCTTCACTTCTATGCACTGATAAAGTGTTGGTTACAATTTATTAGTTATCCTTTAATGCATATTATAATTTTGCATGATTATCAAGTTAACTTCATTGATTTGCAAGTTGTTCATATTATTTTCATTGTTTGCAGGCTAAGCTGTTGTTGTTGTCACATATGTGAAAATGTGCTTCAGTTCAAATCACCTGGCCTTGTAGTTGTAGATGTTGATAATGGATTAATTCACAACAATTGATTTTTTTTTGCAGAAACCGAATTATCCACAGTATCATAAAACAATTGTTGATGTTTTGAATCCCAACGGGGATCCATCTTCAGGACGAGAAATGAATGAAGAATGAAAGAAGGTCGCAAAAGGTCAAGGTATAAGTAGAGAAGGCCAATGATGATTTAGAGGACCGACAATAAATTATGCTAATTAATTTAAAATAAATTTTATTTTCTTAAAAAAATTTAAATAATAAATATTTAAAAATATTTTTAATTTTTTTTTAATAAATAATTAAATTTTATATTTTGATTCATCTATATTAATTGAATTCATTCTAATTCTAAAATAATATCCCACAAATAAATTCTAATTTACTATAAATTTAATATTTAATGTCTAAAATTAATTACAATGTCTAAGTTTTATTAATGTAAGGGAATATAACACTAATATGACATGTTTTTTTATCTTAAAAATATACCTAAATATATGTTACTAAATGAATTTTAATAAATTCTCATTAATTAAACCCTAATAAATTTCAAAATTTAAATTTTAAATTTCATATTAATTAATTCCTAATAAATTTTAATTCTAAAACTCTTTTTTTTTTGATATCCCTAAAATAATAATTTAAATATTATTATACATTTAATATTTAATGACTAAAATTAATTTCAAAGACTAAATTTCTATTAAACTTCTAGAGCAACTAAAATGCTAAAATCTAACCTAAGATAGTGTAATTAAATTATAAATGTAAGGAAATATAATAATTAACACTAATATGATATATTTTTTAATCCTAAAAATATACCTAAATATATGTTACTAAATGAATCTAATCAATTCTCATTAATTGAACTATAATAAATTCTAAATTCTAAATTTCATATTAATTAATTCCTAATAAATTTAATTCTAAAACCTTTTTTTTTTTAAATTAGTTTTGAATTTTGAATTAGCTTCCATCTACTCATAATAAATATTAATTAATTAATTTTTATTAATAGAATAAAAATTAATTAATGAAAATAATTATTATGAGTGAGTGGAATAATAAGAGTTTCTGAAATGACACAACCCTAAACAAGTTAACTAAAAAGGAAAGAGACGCATACTTGCAAAATTATACCTTGGATGAGGACGAACCTAAGGAGAAAATTTGTCTAATAAGAGGTCGCCAACTGTCACTAATCTTGAATCCTCCATCCTTGTTGATGTTATGCGGGTGTTTTATAATCTCCAACACCTCTCTAATCTTATGTCTCTGATAGTGTTCCTCCCTTGCAATGATTCTAGCATCCTCAAGGCATAAGTGATGTTTTGTTTTTGAGGAGTGATCAGGTAGAGCCGAGGTTCGTGATCGCTCATGCTTAATATCAGCACCATGCTCTTTCAGACGCTTCTAAAGAGAGCGCCCAGTTTTTCCAATATAACTCTTCCCACAAGAACAGTCAATCTTGTAAACACCTTTAAGATGCCTCTCACTAATGCTATCTTTAATTGAGCGCATATTTTGTCTAATGGTTCCTACTGCTGAGAATTGTGCAAAAATGTTGCTCTTCCCCAAAACCCTGGCAATATTATCTGTCACACCTTTAATGTATGGCAGTAAAACCCTTCCACCCCTCTCTTGAGGATCATGTCATTTCTTGGACATGACAATGCTTTTTGCTATGTTTATGGCTTTCCTGATTACCCTTTCCTTATACCCTATATCCAAGAAAACATATGTTAGGTGAGAGATTTATTCCTCCAGGTGCTCCTTATCTGATATTCTTAGGGATCTTATCGCAAGAGTGTTAAGGACACCAATTTTTTTAGCAGGGTGATGGTAATAATCAGCGTGAAGGTAACTGTCAGTATGGGTTTTCTTCCTAAAAACTTGACGCTCTAAAGTTCCATCTTATTTTCTGGTAACCAGTACATCCAAGAAAGGAATGCTCCTGTTTTCTTCCATCTCCTCGGTAAACTTAATTTCTGAGGTGTTGTGTAGATTAATCCGTCTTGCGGACAAGACCGATCTCTCTAGTACTAAAAGTAACTAGCAACAAACAGCCCATTATACTAATCTCTCTCTAAGCATATAAGATTCATAAAAACACTATATAGGTGTAAGGCCTACCTTATGTCCAACGCTTGCTTGATCTCGTTGAAGTCCTTCCCATGCACTGAAAGAACGTTCCTCGTGAATCTGCAGTCACAAACAAGCAAAAAGATTACACAGCACCTGTATAGACATTATTATAAACCATACTCATCATAATGATCAAGGAATTTATGAAATAAACCATAAATAAACAGTTTAATGAGAGAAATGAGTATATTTGTATTAACTTCAAATAAAGAAAACCTTTACAACCTGTGCCTTGATGTTGTGCAGGTCCTCCTGGGGTCCGAAGCAGGAATCTCTTCTAATTTGAAAAGCATTGCACTCTTTGAACCAAGACAGATAGAGATGAGTGATTTAACCTCACAAAAAGTCTTAGTTAACTGAGTCTGAATCTCAACAGCATTTAACTTCAAATATCTTAAGCTTGAACTCCCTTTGAGGCTACCCAAGGCCTCGTTTTATAGTGGAAAAGAGGAGGTTTCTTGTTCCAAATATGAAGGGATAGAATCCTCCTTCAAAGGGATTAGCTCCTTACATCAAGGGGTTAGCTCCATCAAGTGAGGGATGCATGGACCTTCTCAAAGCGTATCCATTCCTGAAAATTCCCATCTAGAATATTCTAGAATTCATCTGAAATCAACTTTTTATCTTTACTTTCTCACCTTTTTGTGTTTTACAGAGGTCCGCACCCATAACAAAAATAACGTGCGGTATGGTTCCGCAGGCAAGCTGAAATTTAGGTGCGGGACCGCAGGAAATGAACATAGAAAGTGCAATACCAATGTTTAGGGGATTTTTAGGAACTTTTCTCTTATTTTGAAAGCTTGACATGAGGAGCTGATATGTTAGACTTGCAAAAGGAGGAAGTATGAGTAATAATGAGCTCATACTCATAGTAAAATGTCAGGATGACAGATTTTAGTGTAACAAATTTCCCCCTAAAGTGCAAAGTATGGAATAGATGAAGCTGTAGTCTGTCATATATGAAGAGTGTAGTACTTTATCATTTCAAAGATCATCCTGTGGACACCCCAGTCGGAACCTGTAAAAACATTCAATGCAAAATATATACATATATATGTCATCACTGAGGTAGGCATTCCCATACTCGGATTAAAACTAACTAGAAACTAACTCAAATCGTTCCGATACAGGAATGATTTTAATATTACATCAATAACGTAGACACAGCATGGGCACAACCATTTGTAATGAATATTCTACTGTATAATAATAAAACTCCTCGCAGCCTGGATGGTGGAAACTAGATCCAGGGTCTTGATTTCCGCATCTCGAACTAGTACGATTCTATCCATGTGAATAAATGTGTTGAAGTCGAACATGGTAGAAACCACTTGATTACCAATCAATGATGTGAACTGTTAACAAGTGTGAGAGAAACCATCAGTAATGTCAATGGCTCTCAAAGTACTCAGTACAATCCATGAAATGTGAATGAATTAGTTGAAGTCGAACATGTTACGGAATCATTCGATCGAAGGTTAATGATGCAACCTGTCGTCGAAGGCGAGAAACCTGCCATTAAGGCATGCAGTTTTCAAGGTACTGACGATTTCTAGATCAACTTCCTAGATAATTTGCTGATGTCGATAGAAAGCGATCTGTCGTAGGCAAGCCCACAACTCGAAATCACAGATCAAGTTTTGAAAATATATTGGCAAGGACTGACTCAGGGATGGTCAAAATATGGATGACAGATATTTTGCAGATGAATGGTTTATTTGAACTGTTCTCTTGAACACATAACGACACTGCAGATGGTTTGGTAACAATTGACCCAAAGCTAATACCCAGAAACCGGCTGAAGACTTTCAATATGGTTTGATTAATTGTTAGGCAAAGGATTTCCCAACCCAGGTGAACGAAAGTGTCGTGTTCAAGAGTGGTTGACTGAATTTTCGAAAATTTAAAATACAACAAACACGCCCATTTTTCTCTCTTTTTCCCCCACCATTTCTGGCAAGTACCTCTTTATTTTTGACAAGCTTGAGGAGGATAACATTTGCTTGATTATAAGCTCATCCTTCGGATGAGTCCAACTTAGTTTAAGATTCGAACCCTAAGAAGGAGTGGTTCGTTCCTGTTGAAAATTAAACAGGTCCTTTACTGTTAAGTTTTAACGAGTCCGGTATAGGAGAAACTCGGTGTTTTTCAGTTTTAGGGAGTCAGAAGAAAAACTTAAGAAAACTCCATGAGTGTCCTTTTTCGTAAATTTAGTCTCTCGAGCCCGAAAAAGGATAAAATAATGCGGGAGAGAACTCTATTGACCGTATTTAGTCAACGTATACCTTTTTCGTAAATAGTCCATTTCAGTCCGTAAAAGGGGTAAACTTATACTGAAAGGACGATCATTCATTTTACTTTAACGAGTTCGAATAATCAAGTACTCGGCAATCTTTTCATATTTAGAGAGTCTGAAAAGGGCTTAAAAGAGGACTCCAAGGTTTCGCTTTTTCGTAAAATTTTTGAAAGAGTCCGAAAAAGTGATAAAAGTATGCTCTTTGTTGAAAAAATGTTTAGTTCACCTGAAAAAATCTTGTTTCCGCACAAAAACTTAAAACATTACACATACCTGTTTAAGATAAGTAAAAATGCTTTCAAAAATACCCTTTTAAAGTGAAAAATAAATAAATTAAAAATTCATCCATTCGAAAAAACTTATAAAAAGGACTTTTTCAATTTCATTTTTACCGTTCAGTTTCAGAGTGAAAAGTAAAAAGCTTTTGGGTAAGAAATTTCCTGTGAAGATTCTGGAAAATTCGTCCGTTGGAATCGAGAATCATCAATCCCAGGTAATCCACAACCCCTCAATCTTGTTTTTCATCCGTTTGAAATTTGTTTTTAGGCTTTAGTTTGAATTTTTGGGGCAAAACTAGTTAAAAAATTTCGCCCGCGGGGTCCGCAGGTGGGACACATGTTACCTGCGGACCCTGACTTTTTCTTACAAAGAAAAAGTCATGGGTTCCGCACCCAGAAGACACTGCGCGTGCGGACCTACGCTCTGTTTACAAAGAGCGGGTGTGGTACCCGCGCGGTCCATTTTAAAACAATGATTTCTCATTAATTTGCCAAAAATTTTCAAATAAAACTATTCTAACTTGCCTTTTTCTGTATTGTAGGATTAACAAGATGCTTATCTGGCGAGAACGTGAGCACGAGGAAGTAGATGAAGCTGCAATACTTCATTTGCCCACACAAAGGGCATTAAAAGCATGTGGCTTATACAAATTTTGGGCCATCTCTGGCATGAGGGCACAAGTAGAACTCTTGACATGGTTGGTAAACAGATGGAACGTGGAGGACCAGTGCTTCTTCATTGGTGGCCACTGGCTCGAAATTGAGCTGGAGGATATATATTTCTTGACTGGTTTGTCCAAGAGGGGCGAACATGTTTCTTTGTTTGGGACTAGGCCAGGTGGCCAGACTGTCGCTAGTCTCCAACTAGAATTCTGCAATGACCAGGAAAATCCTCGAGACAAACGGATTGACATAAAACACATCATCCATCCTGAGTTGAAGGTTATAGATTTTACTGTTACCAAACTATGTGGGAGTGCTGCGCTTCATGTGGCTACTGGTTCCCAAATGCGCATTGCCGTGGACTGTTATCGCGGCACCATCTTTAACTGGTGTGAAGCTGTGTTGGCCAATGTAAAAGGCCAACTAACCAGAGAAAAAAATGGGAAACTGAATAACTTTGGATATGGATCCATTGTTGTTTCTTTTGCTCTGGAGAGGATCCCCTTGTTAGCTCCACAGAGTATTGCTGTTGATGCCGGTCGACCTCGAGAACCGAGAATGGTTCGTTGGTCCGCGTTGATGGCCCGTCATGCTATTGAGGGTACTGAGATTGTGCGATTTCCTTCTTCATATTTTCGTTGGCTGGATCGCCAACTTTTTGTAATAGAGGATTTTCCATATGCCGGGATAGATTTCCGCGGTGACAGAGAGATGGTTCTCCCAGCAGGGGAACAGTGGGATGAGTCAGGTACAATCATTTTTCAATGTTTGCTAAATTCTAATTTTGTAATTTTTTATCGTCTTTGAAAACTAATAAACAAAAGTTTTTTGAAAACAGATGTGGGTCCACAAAGACCAATCCATCTCCATCCTTCCGAAAGAAGACACCCAGTTGGGCCCGCACCAGCCCCATCAGGCCAATCAGTGGAGATTTTGACTGATTTGGAGCATCATCTAGAGCGTTTGACTCTAGATATTCCAGAGACCAGCATAGATGACATTCCTCTCAGGCTGCAAAGATATGTGATTGGAGTTACAGGACCTTTTAGGAGGTTCCTATGCAGGGTAGCTCGGACAGTGGTTTGTTATCGTGATCACCATCAGTGATGGGATGATCGTGTAGACTCATATTTTTGACTCTTGTATTATCATTTTTGCCGATCATAAGGTGTTTCCAACCTATGATCGAAGACGATGTATATTTTTTGAAAAAAACAGACCTATACTATGATATATCACTATTTGTCGGCTATCTGTGTACATATGTGAATGTTGTTTGTTTTACTGCTTTTAATTATTGCAAATGTCTATTTATCATACTAGAAGTAATTGAATCTGCTAATGTATTTAAATGTCTTGGAATATGCTGATATTCAATGTAATCAAATTCACGTTCCAAGAGACGAACTCTTAAAAACAACCTTAATAATACTAGATTTCTAATGGTATAAACCCTGTTAAGATGTAATACAACAAGTTCAGAATCCAACCTTACAATCAAACTCCGAATTCCAAATGATATGGACTCAGACAATAACTCAATCACTGCACTATACTCGGCAATGTTATTTGTTGTTTGACCAAGGCTTACCCCATGCATGGATACTAACTCATCAGAGGGTGAATAGATAGCCCAAGCTGCGGAAGAAATGTTCCGTGTACTACGACAAGCACCATCAGCAAAACCAATGTAGGTTTTAAGAGACGTCGACATCTGCAATATCAAGAGTAAAACTGAGATAAGCAGGAATAGTGACAAAAACACACTTCTAAACTAGGCACACTTTTCTAATCTAAAACACACCAGCAGTAAAGAAATCTAAACTAACAAAAATATCCACACCTCATTTAAGCATAATATCGCTTTAGATAAAGCCCATTTCTGGGTTTATCCAAAGGGACACCGTCAAAATCTATCAACTCATAGGCCCCTTTTGCTAACTTTCGTTTTACAATGTAAGGACCATGCCACATAGGCACGAATTTCCCAGCTCCTAGCTTGTCGTTAGCTTGATCATAAAGTAAAACTAGGTCTCCTTCTGAAAAATTTCGAGGGGTCACATTTCTATCATACTGATCTTTTATCCTTTTAACATGAGCCTCGTTTGCTATTGCAGCATTTCGTCGATTCTCATCTAATTGGGCCAAGTACAAGAAACGTTTCTCCTCTTCAGACGTGGCTGGAAGTAATTCTACGGCTAATTTTAGTGACGATATTTCGCATTCAATCGGCAGCACAGCTTCCAAATCATAAACCAGTTGAAAAGGAGTGAAACCCGTTGATGTTTTGACTGAGGTTCGATATGCCCAAAGCGCTGAAAATAACATGGAATGCCAATTCGTTTTGTGAATACCAATGATTCGTTTAATCATGGTGACTAAAAATTTGTTAATGGCTTCAACCAGACCATTGGCTTGCGGATAGTACGGAGTGGAACTATCGTGGCGTAGGCCAAGTTGTTTTGTCAGTTCAGTCATCATGACATTCCGAAAATGACTTCCATGATCCGTAATAATAGCTTGAGGAACACCGAACCTAGCAATTATGTGATTAAATACGAATGTTGCAGCAGTCTTGCCGTCAGCTGAATATGTAGGCATCACCTCGGCCCATTTTGTAAAATAATCTACTGCTAGAATAATATAGGCATGCCCCCCGGCCGAGTGAGGGTTACATGTAATAAAATCGATACCCCATTTCGCGAAAGGACCAACAACAATTATAGGGTGAAGAGGAGCGGGTGGCGCGCGCATTTTCCGATCAAAAATTTGACAGTTGTGGCATTTCTGAACCGCATAAATGCAATCTTTGAACAACGTTGGCCAGAAATAACCTGCACGCAATATCTTTTGGGCTGTGGCATATCCAGACATATGACCGCCACATGCTCCAGAATGGCAGTCATTTAACACCTTTTCAGCTTCTTCATGAGTTAGACAATGTCGGAAAACAGAATCCACTCCACGTCGATAAAGTGTATCACCAATGATGTTATAGTGTTGGGATTGGAAGCGTATTTTCCGTCGCTGAGTTCGTGAAATATCAGGCCGAAAAGATTGGGTTTGGAGATAAACAATAATATCTCCATACCAAGGATCAAGTGTACTGATAAGAAACAAAGATTTGTCCGCAATGGACTCTTCTGCCACTATTTCAGTATCAGTAGAGGGGAAATCGCACATCAGTTCCGCAAATACCAAAGATTTCTTTGCCTTGGATTTTTCAAATTCCAAGTCAAATTCCCGCAGGATAACTATCCATTTAGAATATTTTCCCCCTAGCAATTGTTTGGTCAAAATATACATCATAGGGTTTCAATTAGAAATTACTGTGGTTTTACGTAGCAAGATGTAATGTCTAAAACGTTGGACAGCTTGAACAGCTGCCAAGGCCAATTTCTCCACATGTGTATATTTGATTTCAGTCGGATGCAGATTTCGACTAAGATAATAAATCACATGTTCATTGTGAGATTCATCTTCCTGAACTAGTACCATTCCAATGGTGGAATGAGAAGCGGCGAGGTACAAAATGTAATCTTGGTTGTAGTTGGGAGAATGCAATAACGGTGCATGGGTTAACGCATGTTTAAGTGCATCAAAAGATCGATCAGCGATCTCATCCCAAAAGAATGGAATGTTCTGTTTCAACAACCGGGTAAAACCCTTTGTAAGCTCGGCATAGTTAGGAATAAACCTACGTAAAAAGTTTGCTTTCCCCTGCAAACTTTGGAGTTGGCGCAAAGTCGAAGGAGGAGGAAATTTAACAATGGCTTCGACCTTCGATGGATCGACGTGAATGCCTGCTTTCGAGACAACAAATCCCAGTAATCGACCCGATTCTACGCAGAAAACACATTTATGCGGATTCAGCCTTATCCGATAATGCCTACATCTCATAAAAATTGCTCGTAAATGAGTGGGATGATCGGCCCTACGTAATGAATGAGCAGGTAAATCATCGAGATATGGCTGGACAATGTGCTTAATGTCATGAAATGCATAAGACATAGCCCGTTGAAAATTTGCGCCAGCGTTCTTTAGTCCAAAAGGTAGTTTACAATAAGCAAACGTTCCCCACGGACAAATAAAAGCTGTTTTAGGTTGATCTGCAGGGAGTATGTTTATTTGATTGTAGCCGGAAAAACCATCCATGAAGGAAAATAATTCACTGCCAGCACAATCATTGATTATTTGATCGATATAGGGAGTTGGATAATTATCTTTTGGACAGGCTCGATTAATATCCCTATAATCGATACATACTCTTATCGTTCCTTTTTTTTTAGTCACAGGAACAATATTCGATACCCAATCCGTTAAGGGAATTGGATAAATGAATCCTGCTCGAAGTAATTTTTCAACTTCAATTTTTATAGCAGCATCTTTTCTAGGATGAATTTGACGTAATCGTTGACGAACAGGTTTAGCATCCGGGTAAGTCTTAATTTCATGAACGATGATCGATGGATCAATTCCTGGCATTTCTTCATAAGACCAGGAAAACACGTCACGGAATTCTTGAAATAGGGCTTTATAAGTCTGAATTTCTTCATCTGTACAACAAGCACCTATATGAATGTTTTCAATTATTCCTGGTTTTACTGAAATGTCAATTGGAACCGTTCTAGATATATTTTCCAAATTTAACTAAGAATCAGGATTTTGCAATGGATTCTGAGGTTCCTTGGCATATTCAGCAGTAAAAATTGAAGCGAAATCATTTTCAAAATGATCTAATTCAGGTAAAAATGAAGACCGATGATGTAGATCTTCCCATGGTAAATCATCAACAGACAAAAAATCACGAATTTTCTCATCTGTATGAACAAGTTCAGGAAATGTCGTTGTAGCTGAACTAGATATAGAAAGTGATTTCTCTTGGATCCCATTCATTGGATCAGTTTCGGTTGAAGAGGGGTCGGAAAATGATTGTACAGCCTGGTACGCAATTTCAAATGGACTCAAGGGCATCACGCCATCAAATGAATCTATCTCGGATTCTGAAGGTATAGTCCAAGGATCATCAAACATAATAGTGTCTGACGAAATCATATGAATAGTTGCAGTAGAAGGAGATACATTAGGAGGAGGAAAGGAAAAAGTTCCTAGTAAACCAAAATCTTTAATCAAACCTACTCCAACATCCTTATAAGGGATAGTCGTTTTACCAACATGCTGGATTGTTTCTGTAGAGGCTGGGTCGGACGAGAAATAAGTTAACTAATCTATTGTCACGATCTTTCCTTGATATGGAAATTTTATGAGTCGAAAGACCGAAGAGACAACAGCAGTCATAGCATAGGACCAACTACGACCCAGAAGAAGGTTGTAATATAGAGGGGCATCAACCACTTCCACATCTAGATTAACAATTTTTCCTTCGACCCCTATGGGTAAATCCTGCAAAATACCATAAGGTTGAAAACCTCGACCATAAAAAGCCTTTAGAATTGTCGGGGATTGGTTAAGTGTAGGAGATCCAAGTGATTTCCAACACTGAATCGACATAATACACGTTGAAGCTCCCTCATCAATCACAGTCCGAAAAATAGGTCTGTTTTTGACTAACACTGGAATCTGGAAAGCCATTTGGTGAGGAAGACGTGGTGTACTATTTTCTAAATCGAAAATTATAAGGTTAGAATCCTGAACATCGACAGCTCCTATGGCAGACAATAATAATTTACGCTGTGCTGGACACGATTGCAGCACTTCCAAAGCCGACATTGCTGAAGGAGAAACAGCTAAGTCTTCAACAATGTTGTAATTCTGAGCAGCTCTCACATGTGGATTGAAAGCTGATTTACGAAGAACACCTTTAGCAGGCAGTTTGATTATCAAGTCTGGATTTTGTTTCTTGATCTGTAGCGGACCGGAAACAAGAGGAGTTGTATTTGATGTATTCGCATTAGAAGACTCTACTTCTTTTCCATCAACAAGATTCTTAGAACTGTAATCTTGCGATCGCGTCGCAATCCTTACATGAGACATCATCATAATAGGCTCTTCTAAAGTAGTCGAGGAAGAACCAATCATTTTACTATCTTGAACTGGAAAAGGATCCTTCAAGACAGCAGGTTGTTGTGATCCTTTAACGAGTTTCGTAACTTCGTCTCGATATGGACATTCTTTCGTGAAATGATCTTGTTCACAAATGAAGCAAGGATAGCGAGGTTTACGTTTTTCGTCATTGGATTCATCTTTATTTGTTTTCTCTTTCGAATTCTTTTTGTTTTTATTCCTCCCCTTCTTTTTACCACCGGATTTTGATTTTGTCGTAGATGTTTCAACGACATGAATGTCGGCGGAAACTTCGGGAGAAGATTCTCCTTTCGGGGAATCAGGTAAAGTTATAATTGGAGAAGAATTCTTTGAGGATTTCTTCTTGCTTTTAGAATTGACTGTACCAATCATACCGTCAGCGGCATGAGACCCTGAAGGAGCGGCAGCTATTTGACCTTGTTTTGGAAGATCGGGAATTTTCTCATGTAGAGTACCTGACTGCGTATAAACGAGGTCAAGGTACTGAGCCTGAGCAATTACTTGCTCTTCAGTAACAACACCAGCCTTAGCTACATCTTCAGTGATCTTGGGTAACAATGATTTAACAAACCATTCTGCCAAAATTTGATCCGGAATATAAACTTTCACCAAACGTCGTCTATGTCGCCATTCATGAATATGATCAGAAATATACGTGGACGTAGATTGTTTTAGCGAAGTTAATAATTCTGTGCCGTTGTCGTATCTGACAGGCAACTGAAAATGAGTCAAGAAAGATGTTGCTAACTGACTGAAATTATGAAACGAGTTGCGTGGTAACTCAATGTACCATTTAGCCGCAAGACCTATAAGGGTTCTTTGGAAAAGACATAAGCGAATCGAATCATCAATGATTGAATTAGATGCACACCAAAGGTGATAAGTCATAACATGATTCGATGGATCCTCTCCTGACTTACCTTCAAATTTTGGTATATCACTGGGCAACTTATGAGGCATTGGCGGCCAATTTTGATAATAAAAAATAGGATCATTTGTAAGGCGCGTCAAATCAGGTAAGTCCAAAGTTGCGATAAACGGTAATTGACGGTTAGGGTCGCGAAAACCTTGAGAAGCCAAAGCAGATCCAGGAGGCAGATACCCAGGATAACTAGGAATCGGATTTGCATTAGGTATTGTGTAACCTCCCAGAAAACCAGCATGAACTGGACCATACTGAGGTTGCTGATAAGTATAACCAGGATACGGTTGATACTAATAGCTTGGATTCTGTACATAGGGACCAAATTGCGGCTGTCCCTGGTACGGTTGATACGTAAATTGAGGTTGAATTGTAACAACTATACTTGTACCAGTTTGTCCTATAGGTATCTGAACCGAAGTCTGAACTGAAGGTCCTGACTGAGGTACAGAGACCTGAGGGATTTCCACGGATACAGGGGTAGCCGAAATCGGGGCTACAGATACTCCAGAAATAGGTGTGACAGGTTGAACAGACGTTACAGTAGTTGCAACAGTTTGAGGCGGAGTCTGAGGTGTACTAGGCCCACTCTGCTGAACTGAACTAGTTGCAGGAGTTTGAATAGCTGGCTGAACAGGTTGCTGGGTTGAACCAGAAACCAATGGCTGGCCAGGTTGATAAGGTAACTGCACATTAGGCTGCAAAGGCTGTTGATATTGGGATGGATCCCACACCATCATTCCGGGGTATTGTCCCGTAGAAGGTTGAACATAAGGACCAAAACCTGGTTGAACGTAGGGTTGATAATTAAAAGGTAAATTTCCGGCTCCTTGAACAGATGGTTGACCAGAAGGCTGTTGGTAACCTTGCATTGGGTACTGCCCTTGAGGTTGATAACCTTGAGGCACGTACTGAAGTTGGGGTTGTTGAGGACCCTGAGGAGCATATTGAGTTTGGGGTTGTCCCTAAGGTATGTACTGTCTTGAAGGTTGATACCCTTGAGGTATGTACTGTCCTTGGGGTTGCCCCCCAAAATAATATGAATCCACAGTTTGTCCTGGGAAAAAGCTACCTTGAGGTTGAGCTCCGGGTGGTAACTGACTACCTTGAGGTTGCCCCCCAGGAGGTAACTGACTACCCTGAGGTTGCCCCCCAGGCGGTAACTGAGTTCCCTGAGGTTGCCCCCCAGAAGGAAACTGACTGCCTTGAGCTTGAGGATTGGGAATATTACCAGACATCATAAAAATTTTCTCTGCGTTCGACGTTTCAATTTTAAGTCCATCAAGACCAGATGATAACACGTTTTCGATGGGTTGAGGAGTTGCTCCCGAGAAAGTACTAGACAAAGACTGATATCCCGAAGGAACAGAAGGACCACCATGTAAAAATGATTCCGGTGTTTGAGAAAACATGGATGACTCTCCAGCCATAAAAGATGACAGATAATAACCTCTGGGTGTAGGATGAAAAGGAACTCGAGGTGGATAAAAAGCAAGACCCGGATTCTCTAAAAATTATGTTAAAGAGAGATACCAAGGATTATTTCGAATGGGGCTGTAGAAAATAGGTTCACGCTCCCTAAGATTTAACGATTGAGGGGAGTTGGGAAGAGATATGTCTTCGTCTGGATTAGTAAGTTCTTCAATAGAAATAAGTCCAGAGGGAAGATTGTCTGTAATGATATTTCTTACCCTAGGTGAACCTAGATCGCTAGAAGTTGGTGTAACAAATCCTGAGGATGTTTCTAACACAGAAGATTCAGTTTCAGGTTCAGATATTTCAGGTTCGTCAGATAATTCACCAGAAGGAGAAATACTTTCAGTAACTTCAGAAACTGAAATCAGTTCTTGAATGTATTCTTTTGTAGGTATTTGATGATCAGGATGTATAACTATAGCGGAGCTTTCAACTTCTGTTGACCTAATTCTACGGCTACTGTGTGGTACCAGAGCTCGAAGCCCTTCAAGTTGATTTGGTGAATATTTAGGGGGTTTCCCTTGTATTCTCCGGGATTGTCTTGGAAATTCCGCCACGATTAAAAATTATCTAATCACATGCAAACAAAGAAAATTTTCAATGAAAACACCTAAAGTCTCTAAGAAACAAACAATTGAATCATTCGCTTAAAAATCTAAGAGTTCAAACCACACACAAACAGGTAACTTTCCGCACTAAAAACACTAGTTGGTGATGAAATCCAACTTAGTAGAATTTTAACACGAAAAGGGCGGTTGGAACAGTTACCCCGACAACCTGCTTAATGAAACAGACTGGCACAAGTTTCTTCACAAAACCATCTCAAGTGAAGAGAACCCCCCAGAGAGTCCAAGTGAGTCTAGTCGACGTCTGTTCCAGGTACAGTGGGATCTTCCCTCCACCGTCACCTTAGGAAAGAATCCTAAAGATTATAGCCACTAAGGTTACCAACTGAAACAAATATACCTGGGGGAACAGTCTACGATCCAACACACACGCAAGGGCAGAGTAACAAAGCTCAATCCCCTTGAAGGCTCCTTGAAATAATTCAAGGTTTACCGACAAGTGACCCCAGGCTCCTCGACAATGGTCTATCCGAGGTTTACCGTTTTTAATACGTGTATATCTTCTATCGTTCCCAATGAGGAAGGATTGATTACCCCACTGGTTCAGATATGATCTCGTGCTTAACTCCTTTAAGAGGAGCTTCCCAGAGCATACGTGCAACAATTGGAATTCTTCCTACTGCAAGATTCGTCTACTTGTTTGTTTTAGCTATCTTGGAGAGTTAATTACTCCCTACTCCAAGATACTAGCCTAAGCTATGTTGGTGATAAGAGCCCTAGAAATAAAAATATTACTAGATGAATTTTAGTTAAGCGTTACTTTTAGGAGCTGTTTCTTAAGTCAATGGGTGCGGAAATGAAACTTTGGATGATGTGAAGACTCGACTTCCAAAAAACACTAAAATTGCACCTATGATGATATTCAATTCTTTTTCTTTCAATGAACTTTCTATCTAGAGAAAGAGTTGGAGAATGCAATCCTTTTAATTCCTTCTTTAAACATGAAAAATAATTGAAAGAAACTATTTTGTCTTTTCAATAAACTATCAAAGCTCACGAGAAAAATCCTTTTCTTTTCCAAACTAGAAGCTACAAAACAATTTTCCTTCGAAAGAAAGCTACAAAAATTAAAACTACTCAAAACTACAAAATCTAAACTTGAGATCTAAAATCTAAATTGAGTAAAAGCTTTTAAGATTTTTTTTATGAATGTTTTCCTTAGTTATTCAGCAAACTAAGAATCTATTCGTTCAGAATAAAAAACAGATCAAAAACACTCAAAATATGTTTTTTTATAAAAATGAAATTCAAAACTTTCAACCAAGTTTTTTCGAAGATTTGCAAAGAAACAAAAGGCTTAATTTCTCAATATAAGATGATTTCACAATCAGGTCAGATTCAAAAGACAAAAAGAGATCAATGTAATCTGAGATACTGCAAATTGTCAAAAGTTCGAATCGCTACAAAGACCAAGTGGAAAAACAATCCAATCAGCAAAATCTTCTAGAAAATCATCAAAACATTAACACTGTTGGAGTTCATTCACAAAAAATTCTTGATAGAAACAATGATCAGTCTGGGTAGAAACCAAAGATCTAAAAATAAACTAGAAAAAGAAATCTAGATATTTTCTAAAAATTTTACAGGGTCCGCAGGTAACCAGTATTGAAAGGTGTGGTCCCGCACTGTATTCTTTACAGAAAGTGCGAACCTGCCCGCACTGTCAAGGTAAGCTAAAGTGCGGTCCTAGGAAAAATTATAGAAAAACTTAAAAATATTTCTAAATTTTCAAAAACAGGGAAAATCTAAATTACCCAGATAGATATGTATCAATCAAAAACCAGGAAAAAATGTTTCCTCAAATCAAAAATAAAAGAGAACCAAAAACAACAAGTTCTTTCCCCAGCGGAGTCGCCATTTTGTTGTGTAGATTAATCCGTCTTGCGGAAAAGACCGATCTCTCTAGTACTAAAAGTAACTAGCAACAAACAACCAATTATACTAATCTCTCTCTAAGCATATAAGATTAATAGAAACACTATATGGGTGTAAGGCCTACCTTATGTCCAACGCTTGCTTGATCTCGTTGAAGTCCTTCCCATGCACTGAAAGAACGTTCCTCATGAATCTGCAGTCACAAACAAGCAAAAATATTACACAGCACCTGTATAGACATTATTATAAATCATACTCATCATAATGATCAAGGAATTTATGAAATAAACCATAAATAGACAGTTTAATGAGAGAAATGAGTATATTTGTATTAACTTCAAATAAAGAAAACCTTTACAACCTGTGCCTTGATGTCGTGCAGGTCCTCCCGGGGTCCGAAGCAGGAATCTCTTCTAATTTGACAAGCATTGCACTCTTTGAACCAAGACAGATAGAGATGAGTGATTTAACCTCATAGAAAGTCTTAGTTAACTGAGTCTGAATCTCAACAGCATTTAACTTCAAATATCTTAATCTTGAACTCCCTTTGAGGCTACCCAAGGCCTCTTTTTATAGTGGAAAAGAGGAGGTTTCTTGTTCCAAATATGAAGGGATAGAATCCTCCTTCAAAGGGATTAGCTCCTTACATCAAGGGATTAGCTCCATCAAGTGAGGGATGCATGAACCTTCTCAAAGCGTATCCATTCCCGAAAATTCCCATCTAGAATATTCTAGAATTCATATGAAATCAAATTTTTATCTTTACTTTCTCGCCTTTTTGTGTTTTACAGAGGTCCGCACCCATAACACAAAGAACGTGCGGTATGGTTCCGCAGGCAAGCTGAAATTTAGGTGTGGGACCGCAGGAAATGAACAGAGAAAGTGCGATACCAATGTTTAGGGGATTTTTAGGAACTTTTCTCTTATTTTGAAAGCTTGACATGAGGAGCTGATATGTTAGACTTGAAAAAGGAGGAAGTATGAGTAATAATGAGCTCATACTCATAGTAAAATGTCAGGATGACAGATTTTAGTGTAACATGAGGAAATTGAGTTGAGGTGATCGAAGAATTTCTCGAGGTTCTCCCTACCATGCGAGCACTTTATGTTAGTGTCGTCTACAAATATTTTCCACCAAGCTAGACTTAAGGGAAAGGAAGCAAGGGATTTATTCTCGAATTTTTCCATGAATAAGTTGGCCACAATAGGTGAGAGTGGCGATCCCATTGCGACACCAGATACTTGCTCATAGAATTCTCCGTGGAAGCCGAAGAAGGTGGATCATAAACAAATCTCAACAAGCTTGACTGTTTCAGGATCTGTGACCTCATTAATAACCTGCACTGATTCATCTAAAAGGATTTTGGTAAACAATGAAACCACATCAAAGCTTACCAGGATGTCGGTCTCCTCCACCCTCTCTTTCTCAATAAGCTTGATGAAGTCACTTGAGTCCTTGATAAAGGAATCAGTGTTCCAAACCAGACGTTTGAGAATTTTTGCGACATATTTCGCCAGTTCATAAGTGGGGGATCCAATGGTATTGAAAATTAGTCTAAGGGGAACCCCATCTTTATGAATCTTAGGAAGCCCATAAATTCTCAGAGTGACCTCACAGGAGGGTGTCAATTTCTTCTTCAACTTATCATCGAGATGGGAGTTCGAGATTGCCTTCTTAACCTCTCTTAAGATCTTTGGAAAGGGGTTGGACTTCAACTTCTTATAGCTGCCACAATCAAGATGCTCTTTCATTTTTCTAATATAATCCTCCTGATCTAAAATGACAGTAGCCCCTCCCTTGTCTGCCTTAAGGACCACAATCTCATCGCTATTGTGAAGGGCTCTAAGAGCTCCTATCTCCTCCTTGCTAAGGTTACTTTTAGGGGGTTTAGCTTTTCTTAGAATCAGGGAGCATTCCTGTCTAAGAGCTTCTTTGTCATCCAAAGTTAAACCTTGAGTGCCCTCCTCAATGCTGCACAAAATGCTCTCATTCGGAATACCGTTGGGATTCGAAATGTCGACAATTGTTTTATGATATTGTGGATAATCCGGTTTCTGCAAATAAAAACAACCATAGAAGTTTGAGAACCATAACAATTGAATTGTTTGTTTGGATATTTATACAATTATACCCCTTAAATTAGGTTGGATCTATGGATTTCAAAAAGGCAATATGTCACAATTTCATTTTGCATTTAACCATGTATTAAGGGAAAATAATGATTGATCTATAAGCTATATTGGTTGGCTTGTAACCAAGGGTATCTCACATAATTTTTCATTGAAGGGGCTTCTTTAAGAATTTGAGCTCATTAGACTTTTATTAGAGGCTTGTATAAATTATGCATGTGCTACTCATGGATAATGAATGAATGAATGTTCCTAGAAGTTGGAATTGTGAAGATCTATTGAAGGCATTCTAATGTATCATTTTGTAACATATTTTGGATCCCATCTATTTGCTGATAAAACTATTTATTTTGCTGTTAATTTTTGGGTTTTGTTTAAAGTGATATTAATTGATAAAATATCATTTGTAAAAGGAAATTGTGATTTAATCTCTACATTAAATATCCAAATCCAGTTTGTAATCATTTGTAATCATGTTAAATTCTAATTTCATTTGCTAAATATTAAAAGATATTAAAATGTGTGTATACATCATTGTATATAGGTATATGATTTATTTATTTATGTTTCATTTCTATATGCATGGATGGAATGTATAATTTAACTCACACATCTCACGAGAAGTAAGTATGTTTTATATATATTAGAACTAGCAATTGCACCACATGTTGCAAAGGAAACGCCGTAAGGTAGCATAGGAAAGACTAGGAGATAAAAAATAATGATTTTTTCGTTATTCTAATTTGGATAAAAAATAATGATTTTTTCATTATTCTAATTTGAACTTCGGAAAGAGTAGAAAATCAAAATTAATGATTTTTTACTTCTTTTAATTGAATTTTGATCTTGAGTAGGAAATGATTTTTTCATTATTCCAATTTGAACTTACAAAAACATAGGAAAGAGTATAAAATAAAAATTAACGATTTTTACTTCTTTTAATTTTAATTTTGATCTTGAGGAGGAAAATCTTGAAATTCGAATTTTGATCTTGAGATGCTATGAGACCTTTTTCTTGTTTTGTTCCCATTCTCTTTCATGTCTTGTTAGTAGTTCGCCAGAATAGGTCGTATACTTAAAAATTAGAGTGTCTACATTGTTGTACCAAGGAAAAATTCAAATAATCTCCAAAAAGTACATGTAGTTGTGTCCTTAACATGTCTATTCTTATCCTTCATTGTATTGAGAATAAAGTTGAGAGAAACATTGACAAGAAATCAAACTAATGTCCAATCACTGAAGAATTCATTACTATAATGTAATGGCCGATCACACTTAAAAAGTAGAGTGTCTACAATGTTGTACCATGGAAAAATTCAAATGATCTCGAAAAGGTACATGTAGTTGTGTCCTTAACATGTCTATTCTTATCCTTCATTGTATTGCTTCCTTCATTGTATTTATTCATTGTATTGAGAATAAAGTTGAGAGAAACTTTGAGAACAAATAAAACTAATGGCCAATCACTAAAGAATTCATTATTGTAACGTAATGGCCGATCATTGAAGAATTCATTACTGTAACGTAAGTCCTAGCCTTAGGCAAAGACCCAAGGCCAAACGCTATACCTAACACCCTGTGTACATGAATAATTAATAACATGCATCACAAAAAATGGTTTCTAATTATAATTGATCAAATAATGGAACGAACCAACCCTACCCTCCACAAAATATTAACGCTTTCTGTATCGATTCCACAGTTGTTGCTTCATATAAGACGATTAATTAAAGGACTGGTCAGATTGATATCCTTCAATTCCATCTTTACTCACTATGATTTTGTTCATTATCTACTAATAATACACTCCAAATATTGGCACAAGAAATATTGGAAGCTCACAGGACCAGATTCTTCACTTGAAAAATATTGGAAAAATCTTAAAAGTGAAGGGAACTTGAAAACCTATCCACAAGAAATATTGGAAGTTTACAGATTCTTTACTTGAAAAATGTTGGAAAAACCTTAAAACTGAAGGGTGCTTGGAAACCTATCCAAAATAAATCTTGGAAGTTTATAGGATCATATAAAAGTTGTTTTCATTGAGTGACTCCTTGAGTAAATATATAAAATTGTAAAATATATATATGAATAATAATGGAATTGTTTCTCTTTGCAATTTCTCATTTTTTTAATAATTATCATATTAATAGAAAGTTAAAAATAAAATAATTTATAACCAAATAAAGGTCTCGTTTAATAAAAATAGAAATCATCTTGTCTCATTCCAAACTATTCTCAAACAACTAAATCACATTTGTACAAATTTTTTTAGTTAATAAATAGGATTGTTAATATCAATTGTATCATGCACGAATTTATTTATAATGCATCTATCTATAATTGAAAGTTATGCTAGATTTATTTTGACATAATTAGACTCAAAAATCGTTATAAATTGACTTATTAAAATATTATATAATTAATTAATTGCCTCTAATGACCTAGAAGAACATCCCTGTAGAAAACAACAACCCAAAATCCCAAAACCTAAAAAATCTCACCATTTTAGGAGTTCAATATTCATGGTGAAACCACAAACCAAAATCCGTAACAAGCACTCTCAAAATTTAATCAAAGTCGATAAACAATGAGCTGAAATCAAGAAACTGAAATAAACTCAGTTGAAATCAGCAATGACTGGATGAGAAATTTTTGCAGATGATAACTAAAGACAACGTAAAATTCAAAATCCAATGTGACAATGGTGTGGATTAAACCGCTCTGGAATATGAACATAATGATAAAAAAACTCCACTAATAATAATAGAGAAATTGCATTTAATCCTGCAACTAGGCACAAATGCCTTTCGATTCGTAAAAGCAATTTAATAAAGAATGGAGAAGGTACCTGTAGTTCAACAAAATTACACAAAACTAATAATGGAGAAACTAGAAAAAACCACAAAATTAGACAGAAGGACAATGAAACTGATAATGGAGAATCTCCATTCAAACTGATAATGGAGAATCTCCATTTAATCCAGTAACTAACAAAATTAGATAGAAGGACAGTGAAACTGATAATGGAGAATCTTCATTTAATCTAGTAACTGGCGTAGATGCTTATTAGCTTTGTAAAAAAATTAATAAAAACAGGCGAAGGTACTTGTAATTGCACGGCCAAAGATGATGGTCCAAATGGAGTGGATTATGATTTGAAAATCGATTGAAATCACTTAGCATGATTTCTTGAAGGAAAAAAATGTGTTTGACAAACAACGAATTGGAGTCTCAGATCGAAACTGCTGAAATGAATAGAAGAATAATAACATGTTCACGGAAATTGATTCAAATTTGTTTGATTTCTTAGACGCTAATGTTAAACCACACAGGTCATACATATCCATCTTCTTCCTAAATAGAGAACCGCTAGATATGACTTACCATCGTAAAAAAACCGAGAAAAACAGAGGCACCGTAAGAGAAAGCAGGACAGGATCCTCGGGATGATTGCTCACAGTGAAAGATGCGAGCAATCATCTCTCCCCATCAAGTGTTTCACAACTCATTAGTGTAACTAATTTTTTATAACTAACTTCCAAGACTGATGATCTAATGGCCCAAATTGCTTTAATCGTCTAACATTTCAGATTAATGGCCCAAGATAATACACGTAACTCTGAGGAAAGTTGTTTTCAAATAATAACGCCTTACAGTGTAATTAGAAAAATTAATTTTCCTAGAAGTAATGAGAGTAAAAGTTAACAACAATAAAGCTAATGTTATAGGTTATGCTCATAACTTATAGATTTGTTTTTAGTTTTTTTTTTGTTAGATAATGTAGTTTTTAATCACTTAGAATTATATTTTATTACCAGGCAAAGAAGATAGACAAAATTGAACTATAATGAAAATGACACAACTAAACTGTAATAAAATTTAGACAACTGAATTGTAATATCAATGTAATTCCATTAATAGTATTACTGAAAAGTACATTTTTTACATACATGTTGTGTTGAGATATAAAAAAAAGCAATAAAAAATATAGTGAGCCCATCTATAAAAATACACAACTCATATAAATACATAAAATATGATGGACATAATGCTGCTCCGATCTATCTCAAGAAATAGGAACACCATAATAGGACTCCCACCAAAATAACCCCAATACCAATGACAAAAACAATCCATTCATTAACAAACCAGGTATATCAACGCTTGTCAATGACAATTGGTGGAGCACATGTTGGCTCCACATATCTGGGCACATGTTGGCTCGACATATCTGGCACATCCACATCCATTGGATGTTGCTTGAATGAGTATATCATCAACAACTCTTTGGACATCTGATTTGTAAATTATGTTGAAACTGTGAAACAATGGTTTTTGCTTGTTGGTAAAGGGGTTTCAAGTTTTGTCTTCGAACCTGGTAAATGCCAATCATTTGATTTATGATTAATTTAGAATTTTTGTAAGTGACAATGTCACTTGCACCATAAGTCCACATTGTTATGAGCCCATCAACCAAAGCATGATGATATGCTTCATTGTTGGTCCTTATGCTAGGAATTTGTCTACTATTTTGGTACACTTCGCTTAATGCTTCATTATGAAGCACAAAACTTGTCCGTGCATGCCCTGGGTTTGGGTGACACCAAATCTAGATGATCAATACCCATTTTTGAACCATATGCAAAAGAAGAAAAAAAGTAAATGAAAAAAACAATTTAATGTAATATTGTTAGATAGTTAAAACAAAGTAGCGACAACTCGTTGTTACAGTAGCGACAACTCGCTATTGCAGTGGTGGTAACAGTGACTTGTCGCCACTGTAACGGTGAATTGCCACCACTGTAACACTGAATTTCCACCACTTTAACAGTGAATTATTGCTGCCATGGTAACAATGAGTTTTTTCCAATAATATAATAGGACAAACAAGCTAAAATAATATTTAGAAATAGACACAACCTATATATTTAGAACAATGACTATATTTAGAAAGTATGAAAAATAAAACAGTGAGTTGACAAACTAACAGTAACCATTTTAGTCTGAAAGGTCTGGTCAAAATTAAAGTTATGAATGATGTTTTCAATGGATTTGTTTCACAAGGGAGTTTACTTAATGTTTAATAAAAATGGTTTGACTAACAATTTTTCATAAATATCAAAATACTCATTTAACCTCTAAAATCTTGTCAAAAGTAAATTTATGAACTATGTTTTTATTGAATTTGTTTCACAAGAGTGTTTAGTTTGATATTTGGATATGAAAATTGTTTTTTCTTTGTAAATTAGAAATATGTTTGTGTTTCTTGCTTAATTTCTTGGTCCAAGGCAGTGTATTGGATGGTTTTAGAGGCCATTGAATATTTGTAGGTTTTCAAAAGTTTACTAGGAAAGTATTTTCCTTTTAGAGTTAGTTATAGTCTTTTGAAATAGGCCTAATAATTATTTGAGGAGTTTTAATATTTGGGGATGGAAGTCCTTATTCTAAACCATTTCTCACTTGACATGATATGATCCATGACCAGGAGCCTATTTGAATGGTTTGTCAAGCTATTGAGGTTGAATTTTTAGGATATCCATCGATAAAATTTTCCCCAAAATATTGATACTAATGGACGTAATATGTCCATTAGTGGACAAAGAGATACCTCTAAATTTTATGTTATGTATCGAATATTAAGTATCAACCTTTCACCTATTAGGCTTTCAAAATATAAAAAAATTCAGGATTTCCCTTCTAATTTGGGAAATGTATGGTGTTAAGTGTTGGATTTTTTAGATTGAAACCCTTGGCTTCAACCCCTGATCTCATTGCCTGATAAGCGTTAATATATAAATATTTTGGAAGGGTATTAATTTCCAAGAGGATAAACTATTGGGATATCATGCATCAAGCATCGAGGACATATCAGAAATTATCACTTGTTCACACCCAACACCTGTATAACCCAATACATTTATCAACTAATGTACATAGAAGGTTTGGGAGTCATCATGCAACATTATTGGACATTTTCATAAGAGGTCGAGCATTGTATGATTGGGTATAAAGAGGTTGGGGCCTCCATATCAATACTTCCTTCCAAATAATAATGGAATTTAAATGCCTATTAGCTATCAAATATTTGCTTCCAGTCTTGTCATTGTGGTATATAGCCCTATCAGTTCATAACACATTACGTTTCAAGTACTGATATTTTAGGACTCTATTATTAGACTTTCATCCTGATACTTCCAAAACTCAAATGGTTGATATGTGGCATAGCGGCATGACAAGTCCTACCATGGAATGTTGGTGTCATTGTTGCTAATGTGGTAAAGTGATGTTTCATGAAAATGTGGCATCATGTCTAGCATTTGATGAAATGGCATGCCAACATGGTAGAATGATGTGGATTGGGTGAGAAATGGCTTATAGGTGGCCGCAAGGTACCAACCAATACAAAGGTTACGTGCAATTCATGATGTTGTGCTAACCTACAACTAGCTAATTTTCCTCCAAAAATTTCACTCCAAAACAAGCTTTCACTATTTGAAAAGAAACTTTCTTAAGAAATCGATATAAAAACAGTAGGATCAGTCATGACCAGTGACAAACGAGTTTCCATGCGGTGACCAATGAGTTGTCGCAATGGCGACCCAACTAAGTGTCGTTGTGGCAACTCGTGGGTCACCATTACGACAACTCGCGGGTCACCGTTGCGGAAACTGTCTGTCACCATTGCGGCAACTCCAGCAACAACATCCCAGAGCAAAAATCCCCAAAATATGTTATAATGAAATTGGAAAAACAATAGGAAGACAATAGGAAAACATGTTAATTATAATGAAATTGGAAAAACAATAGGAAAATAGGTTAATTATAATGAAATTTGTAGAAAAGCCTTACCTTTCTATTTGTTGTAGAATTTTGTTGTTTGTTGTTTGTTGTATGTTGTTTCTTGTTTCATGTTTGGAAGAATGGACTAATTTCTGAGGAATACTCTGAGCTCTCCAGGAATAATGGAAAGGAATGCTCGACAGAATGAGCTCGACTCAAAATGGTAATGCCAACTATGTTTGCTGTTTGGACGAATGAACGAATTTCCGAGGAATACTCTGAGCACTCTAGGAATAATGGAAAGGAATGCTCGACGGAGTGAGGTCGAAAAAATGGTAACACCAACGTATAAGAACTCCCTTAGTCCATATATTTGAAAATAATTTGGGCGACAACTCCAAACGCCAATCCTTGAGCCACACGGGGATATATTTGGGAGTTAATGCATGGATTATCTTTTGAACCTACAGTATACACACGACATACCACCATTTTTTGTTGTCGTGTATTGCTGCGCATGGAAGAAGGAGAAGCTTCCCTTCGTGGAGTTGGTGGGATGTCTCATCTCCTGAGGAACAGACGTGGGAATGGGAGCTAAATATGGTAATGGAAACATTCAGACGGTAATGCCAACAGATATTTTGGGAGCAGACTTGCGTTCGTCGTGGGACTTTGCGTTTTCTAGAAGGGCCTCGTTGGCGGCCGATAAGCGCAAAACCCAAAGGCCCTTCTGTTGAATGGTTAGCCCACTCTGATTTCAATAAAACAACCTTAACACAATGATACATATATCAAATTTTTGTAAAAAAAAAGGAAAACATAATTTTAGTTCAATCGATCTGAAGGCATAGGGAAAAAGTGTAGATTGGATAGAGCAGGACAAAAAATTAAACAATGTATGGCTTGAAAATTTTCAAAAAGAGTTCAATGTAGATCAGCCGGAGCAAGAAAAAGGAAAGGACAGATGAAGCTAAAAGAAAAAGTAGATGATTTATGGCTTGAAAATTTTCAAAAAGAGTTCAATTGATATGACAGAGCACGGAAAAAGTGTAGATCTAATGGAGCAGGATAAAAGGTAAAAATTGTATCGCCAGATTTTTGTTACTCCATCTATTGTATCGCCACCTCAAACACAACCTATGACTCCAGCGAGAACGTCTGAACCAATGAAATTGGTTACTCCATCCCCCAGCCCCAACCACCATCATCATATCTAATATTTATCCATAACAGGATCTAGGGAGAAAATATCCAATTCATAAAAATCCACCACACGTGCTCGGGCCAGAATGAAAAAGAATGATTAGAAAGTTTCCATAACTTGCTAGAAGAACCCACAAATATTGTAAGTTATCCATGTATTTTGACCAACTAGGAACTACTCTCCACCAATCAAATGATCCAAACATAGTCAAAATAAACCTCCATAGAGATGATACCACGTCGAAATAATTCCATAGGTGAAGGATCCAACTATGCAAGCTTGTGCCCAAGACTACTATGTGATTGGGATATCATGAAATTCCCTCCACCAACCATGTGAACCAATTGTTCTCAACACTTAAAATCCTCTTGTAACACCCTCATCCCATATCTACCTAAGTAATTAGCCAACTGGGGTAAATATGCAACGAGAGACCACTATAATGGGATTCAACCTCCTAGGTGACCTTAAGGAAGTGGAATCGATGGAAACAAATAAAACATACCTTCCACAACCATTAAACCCCTTGACACTCCCTTGATATTGGCAAGGGTGCGCTTGGGAGGCTCTGGATGCGCCCACAACAGGGAAATGCATGCCTCCAAGGAATTTTTTCCTCAAACTTGTACCAACGTCCACGGGATTTGAGCCATTTTTTCAGGCCCACTGCCCAATACACTTCCCATAGCTCAATGATACGTTCATAAATGAATTATAACAACGGAACAATGATACATTTGCAAAAAAATTGACAAGGTATAGGTTGGACCCCTACTAGTCATGACAAACATTTCGTAAAACATGTCACAAATATGTAATCTATAGGTTTAAACAATAGATTTGAGCATAGGGGTCTCATACTTATCTGAGAATCACTAATAATAATTGTTCCCTTATATCATTATTTTCATTATCATCTATTAGGTTATAGATACACTATTCATTCATTTACAAATCAAAACATGAGGAAAGCCATACAACATCACTGTCATAATACATGCTTATAACCAACATAGTAACAATAGAAATATGAAGGATACATAAGCCATAGGATCCACATATAAACCAGTACCTTTACACATAAGATGTCAAGCAAAGAACCTATTATTAATGAATGAAAAAGCCAACCCGGGATGGGACTACCATGTTCCACCCGACCATATATTGGTTGAGCCAAATCTCTCTTTAGCCAACCACCCCCGTTCCATATTCCAAGCATGATTGGAAGACTCAAACCAAAAGAACCAACCAGGGAATCCCAAGGCTAAACCACCTCACCATCATCAATAGAAAGTAGGCTTTACCGCAATCCATCTCGGATCATTAGGCCATAAACAAAAATGGATGCCACTGAATTTATCCACCTACACTGTGAGAAATTTTCTTGTCTCCTAGTCTCTCAAGATTTATCGGAATCCACATCGGATCGCTAGGCCCTAAACTGAGACTTCGCCCTCCAGGATTTACCGTAGATCCTGACATTCATTGGCAAGTATTCCAAGGCCTAATCAAGGGCATCCACCTCTAGGATTTACCATATGTCCCACCATTAACTGGTCGAGGATTCCTAGGCCCATTGAGGCACAAAATACCTGGATTTAACGCAACCCACAATTTGGTTTAGGGGTCACTAGGCTAGTGTATTACCACAATCCACATTCTGGTTTAGGGATTGCTAGGCCATGTGTTCTTCCTTTCGGACATCCACTTCACTCAACTTTGAATTCATCTAGAAATCCATCTAAACCAAAACAGGAGAACCCCATCACACCATGTCTATCCAAAAATGGAAAGGCTAGGCTGAAAATACTGTCACATCTAGAAAAACCCATGCCATGACAAAAAATAACCACATGCAATACCATGCATGCCAAATCTAGCAATGAAATCACACATGCAAATCAATACCTGCAAAGAATCTTGCTGTAGCTGCTTGATCCTTCCTTCCTCTTGCCTTCTTTTCATTTCTTGATCCAATGCCAAAGTGCTCAAAAAAAAACTCTCAGTGTCCAAGACTGAGAGAGAGAGAAAGAATAATGAGAGAGATCCAAAACTGAACTAACAAAAGGTACCAACTGATCCTTAGAAGCCTTTGATCAATTAGACCTCTATTTTCTTCATTTTCCATTATTTTCCTTCATTTTCCTCCTCACATGAAACCTGTGGCCTTTCACCTTCCTTTTCTCCCATTTTCCATTATTTTCATAGAGAAATGGTCCAAAAATGGCATTTTTACTTTCCAAAGCCTTTACCATTTTCTTTGTCAATTTCAATTTTCTATAATAAACCAATGAACACCCTCACTAGGATGTTTTTCCCAACATTTAGCTTGGAATAAGTGTCCCATCAACTATGGTTATTATTTTTACTTTATTAACTTTTATTACACATAATTTTCACCAAGGTTGTTACAGAAACCTCCCCCTTATGAGACACCATCCTCGGTGTTCAACCACACCTATACCTCATAAAAACCACTGAAAAGCAAACATACTACTCATGGAGCTTTATAACTTAGTTCGATGCAGTATTTACAATGATCACCCTGTTGAAAAGGAAACATAACAACATGACAAATATAATGACATGACACCCATACCACTTATTGGAGCTTTATAACATAGCTCATGGCAGTATTTACATCCATATACATATGTACATATATCAAAACATCACACCAAAACACATACCAATCATCATACCAAAATTGTTTTGCCTCAACTAGAATACAATGAAGGATACATACCCCAAAACTGATCCACCATCTCCCATGTAGCTTCATCGGGCCCAAAGTGCTTCCACTACACTTTAACGTGCTCGATTGCTCAGTTCCGTAGCATGAGCACCTTTTTCTACAATATCCACTAATGTTTCAGCTAGACTTCTCCATCTAGCTCCATCGGAAATACATACCAGTAAATGATACATGGAAAACATCATGGAATTTCACTATCTAAGGCAATGCAAGTTGATAGGCTACTAGCCCAATCCTTTCAATAATCTTGAAAGGTCCATGAAACCATGGTGCCATCTTGGCACATGATCCAATCCTCAAGGAGCTCTTCTTGGGCTTTATGTGCAAGTACACATGTTCCCCAACCTATAACTCCTTAAACAACTTGTTTCGATCTACGTAGCTCTTATACCTATCATGTGATGCTTTAGGATTCCTCTTGATAACATGCATTTATTTTTTCATCTCTGCTAACATATCCAGTTCAATCAATACCCTGTTCAACGGATCACTCCAATTGATGGGAGTATTACAACTCTGCCTATACAATGCCTGAAACAGACTCATCTTCAGATATTCCTGATAACCATTGTTGTAAGAAAACTCGACCAATGGAAGGAACTCTTCCCATATCTTCTGTTGATGCATCACATACATCTTCAACATGTCCTCCAATATCCTGTTGATCCTCTCTGTCTGTCCATATTTCTGTATAAGTTGTGCTAAAGGCCAACTTCGTGCTCAAACCTATAAATAAATCCTTCCAAAACTTGGAAGTAAATTTTTCATCCATGTTTGATATAATATTATTTGGAACACCATGAAATATGATCGCATCTATGATGAACACCTATTTTACATCTCTAGCTGAGAATGTAGACTTCACTAGATGAAGTGTGCTACCTTTTTCAATCTGTCTACAACAACCATGATGGAATTGTGTTGTCTAAATGTACTCAAAAATCCTGTGATAAATTCCATGGAAAGTACCTCCCATTTCCATTATGCAATCACAATCGGTTGTAGCAGTCCACCTGGATGCCTACACTCTACCTTCACTTGTTGAAAATCCAATCATTTTGCTACAAACTCTGCCACATTCGACCTATAATAAAACTTCTTCACTATGATAAATGTATTATGATAACCTGTGTGACCTGAATATGGTTTCACATGAAACTCCCTCAAGATCATCTTCTTAAGCTCACTACTGTCTGGCACATATATCGTGTATCTAAACCTAACCAATCCATCTGTCATGAGATGATAGTCCACATCCTATACATTTTCACCTGTACTTGTACCTGTACCACTACCACTACCTATAGCTATACTTGTACTCTGATGCAACCTGTGCACAATCTTCATATACCTGTCATCCTGTTGAATTGCCTGCAAGATCCTATCTTGTAAATTTGTCCCATAGGAGCTCATAGCTACTATGAGATTTACCTGTATCCACCCGCTAAGAGCATTTGCAACCTTGTTCTCTTTTACTTTGATGTACCTAATCTCATATTCAAACTCATTGATCGTGGCCAACAATCTAGCCTACCTGACATTCAGATTTGGCTGGTCAAACAAGTATCTCAACCCACTGTGATCACTCATCAGTACAAAACTCCTGCCAAGAAGATAATGCCTCCCTATCTTTAATGCATGTATGATTGCTACTAGCTCAAGATCATGCGTCGGATAGTTCTGCTCATTCTCATTTAATTTTCATGACTCATAACATACCACTTGTCCATCTTGTATAAGGACTCCACCAAGTCCTCTCTTTCAAGCATTTGTAAATACTACAAACTCTTTGTCCAGATCTGCAATATTTAACACTAGAGCATGTGTCAATGATTGTTTAAGCTGCTCAAAATTGGCCTCACACTCATCTGAGCATGTGTCAACGATAGTTCTGCTCGTTCTCATTTAGTTTTTGTGACTCAATCGGTTGTAGTAGTCCACCTGGACGCCTACGCTCTACCTTCACCTGTTGAAAATCCAATCATATGGCTACAAACTCTGCCACATTCGACGAATAATAAAAATTCTTCACTATGATCAATGTCTTCTGATAACTTGTGTGTCCTGAATATGGTTTCACATGAAACTCCCTCAAGATCATCTTCTTAAGCTCACTTCTTTCTGGCACATATATCGTGTCTCTAAACCTAACCAATCCATCTGTCATGAGATGATAGTCCACATCCTATAAATTTTCACCTGTACTTGTACTGGTACCACTACCACTACCTCTACCTATACCTGTACTCTGATGCAACCTGTGCACAATATCCATATACTTGTCATCCTGCTGACTTGCCTGCAAGATCCTATCCTGTAAATTTTTCCCATAGAAGCTCATAGCTACTATGTGATTTACATGTATCCACCCGCTAAGAGCATCTACGACCTTGTTCTCTTTTACTTTGATGTACCTGATATCAAAGTCAAACTCATTGATCGTGGCCAACAATCTAGCCTGCCTGAAATTCAGGTTTGGCTGGTCAAACAAGTATCTCAACCTACTGTGATCACTCATCAATACAAAACTCCTGCTAAGAAGATAATGCCTCCCTATCTTCAATGCATGTATGATTGCTACTAGCTCAAGATCATGCGTTGGATAGTTCTGCTCGTTCTCATTTAGTTTTTGTGACTCATAACATACCACTTGTCCATCCTGTATAAGTACTCCACCAAGTTCTCTCTTGCAAGAATCTGTACATAATACAAACTCTTTGTCCAGATCTACAATCTTTAACACTAGAGCATGTGTCAACAATTTTTTAAGCTACTTAAAATTGGATTCACACTCATCTGACCATTCAAAATTTTTACCTTTCCTCTGCAATGATGTAATAGAATAAGAAATCTATGAGAAGTTCCTGATGAACCTCTTGTAATAACCTACCAATCCCATGAAGTATCTCACATCATCTACAATTCTAGGTGCTGCCCACTCCATGATAGCTCTTACCTTTTTTGGATCCACTGTTATGCCCTCCTTGGAGACAACATTTCCCAAGTAATGTAACTCAGTCTAAAAGAAATTGCACTTGCTGAGCTTAGCATACAACCAATGCTCTCTCAACAATCTCAACACCGCGACCAATTTCTCGACATGCTCTTCCTCATTTTTAGAATATAACAATATGTCATGAATGAACACAATAAAAAACTTGTCCAAATAAGGATGAAACAAACTATTCATAAAACACACAAAGGGAGCTGGAGTATTAGTCAAACCAAATGGAACTACAACAAATTAAAAATTCCCGTACCTGGTCCGAAAAGATGTTTTGTGAATATCCTCTTCCTTAATGTGTACATAATGATATCCATTTCTCAAATCAATCTTCGAGAACAATGCTTCTCCCTTCAGCTGATCAAACAAATCATCAATCCTCGGTAAAAAATCCTTGATGGTCGCTTTGTTCAACTGCCTATAGTCAATGCACAAAATAAGAGTACCATCCTTCTTCTTTATAAACAATACCGATGTGCTCCATGGTGATACACTTGGCCTAATGTATCATTTGTCAAGCATCTCTTTCAGCTAAAAATTTAACTCTACCAACTTAGGTGTGCTCATCCTATAAGGTGCTTTTGATGTTGGAGATGCCCTTGTTACCAACTCAATAGAAAATTCTACTTCCTTGTGAGGTGGAAACTATGAAATATCTGCAGGAAATAAATCACAAAACTGTTGTAGAACTGGGTACCTGATCAAAACATCTACATTGTAAACTTCCTTACCTTTGTCACTAGAGACATGTACTACAAATAACACACACCCTTTCCTGTGACTACGCTTGACCTTCATAGCTATCACCATCCTAACTGGTGTGGCTTTCCTCTTTCCTTATAAGACTCTTGGTTCCCCATTGTCACCCAAGCACTCAATGGATTTTTCATAACAATCCACCTTGGTCCTATGACGGTATAGCCATTCCATACCCAATAGCATACTATATGATCCCAATGGAAATATGTTCAAGTGTGTTGATGTAGACATGCCATTCAACTCAAACTCAAAAGCTCTTACCTAATGAAGAACTCTTTTCTTTGTACATGTAGCCAACTGCACTAACCAAGATTCTGCATGCGATTCTTTATTAAAACCACAATTATCCACCAAGTTAGGACAAACATAACTATAATGAGCTCAAGGGTCAATGAAAATAGAAACAAATTGATCACAAATCCTACTGTCCATTTCAATGATAGATTCCTGATGGTATGTCTACCTATAATTTAGTGTTGCATAGATATGAGGAACACTTTGACCAAAATCCCCAATAGTATGTGCCTCGTGTGCACTATATATCTAAGGCCTACCACCCCGATTCTGTGGAAAAACTCTCTTAAGGTGTTCCTTACCGCATGTCCAACACTCCAATCATCTAGTACCATCACCTCTATGTTGTTGTTGTGATCCATGTCCCTGTCTAGTTGTATTGAAATTCTTTTGTGGTGCCACATTTTCTTTCTCTTTTGCATTCTGAGGCATTATTATTTTCAGCCACCATTTACCCTTACCTTTATCTTTCCCTTTCCATCCTTGCTGAGATTCATTCTTATGATTTTATTGTTCATAGTAATGCTTCAATTTCCCAATAACTTCCTCAAGTGACTGAGGATCATCATACTCAATCCAATCTCTAAATTTTAATGGAAAACCAGTGAAAAATCATTGAAATTTAGCCTTCTCATATTTAAGATACGATACATACCTCAATAGCTCCAAGAACTTGGTAGTATGCTCCTCATCTGTCATTTATCCCATCTTTAGCTCATAGAATTCTTTGGCCTTACCGCCGTAGTACCTTTTCGACAAGTACTTCTTCCTGAAAATCCTCTTGAACTCATGCCAACCCAAGTCCTCCATCCTAATGTATTTGACCCACTTCACATCTTCCCACTATATATCTGCTTTACCTTTCAGGTGGAAGATAAAAATTATGGCCTTCATGTTTTCTCTGTACTCATGCAACTCAAAGAATTTGTTCATCACAAGTATCCAAGCCTCTGCATCTTCTGGTTTCTTCAATTCTCCATCAAAAGTAGGTGGATTTTATTTCTTAAATTATTCTATCAAGTATCCCATATCACTCCTCTTGTAAGGATGATAACGATGGCGATCATAATGCCTATCCAAACCAGAACTAGAGTAGTACCTGTATCCATCACTTCTCTTATCCAGAGTATCCAACAAACTATCGTCTCTCACTGTGTCATCTTTATCCAACCTGTGTCCACCAGGAGCCCTACTTCCAGATGCCCCATTAGTTTCATCCTCCTTCCCATGGCTGATCCAAAGTGGCCCTGTCGCTAAAATTTTGACAAACTCTAAAGGAATACTGCATTAACCTGTGCTTATTTCTCTTGTGCTTGTATGATCTTGTCATTTTCTGCCTTATAGATCCTTATTTCTTTCTTCAGACTTCTCACTGTGTCTGCAAAATCAGAAGAGTTCCCAACACCATGATGCTCATATGATTCATAGGGAGAATATTCAAAGTCTACCATTTTTCTAGTCACTTTTATCTCTTTCCTGCAAAGCATACTAGGTCAGCTAAACCAAATCACAATAAACCAACATAACTTAGCATAATTTGGGGAGGATATCTCATCTGCAAGATCATCCAAATCAACATAATACATGTACAAACATAATCATAACAACATATAGACATATAAAAAATATGTGTACCAACGCATAAACATCATTCTAGCTAGAGTCCAGTCATCAATGCATGACCATATCAACTACGCATACCATGACATTATGCATGACAACAACAACCGTACAAATGCACATTTGAAAACATGTAAGCACTGACACACAGAGAAATGCATAACCAATCATAAACTCACGATGACACACTTCACAACAATAATATCCTCTTTCAAATGGCAACGTCACTACAACCAAGACTGACACCATGCATATGCAAGAAGCTTATAGAATACAAGGATGATGAACACACGTGCAACCAACACGAATGCATGACCAACCGACATGAATGCATGACCAACACACACTTCCCATCTAGTCCAAGGGGTAAACCATCCTCTGATACCACTCTGTAATACACTCATCCCACATCTACCTAAGTAACCGGCCAATTGGGGTAAATATGTGATGAGAGGCCACTATAATGGGATTCAACCTCCTAGGTGACCTTAAGGAAGTGGAATCATTAGGGGAATTTTGAGGTCTAAAATGGGCCTCCTAAGAAAAATGTACAACAAAAATAAAATTTATAAGAACTAATAGGATTGAATATGATGATGTCAACCATGGGGGATGATTCACTATTTTTTAAGTAAAAGGGTAAAAGGATTAAAAAATAATAAAATAATAAAACTACTTTTTCAACTCGTATTTTCAACTTATCTCCCAATTTTTTAACTCAAATTTCAAGCGAGAGTACTCGTTGGATGAAAAATTTAATTCCTCATCCAAGGAGTACCCATCTTTCATACTTTTTATGGACCCTGATACATGAAAAATGAGAAATACATGAAAACACGTGATTTCAATCATGTTTTCCATGTATTTCTCATTTTTCGTGCAATAGGATCCATCGAAAGTATGCAATATGGGTACTCCTTGGATGATGAATTAAATTTTGAAACCAATGAGTATTCATGCTCGAAATTTGAGTAAACACTTTGGGAGATAAGTTGAAAATACAAGTTGAAAAAGTAGTTTTTCCTTTTGTCCCTCCAAAATTTGATGATGTAATCAAATATTATTTTAATATTTCCACTATTATCTTATAATTTACTTAGGAGGCCCATTTTAGACCTCAAAATTCCCCTAATGTCGTTGCAAACACATCAAACAAACCCTACACAAACACTAAACCCCCAGAAACTCCCTTGATATGGGAAAGGGTGCACCTGGGAGGCTCTAGACGCTCCCACAACATGGGCGTGCATGTGTCTAGGGAATTTTTTCTTCATACCTATGCTAGCATCCCTAGGATTTGATCCACTTTTTTAGTCCCAGAGCCTAGGACACTACCTAGAACTCAATGATAGGTTCAGAAATGAATTATAACAGCAGAACAATGATACATTTGCAAAAACATTGACGAAGTCTAGATTGGACCCCTACTAGCCATGAGAGACATTTTGTCAAACATGTCACAAATATGTAATCTACAGGTTTAAACAACATATTTGAACATAGGGGTCTCATACTTGTATGATAATCACTAAGAAGCATTGTTCCCTTATATCGTTAGCCACATTATCATCTATTAGGTCATAGATACATTGTTCATTCATTTACAAATCAAAACATGAGGAGAGCCATACATCATACTGTTATAATACATGCTTATAACCAACATAGTAACAAAAGAAATATCAAGGATACATCAGCCATATGATCCACATATAATCCAGTACATTTACACATAAAATGTTAAGGAAATATCCTCTTATTAATGAATTCAAAAACCAACCTAGGATGGGACGACCACGTTCTACTCGACCATAGATTGGTTTAGCCAAATCTCTCTTCAACCAATAACCCCCATGCCATATTCCAAGCATGAATGTGGGACTCAAACCAAAAGAAACAACCAGGGTATCCTGAGGCTAAACCACCTCACCCTCACCAATATAAACCATGCTTTACCACAATCCATCCTGGATCACTAGGCCATAAACAAGCATGAATGCCACTAGATTTCTCTACCCACACCATGAGGAATTTTCCTATCTCCTAGTCTCTCAGGATTTACCGCAATCCACACTGGATCACTAGGACCTAGACCAAGACTCCACCCTCTAGGCTTTACCATATATCCTGCCATTCACCGAAAATGATTCCTAGGCCTAATCAAGGGCAACCACCTCTAGGCTTTACCGTATATCCTGTCATTAACTAGTCAAGGATTGTTAGGCCCACTGAGGCACATAGTACCTAGCTTTACTGCAAGCCACATTCTGGTTCAGGGGTCACTAACCCAGTGGATTTACCGCAATCCACAATTCGGTTTAGGGATCGCTATGTCGTGTTTTCTTCCTTTCAGAGATCCACCTCACTCAGATTCCAATCCATCCGAAAATCTAGCTCAACCAAAACATGAGAACCCCATCACATCATGGTTATCCAGAAATGGTAGGGCTAGGCTGAAAACACTGTCACACCTGGAAAAACCCATGCCATGACAGCAAATAACCACAAGAAATATCATGCATGCCAAATATATCAAGGAAATTACACATTCAAATTGATACATGAAAAGAATTGTACTATAGTTTCTTGATCCTGCTCTTCCTTCCTTTCTCCTTCCTTCCTCTTGCCTTCTTTTCCTTTCTTGATTCAATTCCAAAGTGCTCCAAAAAAAAACTCTAAGTGTTCAAGAGTGAGTGAGAGAGAGAATAATGAGAGAGCTCCAAAACCGAAATGACAAAAGGTACCAACTGATCCTCAAAATCCTTTTTATCAATTAGGCCTATATTTTCTTCATTTTCAATTATTTTCCTTCATTTTACTCCTCACATGCAACTTGTGACCTTTCAGCTTCTTTTTCTCATATTTTCCATTATTTTTCATAAATAGATGTGCCAAAAATTCCATTTTTCCTTTCCAAAGCATTTTCCATTGCCTTTTCCAATTTCCTTAATAATAATAAATCAATGAACACCCTCACTAGGATGTTTTTCCCAACATTTAGCTTGGAATAATTTTCCCATCAACCATGGTTATTATTTTTCCTTTATTAAATTTTATTACACGAAATTTTCACTAGGGCTGTTACATCTCCATAAAGTTGCAATGTCAATGAGAAAGGACTAAATAAACACCCCTGCCCCTAGCCGATACCGACACTCTACTCCCCGTGGATAGGTGAGTGGATCTGATGCACCAAAAAATCCTGCAGAACTAAATAAATGATATAATGGGATCAAAATTATCCTCTTTGGAGGTGGTGCAAAAACCTCCCAATAAAGAAGGGTAAAGTCTACGCCCAGTCAGAAAAAACATGCCCCACAGTAGGTGGAAAGAAACAAATAAAATTATCCCCTTAGATTCTGCCAGTACACCTTAATAACTGGCAACCTCCAATTTGACAAAAAGATCCCAGATCTCACCTATATCCACCAACCCCATTAATGGAGAAAAAAATTTAAAACACAGTTTGGCACCTATCCTAGCTAAACTATAGGAAAATTAGGGATCGAAACCAATGGACTCCCCCTCACATATGCCTCCAAGGTTAAGAAAACAACAAGAAAACCCCACTGAATGATGGATGCAATGATAAAACAAACACTGCACACAACATGCACAAATCATACACCAACTCAGGCTAATAGTAATCCAACACCACTTACACCTCCATCCAAGCCCCCCCCCCCCCCCCCCACCAAGTCTCTCCAATCCCCTTCCAAGTGGCGAAATAAAGGATGCCCCATAGAGCCAACAACTCTACCCTAGTATTTGTGCCCCGACCACTGCGCCAATTGAAAAAATAGTATTCATCAGGGCTCAAATAGATCATCATCCCACTTCCACATATACCCACTAATGATACCCCATTAAATAAACCCACTAGGAAATTATCCCACACATCCCTTAGTGTAATGTGATTGGTGTTTTGTGCAATGGTCATAGGACCCTTCTCTAGGAAAAATGAGGAAATCCTTATACAAGTATCCCTCACACCAGGATCCCTTTGCTCAAATATCAAGGTGTTTCTAGCCCTCCATATGCCCCAAAAAATGTATACAGGGAAAGTCATATATTCCTTTTTCTCCCTGAACCATACCTTCAAGCAGCATTCCATTGTGGAGCCCTCCCACCCAGATAAAATCCTCAAGAAACTAAGAACCTCCTCCCATACTGCATAAGAAAATGGACATTGAATAAATAGATGACACGTATCCTCCATAGATACCTTGCATAAAGATCACCTCCCATGCCCCACATATCCTCTCTTCAGTAGATTTGTCCATGTAAGGATCCTTTCATAGACCAAAACCACCTAAAACATGCCAATTTCAGTGGGATATCCCACTTCCACACTGCTTGAAACCATCCAAAATGAGTGATGTCATAATGTCCCTGAGTCAAATAGGAATATATTTCTTTGACAAAAAGGTGTCCTTTGACCATAGGTTCATTCCATGTCAACTGGTCGTCTTCCACGTTACATCAAATTCCCATTGTTTGTATACTGATGCATATCCATCCCACTCAATAGTGAGGTCCCTAATTAGTCCAATGGTCTCTTCCCCTTTCTATTGTGTACGTAAGCCCATCAAATTCTTGTCCACCATAGAATCCTTGATGTACCTAATATCCCTACTATGAAGAATTTTTATCAAGTGTATGGATATTTGATAATGCCTAGTAATTCCCACGATGGCATACAATTTGACCTCCACTAACTCACCATTGCCCATAGTCCACCTTAAATTACTCACTAGACACGAGGATACTTTTTTTAGGCTTCTCTAGCACAACGAGACCTTCTTATTAATAGGAGCTCCAGCTCTGATCTAGGAGATCAAAGAATGTTCCTTTGGATATTTACTCTTAATTATATAATGCCATAAAACATTTATAGAGACGACCCTCCATAGGTTTTTGATCAGCAACGACCGATTGAAAATTTTCAGATCTAATACACCCCATCCACCCTTAGAAACAAGTCTAGATAAATCCCCAAAATTTACTAGATGAAACTTCCTCTTGTCCCCAAACTCACCCCAGAGGTAATATGCCATAATCAACTTCATCTTTCGAATAAAATTAGCTGGGAGACATAATATGTTCATCCAATATGTCGCTAATCCCTGAAGAATAGAATTTACCAGACTAATATACCGACCAAAGTAAGCCTTCTATTAGACCATGATGCCAACCTCTTTTTGATTTTCATTACTAGACATTTCCAATAACTTGTTGAGTACCTGTTAGGCTTGATAAAAAAACCTAAGTATCCAAATCCACCATGCAATATATGAATGGGAACCCAAAAAATGCACCGATATCCTTAATCACGGCTAATCCCTCCTCAACAACATATAAAACAGATTTCCCTAGATAGATGACCAGGTGAGAGGCCTCCCCAAATTCTCCCAGAATCTGGGAGAAAGTCTTCCATTCCAAAATAGACCCTTATCCCAAAAGTAGTATATAATTCACAAAAATCAAGTGTGTCAAGGTCAATTGCCTTGTCATCTTATATCCATTAATAGTCCCCCTCGATTTGGCTTCTCTAATCCTTCTTCTAAGAGCATCAATGAAAATAAAGAAAAGAAGAGGGGAAAAAGTGCAACCCTATCTCAACCCCTAGACGCCCTAAAAAATGTGGATGGATATCCATTAATGATCACTGTCATGTGAGCTGACGAGATACGTGCCATTATCCATATAATTAACCTCAAATCGAAACCCAATTTATGTAATATCAATCTGAGGAGGTCCCGATCCACACGATCATAAGCTTTGAACAAGTTAATATTAAGCAGGAAGTCACCCCGTTTTTTGGTCATGATTGAGAGGGCACACTCTTGTGCGACAAAAAAAACATCATGTATCAGTTTGTTCTCCAAAAAACAAAATTTCTCCATCAAGATATGCTTGGAAAAAGTCGACCTGATCCTATCAGAAATGATCTTAAATATGACTTTATATACCATATTTCAAAGTGAAATGGGGCGATAATCTACAAATGTACTCATATTGGTGACCTTGGAAATGAGGGTGATGAATGTGGAATTGATCGATCCCGAGATCACCCCCATTTTTCTAGACTCATCAACCATGGGAGTCAATTCCCCCATCATTATGTCATGAAAATTTAGGAAAATTTCCATGGGAAAGCCATCCAAACCATGATTCTTGTCCTTTTCCATCACCCTAAGGACACCCAAAATATCACACTAGACACTAGAGCCTCCATCATTTCCCTCTCCTCCCCATACACAAATTGTGGGAATAGATTGATAATATCCAATTCCTTGTCCATGAATAACCCACCCTTTCCCTGTACAGTGAGCTAAAAAATAAAATAGGCTCCCTTTCTATCGCCTCTTGTGTAATGTTGAGAGTTCCCCCATCATCCTTGATTTTCCTAATATCATTCTACTACCTCCTGGATGATTCCCTCCTGTGGAAAAAACAAGTATTCCTATCTCCCACTTTGATTTTCTCTTCACACGCTAGGCCTCTTCTTGTTCCTTTAGTGTCTGCATCTTCTTTCCCTTTAGAGAAATTACTAATGCCTTGTTATAGGAATATATGTAATCTGGGTGTTTTGGGTTAGAGATTTCCCCACTTTTGCCTCAATATCCTGTAATTCTTGCACCTGTAGTATTTTCTTATGCCAAATCCATTTTCTCACAACTTTTTTCAGAGTCTTTATTTTGAGGCACACCAACTCCATAGTAGAAGTATCATCTTATAAATACCATTCAACGACATGAATAATATCATCTCAACACACTCTGCATCCTGCAACCAAAAAGGGTTGATTTTGAAAGGAAGAGAATGTTTATTTACATCACCTTTCTATGTTAAGAATATGGGGAAATGGTCTGATATCGATGAGGCAAGGGATGAGGACTGAAGCTACTCCATGTGCCCCATCAAATCCGCATGGACTAGAAAATGATATATTATTTTAGATATCCCTTCCACCCTTGTCATCTCATTTTACCACGTAGGACCAATTGTAGGAGGTTTCATATCCACCAAGTCTTTCTGAGATAACGTATTAGTAAAAAAGGGCCCTAGTGGTTCATACTTTGATCCAGTTCCCCACATCTTATTATTTTCCAGTGTAAAGTTAAAATCCCCAACATATATATCATAATTCAAGTCAAATAAGCATTTACCTTGGCATCTTTCCCAGAAATGTTTCCTTCCTGAATATGGAGCATACACATTGAAAATGTGAATGATTCTCCTATATCCTCTTAATTAGACAGTCAATATAATCCCCATATCACATTTATATGCCCGGAAGGATGTTACTCCCAGATTCCAAACAACAACCACAACTCCGGACAAGCTAGAGGCATTGGTAGCACACATAAACCAACCCGGACAAATATGTTGTAAGAAATCCCATGCCAACTACCTCCAAATCATGGTTTCGTGTAAGAGGAAAATACCCAGTTTATGACTTGAAATCAAGTGCCTAAGGGATATCTGTTTGGAGGTTGATCCCAAGCCTCTAATGTTAATATAGATTATTTTCATATGGGTCAATCCATCTCAGGGATTTTAACTCTAAGAGCCCTAAATTTCTGAGGATTCCCCACATTTTCTCCTCCCATACCTCGATCTATGTCCAGGTATGAAAGGCACAGATCCAATGGGGTCTCCATCCCTTCTATAGATTCAATATGAATCACAAGGACGTTCAAAACCTTTTTAAACTTGAACCCCTTCTTCTTCCTATGAGCCCCTTTTTTTCTAGAAGCAGAGCTCCCAAATGCTTCCTCCTTCTCAAAAAATTACCTCTTAATAGTCAAGGGTCATAGCATCCAGTTCCTTGTCTACTGATACGAGATCATATTCCCTAGGCGAAGGATCCCTAAATTTAATTGGGGAGCCACAGTCTTCTAGGTTAATATCTAACCCATATTCCTCCTTGGATTTCCCTAGAGAAAATTTTGGAGCCCTTGTATTTAACACACCAAGGGTCATACTTCCCTGTAAATGAAAATTCCCCATGCCCATGACCCCAATCATCCCCTTCGAAGGTGGAAAGGGCCCAGTCTTAGTTGGGAATTCCACAGACAACCATATTTCCTACCCCATCCATACTTCCACCTTTCGAAAATATTCCTCTATATATGCCATACGAGACCATAGCAGTGGAGGGAACCTCCAAACCATCCATTGAGGCAACCCTAGGAACATTCCCAACGGCTACCTCCTGGACACGATTATCATGAAACACACATCCACATTTCCTCCCACTGTGAACAAGGCAGTCTGATAGTAGGTTCCCAATCTTATGGAAACCCAAACAATGAAAGGGAATGACCCAATAATCCAAGGTTTGAATGAAATAATAGGAACCCCAATTCAACTCAATTATGTCTGGAAATCCCTCAGACTAATCCATCTCAACGAGTACCCAAGAAATCCTCTTGTTGAGGCATCCCTAACTCCCCTCTTCCTAAAAAAAAAAATATTGCCAATGTGATTAGCAATAGCCATGATAACCGGCATGGTCCATAACTCTAGAGGGAGACTAGGCATATTAACCCATATAATGGTGCACCTACGCATCACCTCCAGGGAATTAAAACCTGCAATAGACTTCTGGAGTAAAAGAAACCCCCTGTGCTTAACCCATGGCCTCCCAACTATATTTGTGGCATCCTATGAGATTAAGAAATTAAAAGTGAACCATCCATTGTATAAGACACTTACCTTTGTCCTGTAAGTAATAATCAATGCCCAACACTAGCCTACCCATGATTTCATCTGCTCTCCAGTCATTTGTGAGTAGAATCACCTACCTACCAGTGTCTTTTTTTATAAATCTGCAACATGGTCTATAATTAGTCCTCCACCAAAACCAAAGCCTATCTCTAAGATGCCACCTTCATAGACTTATGCTTCCATTCTTTACCAATATTGACCACCCCTAGCACTTCCGCCTACTCTGACCTATATCCTTGAGAACCAACACCCCTGTCTAATATAAGGGATCCACAACTACCCAACAACTGCAAATTGGATAGGTTGGATCCATATACACCAACTTTTTTTTGCTCCATTTGTTGTATCGCCACCTCAAATAGAGCTTCTGACTCTGGTGTGAACCTCTTCACTAATGAATTTGATGACTCCATCCCCCCATCCCAACCACCACCACTGTGTCTAATATTTATCTAGAACAAGATCTAGAGAGAAGATATCCAATTCGTAAAAATCCACCACACTCGCTCAAGCCAAAATGAAAAATATTTATCAGAAAGTTTTCATAAGCCGCTAGGAAGAACCCACAAATATCATAAGTTAACCACGTATTTTTAACAACTAGGAACCACCCTCCACCAACCAAATGATCCAAACACAACCAAAATCAACCTCCACAAAGATGATACCATGTCGAAATAATTCCACAGGTGAAGGATCCAACTATGCACACTCATGCCCAAGACTACTACGTGATTGGGCTATCGTGGAAAACCCTCCACCAACCATGTGAACCAATTGTGGTAAATAGTTAGCCTCCTTTGATAACACCCTCATCCCACATCTACCCAAGTAATCGACCAACCAAGGTAAATATGCAACGAGAGGCCACTATAATGGGATTCAACCTCTTAGGTGACCTCAAGGAAGTGGAATCAATGGAAACACACCAAAAATACCTTCCACAACCATTAAACACCTGATAACTCCCTTGACATGGGCAAGGGTGTTTTTGGGAGGCTTTGGATGCTCCCACAGCATGGGCATGCATGCCTCTAGGGACTTTTTTCCTCAAACCTGTGCCAACGTCCCCGGGATTTGAGCCACTATTTCAGGCCTAGATCCTAGGAGAGTTCACAAAGCTTAATGATAGGCTCACAAATGAATTATAATAGAGGGAAAATGATACATTTTCAAAACATTGACAAGGTCTAGACTGGACCCCTACTAGTCATGACAAGAATTTCTTCAAACATGTCACAAATATGTAATCTACAGATTTAAACAATAGATCTAAGCATAGGGGTATCATACTTATCTAATAATATATAAGAAGCATTGTTCCCTTATATCATTAGTTGCATTACCATCTATTAGGTAATAGATACATTGTTCATTCATTTACAAATCAAAACATGAGGAAATCCATACATCATCACTACCATAATACATTCTTATAACCAACATAGTAAAAATAGAAATATCAAGGATACATCAGCCATAGGAACTACATATAAACCAGTACATTTACACAAAATATTTCAAGGAAACAAAATCTTATTAATGAATGCAAAAACCAACTCAGGATGGGACTACCACATTCCACTTGACCATATATTGGTTGAGCCAAATATCTCTTCCGCCAATCACCCCCATTCCATATTCCAAGCATGAATGTGGGACTCAAATTAAAAGAACCGACCAGGGACTCCTGAGGCTAAACTACCTCATCCTCATTAATAGAAACTAGTATTTACTGCATTCCATCCCAGATCACTAGGCCATAAACAAGCATGAATGCCACCGGATTTCTCCACCTACACTGTTCCTATCTCCTAGTCTATCAGGCTTACCACAATCCACACCAATTCACTAGGCCCTAAACTAAGACTCCACCCTCTAGGATTTACCATATATCCCGCCATTCACCGGAAATGATTCCTAGTCCTAATAAAAAGAAACCACCTCTAGAGTTTATCGTATATCTCGCCATTAACCCGTTGAGGATTCCTAGGCCCATCGAGGCACACAATACCTGGATTTATTGCAACCCATAGTCCGGTTTAGTGCTCACTAGGCCAGTGGCTTTACCTCAATCCACAATCTTGTTCAAGGATCTCTAGGCCATGTTTTCTTCCTTTCGGAGATCCACCTCACTCAGCTTCGAATCCATCTAGCAATCCTTCTCAACCAAACTTGAGAACCCCATCACACCATGGTTATCTGGAAATGGAAAGGCTAGGGTGAAAACACTTTCACACCTGGAAAAACCCATGCCATTACAATAAAAAACTACATGCAATACCATGCATGCTAAATCTAGCAAGGAAATCACACATGCAAGTAATTAAATCTAGGGTCAATCAAAATAGAAGAAAATTAATCACAAATATTACCGTACATTTCAATGATAGATGCCTAATGGTATGATTTCCTATTATCCAGTGTTGCATAGATACGAGGAACGCTCTAACCAACATCCTCAACTGTCTGCACCTTCTATGCATTATATATCTCAGTCCAATCACCATGCTTCTACGGGAAATATCTCTTAAGGTGTTCCTTACCACATTTCCAACACTCCAACCGTCTAGTACCATCACCTCATGTTGTTGTTGTGATCCATGTCCCTGTCTAGCTGCATTGAACTACTTTTGAGGTGCCACTTTTTATTTCTATTATGTATTTTGAGGACTTGTTCTTTTCGGTTTCCATTTACCCTTTATCTTTATCTCTCCCTTTCCATCCTTGTTGAGATTCATTCTTAAGCTTTGAATGTTCATAACAATGCTTCAATTTCCCAATAATTTCCTCAAGTGATTGAGGCTCATCATACTCAATTTGATCTCTAAATGCTAATGGAAAACCATTGAAAAATCATTGAATTTTATCCTTCTCATATTTAAGATACGATACATACCTCAATAGCTCCAAGTTACTCAATAGCTCCAGTAACTTGGTCCTATACTCATCATCTTTCATTGATCCCATATTTAGCTCACAGAATTCTTTGGCCTTACCATCATTGTACCTTTCTGACAAATACTTATTCCTGAAAATCCTCTTGAACTCATGTCAACTCAAGTCCTCCATCCTAATGTCTTTGACCCACTTCACATCTTCCCACCAGATATATGCTTTACCTTTCAGGATGAAGATAGCAATTCTGGCCATCATTTCTTTGTGTACACATGCAATTCAAAGAGCTTGTTCATCCCAAGCATCCAAGCCTCTACTTCTTCTGGTTTATTCAAGTCTGCATCAAAAGTAGGTGGATTTTCTTTCTTAAATTCATCTAGCAAGTATCCCCTATCACTCCTCTTGTAAGGATGATAATGATGATGATCATAATGTCTATCTGAACGAGAACTAGAGTAGTACATGTATCCATCACCTCTCCTATCCGGAGTATCCAACAACCTATCATCTCTCATTGTGTCATCTTTATCTGACATGTGTCCACCAGGAGACCTACTTTTAGATTCCCCATTAGTTTAGTCTTCCTTCCCAAGGTTTATCCAAAGTGGCCCCTGTCATTGCAATTATGAGAAGCTCTAAAGAAATATTTCATTAACATATGCCCATTTCTCTTGTTCCTGTATGATAATGTCATTGTCCACCTTACAACTCCCTATTTATTCCTTCAAACTTCTGAATGTGTCTGTTAAATTAGAAGAGTGTACGACACCACACTACTCATATTATTCATAGGGAGAATCTTTGTAGTTTACCATTTTCTAGTAATATTGATCTCTTTCCTACAAGGCATATTATGCCAGCTAAACAAAATCACAATAAACCAACGTACCAGAGCATAATTCGAGGAGGATATATCATCTGCAAGATCATCCAAATCAAAAAAATAGATGTAAAAACATAATCAAAACAACATATAGACATATAAGAAATAAGTGTACCAACACATAAACATCATTCTAGCTAGAGTCTAGTCATAAATGCATGACCATATCAACTACAAATACCATGACCTCATGCATGACAACAACAACCACGCCAATGAAAATTTGACAACATGTAAGCATTGACACACATAGAAATGCATAACCAATCATACACTCATGATGACACACTTCACAACAACAAAATCCTCTGACATCACTACAACCATGAACGACACCATGTATACGAAACAAGCATATAAACCAAAAGGATTATTAACACATGTGCAACCGGCATGAATGCATGATCGACACACACCGCCCATCCAGTCCAAGGGGTGAACCATCCTATGATACCACTCTGTAACACCCACATCCCACATCTACCAAAGTAACCAATCAATTGAGGTAAATATGCGATGAGATGGCACTATAATGGGATTCAACCTCCTAGGTGACCTTAAAGAAGTGGAATCAATATGGGAAAGGGTGCATCTGGGAGGCTCTGGACACTCCCAAAACATGGGCATGCATGTGTCCAGGGAATTTTTTCCTTAGACCTGTGTCAGTTTCCCTAGTATTTGAGCCACTTTTTCAGGCCTAGATCCCAGGACATTGAAAAAAACTGAATGATAGGTTTATAAATGAATTATAACAGCGGAACAATGATACATTTGAAAAAACATTGACAACGTCTAGACTAGACCCCTACTAGCTATGTAAAACATTTCAACAAACCTGTCACAAATATGTAATCTATAGGTTTAAACGACATATATGAACATAGGGGTCTCATAATTATCTTAGAATCACTCATAAGCATTGTTCCCTTATGTCATTAGCTGAATTATCATATATTAGGTCATATATACATTATTCATTCATTTACAAATCAAAACATTAGGAGGGACATACATCATCATTGTCATAATACATGCTTATAACCAACATAGTAAAAATAGAAATATCAAGGATACATAAACCATATGATCCACATATAAACCAATACATTTACACATAAGATGTCATGGAAAGAACCTCTTATTAATGAATGCAAAAGCCAACCTAGGATGGGACTAACATGTTCGACACGACCATTAATTGGCTGAGCCAAATGTCTCTTCAACTAATCATCCCCATGCCACATTCCAAGCATGAATGTGGGACTCAAACCAAAAGAACCAACCAGGGCATCTCGAGGCTAAACCACCTCACCCTCATCAATAGAAACCAAGCTTTACTTCAATCCATCTTGGATCACTAGGCCATAAACAAGAATGAATGCCATCGGATTTCTCCACCTACACCGTGAGGAATTTTCCTATCTCCTAGTCTCTCAGGATTTACCATAATCCACACTGGATCACTAGGCCCTAAACCGAGACTCCACCCTATAGGATTTACCATATATCCCACCATTGAACGGAAAGGATTCCTAGGCCTAATCAAGGGAAACCACCTCTAGGATTTACTGTATATCCACCCATTAACTAGTCGAGAATTCCTAGGTCCACTGAGGCGCACAATACCTAGATTTATCGCAACCCACAGTCCAGTTCAGGGGTCACTAGGCCTGTGGCTTTACCGCAATCCATACTCTATTTTAGGTATCACTAGGCCATGTGTTCTTCCTTTTGGAGAACCACCTCACTCAACTTCGAATCCATCCGACAATCTAGCTCGACTAAACATGGGAACCCCATCACACCATGGCTATATGGAAATGGAAAGGCTAGGATGAAAACATTGTCACACCTAGAAAAACCCATGCCATGACAACAAATAACCACATGCAATACCATGCATTCCAAATTTATCAAGGAAATCACACATGCAAATCGATACTTGTAAAGAATCATGTTGTAGCTTCTTGATCCTGCTCTTCCTTGATTTCTCCTTCCTTCTTGTTGCCTTCTTTTCCTTTCTTGATCCAATGCAAAAGTGCTCAAAAAAAAACTCCAAGTGTCCAAGAGTGAGAGAGAGAGAGAAAGAATAATGAGAGAGATCCAAAACTAAACTGACAAAAGGTACCAACTAATCCTCATAAGACTTTTTATCAACCAGGCCTCTATTTTCTTCATTTCCCATTATTTTCCTTCCTTTTCCTCCTCACATGCAACCTGTGACCTTTCACCTTCCTTTTCTCCTATTTCTATTATTTTCATAAATAAGTGTGCCAAAAACGCTAATTTTCCTTTCCAAAGCCTTTTCCATTGACTTTTCCAATTAGCTTAGCCCTAATAAACCAATGAACACCCTCACTAAGATTTTTTTCCCAACATTTAGCTTGGAATAAGTGTCCTATCAACCGTGGTTATTATTTTGCATTTATTAACTTTTATTACATGAAATTTTCACCAGTGGTGTTACACCTCCATAATTTGAAACATCAATGAGAAAGGAATAAATAAACACCCCCGCCCCTAGCTGAAACGGACACTCCAACCCCCATGGTGGTGCAAAAACTCCCCGATAAAGGAGGGGAAAGTCTACGCCCAATCAAAAAAACATGCCCCACAACAGGTGGAAAGAAATAAATAAAAAAATTAATCCAGGTGGATATTGGTGGCCACCCACCTATTCAACCTAGACCTCCAGTTGGTTTCACCAGTTTCCTTGTTTATAACAACATTTACTATTTGTAGCAGTTTTTCATGTCCTAAACTTTCGGAGAAGTTTTGACCCCCTAAATGGCATTTTTTTGAGGTCCGCAGCAGGCCCATAACCATAGGTAGGGGCATGCAAAAAATATTGTATACTCAAAGATATATTTCTGACGATATATCGTATGCACCAAACAGAGATACTATGACCAAGCTACAATCTCGGAAAGTTGGTTTCCCAGCTAACCCCAATGACACCCAATCACTCTTGGCATTCCATCTCATGGGGTTAGGCTTTTGGTTGTTTAGGGTTTTACCATGTTGTTAAATAATAAAAATTCCCTTGAGCCTAATTGTAACATAGTTCAGAGGCATGTAGCTGCCACATGTCTTCTCATAGATAAGCTACCATGGCCCGAGCTTGTTTATTTCCATTATGTCTATAAGCTTATTTCATTTATTTTATATTAAAGAAACGAAGTATATTTTCTGCTGCATCTCTATGTTTGTGTTTATTTCTGTATTATATTTTGTTCCTGCTTAAATCTAGATCAATGGTATCATAGCATTCTGCTCTTTCTCAGTATTTATTTTCATTTCCCCAACGAGATAGGGGTATAAGGAGTTAAGGCTCGATCTGGTTGAACCTTTGCAAGATTAGCCTCGCAAACCCCGATGGCCTCCCATGGTGGAGGAAAAGAAAGATGAGGGAGTAGGAGATCCTATCAAAATATTTCTCGAGGAGTCACTCGAGAAACAGAGGAATACGATGATGGACAAATTTTCCTGGATCTTCAACGGCTACACACTGACGACGCATCTTCATCTGACAACCACTATGGAGGCTCCACTCCCTTTAAGGTACAAGTTAACTTTGACATTCCCCTATTTGAGGGAAAAATATATGTAGACATTGTAGATAGATGGTTGAATCTATTAGAAGGATATTTTTCTTTTCATGACTTTTGCAATCAGGAAAATATTACTTTTTCACTCCTCAAAGCCGCCCCCCATGTTAAGGACTAGTGGGAAACCTATTGTGAGCAAAAGGACGAAGGGGAATCCTCCCTATTCTCGGTCACACCCACTTGGAATTATTTCTGAGATGCCATGAAGGAACAATACTGCCCCATGGGGAGCTATGAGGAAAATTACAATCAAAGGACTACGCCGCGACAACAAAGGGATCAAGATGTGCATGAGCTGATGAATCTGTCCCATACCCTGCACACAAAGTTGGGTATCAAAGATTCAGAGAAACATTTGGTGCTTAAGTACCACAGTTGTATGCATAGATAAATCTAGGAGGAAATGGAGTTCCTTGACATCTCTTTTCTTGGTGCAACATACTGGTATGCTACCAAGATTGAGCAAAAATTCAAACAGAAGAAGCGAGACTTTAGATATGTGAATCAGAAGGAAGGGAAAGGCACTTGAAAAACACAAAACAAAGGACAATGCCAAAGTGGGGTGGCCCAGGACAACCCGTCGAAGCCTCAAGCAAAGAACAACACCATGAAGCCATAAGAGCTCCACTCAAAACACAAGTGAGGGTTGGGCTAAGTAGTCATTGGTGGTTGAGCTGAAGGCTTCTGAATCAGATGCATGTTCTGACTCTGAGTCAGAACCCGAAAAGGGGAATGACAAAGGGAAGAATATTATCGATGTGGATCCCAGTTCCATTATTTCCACCACCAAGATAAAGAAGGAAGAACCCGAAGATCCAGAGGAGGGGGAGTGCCTCTTCCGTTCCTAGATGTGAGTGAAGGGTTCCCCACTGTAGTTAATTGTCGACAGCAAGAGCCAAAATAACCTCATTTCAGCAGAGTTCATGAAGCAGTTAGGCCTGCTAATCACAACACACCCACAACCATACATCATCGAGTGGCTTCACCAAGGATGGCATCTCCACATCAACCAACAATGTCACCTTCCCTACAACATCAATCCATTCACGGATGAGGTATTATATGGTGTTTCGCCTCTTGAAGTTTGTGATTTATTATTAGGCCAACCATGATTGTGGAAGCAACATGATTTTTATGAGTCTCGGTCTCACGTTGTTATTTTTACTTTGGGTAATAAGATGCACATGATACCAGAGGTAGCACCACCTACTGCCATCTCTTTGATCACTATGAAGCAATGTAGCAAGCTCATTTCCAAAACCGGGAATTTTTTTTTCCTTACGATCTGCCCTCGAGGCAAGAAGAATACTATGGCCAAGACCTCGAGATAGGGCTCCTTTTCACATAAACAACAGATGGAAAAGGTCATGGAGGAGTATGAGGACATCTTCACCTCATCTACAGGGGTGCCTATGCACTATCACGTAAAGAAATCCATTGATCTGACCCCAAGCGCTTCACTACCCAATGGACCAATCTATCGTTGCTATGTTCTAGAAAAAAATGAAATCAAGAGGCAGATTCAGGAGTTGCTGCAGAAAGGTCACATTCGGCCGAGTTCATCACCATGCGGGAGCCTGATCATGTTGGTGAAGAATAGGATGGGACTTGGAGACTTATTATTGACTACTGAGCGCTGAACAAGATCACTATCTGTAATAGGTATCCGATCCGACAGATTGATGACCTTCTGGACTAACTCAAGGGGGCCAAATATTTCAACAATATTGACTTGAAGTTCAAATATCACCAGGTACCAATTGAACCCTATGATGTGTGGAAGATTGCCTTCAAATCCAAGGAGGACCTTTTTGAATGACTGGTCATGGATTTCAGGTTGACGAATGCTCCTGCAACCTTCATGAGGCTAATGGAAGGCATCTTGTGACCATTCACTAACTCATTCATGGTGGTGTATTTGGATTACATCTTGATCTTCAACCAGATTTGGGAAGAGCACCTCCACTTCAACTGGTCCTCCAAACACTGCGACAACACAAGTTGTGTGCTAATTTGGAGAAATGCACTTTTGGCATGACCCAGGTTCAATATCTGGGATACATTATTGATGAGTGAGGGGTGCATGTGGACCCAACCAAGATACAGGTCATTCAGGATTAGACAACCCCAACCACTTTAACTGAGCTCCACAACTTTCTGGGTCTTGCCAATTTCTACCACAGGTTCGTGTTGGGGTTCTCTCATATCACTTTTCCTTTGAGTCAATTCACCAAGGGAGGATTGAAAGAAAAATTATTGTGGTTTGAATCTTAACATAAGGCATTTGTAGAGTTGAAGCATCACCTCTGATATACACCAATGCTCACATTACAAGACTTGCAAAAACCATTTGAGATTGAGATAGATGCCTATGACTATGCTATTGGGGCAAAACTTACTCAGCAGGGGCTTCTGGTGGCATATCACAATGAGAAATTTTTAGACACAACGCGAAAGTATTCCAATTATGACAAATAGATGTATTCCATTGTGAAGGCCTTATAGTAATGGAAGCATTAAATTTTGGGGAAGGGAATGGTCATCCACACATATCACCCACCCCTGTAGTTCATACAGACACAAGGGAAGTTGTAGAATGATCTCCATCAGAAATGGTACACATACCTGCAAAAGTTCCATTTGAACATAAAGTACAAGAAGGGAAACACCAATAATGTTGTAGATTGCCTCAGGCGACCGCCAATCGTGGTGCTAACCATTGTGCTCGACTCTTGTGGGAATCAGACTTCTGGTTGACCACATCTCTCCAAAAGTGATCCAAAATTCGGGAGTACATACCAGAGGCTCTTGGAGGGTAAGAAAGTTCCATATTTTCACCTCCAGGATGCACTGTTATGCCACTTGGGACACCTCTGTGTTCCTTTAAGTGAGCATGCCAAGATGATTTGGGAAGTGCACTACAGTCTGGTTGATGGACATTTCGGGGTCGAGAAAACAGTGGCAATACTATGTATTTCTATTGGCCGAACCTTCGACATGATGTCGGGAAGTACATCAGATCCTACACTGACTGCGCCATTTCCAAACTGACCATCAAGAAGAAATGCCTATATACTTTGTTGCCTACCCATAGTCGACCATGGGAATCCATCACCATGGATTACATGTCGGGCCTTCCTTCAACCAAGCATGGAAATGACTGTGTTTTTGTGGCCGTCAACAGATTCTATGAGATGGCCATTATGACGGCCTGCAAGGAGAATATCACAACTAAAGCCACTGTTAAACTCTTCTTTGAGTGAGTGTGGGTACACTTTGGGATCCCACAGTCCATTATCTCAGATCGGGACAACAGGTTCCTTAGTACATTTTGGTCAAGTATCTGATCAATGTTGGACACCAAGCTCACTAAGTCCACAACTTTCCACCCCCAAACTGATGGCCAAACAGAGGTCGTCAACAGGATGATCGTACACATTTTGCACATGTACAACTCGAAGCATCCACACACATGGGATGAAAGCCTTCCCTATGTACAACACAACTATAACCAACTCTCCACAACTCAACTGGCCATATCCCCTTTCAGGTAGGCTTGAGATTCGAGCCACTATGTCCCATTGATGTGGCTATACCATTTGCATCTACTTAGGCATATTCGGCTGATGTTCAGTCGGAAGCCAAAAAGGTGAAGAAATTCATTGAGCACATTCAGCACATATGCCAATAAGTCCATGAAATATTTGACAGAGCCAAAGCTAAGTACAAGCAATGACATGATCAACATTGGGTTCCACACAAGTTCTAGGTGGGCGAGAAAGTATGGCTACATTTGGAGAAGGAGCTCCTCGTTGGGCCCCACCGCAAGTTTCACACACTCCGATATGGGCCATATACCATCACCAAGACTATAGGGGACAATATATTCGAGCTTAGTATTCCACTATTCCTTGGTTTGCACCCCATGTTCAATGTGGACCGCCTTCAGCCCTACTTTCCAATATTGTTGGACACATCCGACATTGCAAAACAACTCACACCAACAGAGTTAAACCCAGAATACATGGAACAAGCCACAACTGATTGGATCATGGACACATAGATCAATAACACTCGACAGTAGAGTATCCATCTATATTGAGTTGTCAAAGTAGGCCAACTCCTTTACCAAGGCAAGTGGTTCACCAAGGACCATATTCAACAGAAATTTCCTCACCTCATGGAGGCTCCGCACACAATGGGGACCATTGCTTCCTAAGGGGGGAGAAATGATCTAGGTGGATGTTTGTGACCACCCAACTATTCCACCTAGATCTACAGTCATTTTCATCGATTTCCTTGTTTATAGCAACATTTACTATTTTTAGTAGTTTTTTCGAGTCATAAACTTCCGGAGCAGTTTTGACCCCCTAAACGACGTTTTTTTAAGGTCCGCAGCAGGCCCGTAACCATATGAAAAGCCCTACATTAAATTCGGTAGTACTCGGAAAGATATTTTTGACGATATATCATATGCACCAAATGAAGATAATATGACCAAGTTATGACCTCGAGAGGTTGGCTGCCTAACTAACCCCAATGGGGCCCACAAAATCTTAGTGTTCCATCTCCCAGGGTTAGGGTTTTGGTTTTTTATGTTTTTCCCTTTTTGTTCAATAATAAAAGGTCCTTGAGCCTCATTGTAACATAGTCTAGATGCATGTAGCTGTCACATCTCTTCCTAGAGATAAGCTACCATCGCCCAAGCTAGTTTATTTCCATTCTGTCTGTAAGCTTATTCAGTTATTTGATATTAATGAAATGAAGTATATTTTATGTTGCATATTTACGTTTATTTTTATTTCTGTATTTTATTGTGCTTTTGCATAAATTCGGATAAAAAATCCCCTCAGATTCTACCAGTACACCTTAATAACTGGAAGCCTACGATTTGACAAAAAGATCCCATATCTCACCCATATCCACCAACCCCATTAATGGAGAAAATAATTTAAAACATAGTTTTGAACCTATCCTTCCTAACCCATAGGAAAATCAGGGATCGAAACCAGTGGAACCCCCCCCCCGCATACGCCTCCAAGGTCAAGAAAACAACAACAAAAAACCCCGCAAAATTATGGATGCAACAACAAAACTAACACTACGCACAACATGCACAAATTGTACACCACCTTAGGCCAATAGTAATGCAACATCACTTACACCTCCATCCAAGGCTTGCCCCATTATAAACTTTCTCCACCCTATCTCGCGCATCTTCCAACATGCCCCCATCCTCATAGATTTGCATGAGCCCCTTCAGAGTATATGAATTCCCCCCCTCCATGTGAGCTCGTTGGAAACCCCATATATACCATTGAGAAAAATGGTTGCCACCATACATATAAAGTGTGAGATAAAGGAAAAAATAAATCACCCTAAAAAAATACCTCCTCAAAAATTGTTAGCACAATTCTATGCTTAGTCATGAGTGTGTTTTAATTTTTTTGTTTTTAGGATAAAAATTTGTAAATTTCAAAAAAAAAATTACAACGCTACTGAAAGTTCCGGTAGCATCTGTTTTAGCCCTATCATACAGTCTGTTTTAATTATGTCTTATGTATGTTTTTCCTTTACCCAATGCTATCGGAAATTTCGGTAACCTCCCATGTTTAAAAAAAAATAAAAAAAGTGCATCCGCTTTTGTGTTAGCCATATGTTCTCGTTATCAACTAAGGTTTAAATTTTTTATCATGAGCTATGTCACGTGATAGGAAAGGTCTATGTTGAGTGATGTCAAGTTAAGTCATGATTATACGTGGAAGAAGCTAGGTGTCAATCCACAGTTAAGAAAATCCAACCGTTGTTTGTCCTCTATCAACCTGAGTCATTATATCCACATGTCAAGCTACGTATCTAGTGTCAAGGTAGATCGTGGATCGAAAATTTAATGTGATGACCATTTTTTTATCACACATGAACACTGTCGAAATTTTAGGCCTGTCATAAGGATGCATTGGAGATGACTGCCAACTCCAGCTCCCTTCAGTTCTAGCCACATGTAGCATATAATCTGAAACACAACAGCCAACTGAAGTTAATCATGACTACCACAAGGTTTATTATACAACCCATGATATTTCCCATTATGAAAAATCTCATGCATGGAAAGGTGAACCAACATATCTTTTTAAATCACTGAAAGAAAGGGAAAACCATTATTTTTGAGTTCAACTGTTGGTGAATGAGCAGTTCCAGTGAGAATCTTGAAGAGGAAGACCCAAATTTCAAATAGTTTGCATTGAAGACACAACAACACTTGTTAAGTGAGCTTTCCTAATCTTGAGACCTATCAGATTAAGGCAGAAAAATTTCTTTATTGCTAAAGATGACTAAGAAAGGAGGAAAACTAAAACGTATTGAACCTCAAGGAGCTGATTTAGTTGATACATATGTGAGGAGGTTCTTTGTTCAGGCAGGGTGGTATCCATTTTTTTCAAGTCTAGGAAACTCTCATCTAGGAGTAGATAAGGAATTTTCCCTCTCATTTGATGGGTAAGAAGCAAATATCTATGGCCTTAGATTGCAGGTATCAGCAGAGTCTATTGTTGAAGCTTTCACCTTCCATAGGAAAGAGAAAAATGGTTCAAAAGCCAAGTCATCACTAGAGGAGACCTCAACAGTTTCATCAAAGATGAACACAGATACCCTAACTAGTCTAAGGGGATTCCTAGCAGTTATCTCAAGAATGAATAGGAGGAAAATATCAAGCTCATCAAGATTTACCTTACTTGTGAGAGGAGGTATACTATTTTTTTTCTTTATCACATGAGGTTTTTGTTTCACATTGCAGGTATGAAGACCATAAACCTACCTTTCTTTTTGCTGAAGATATTGACTAATATGTTAGCTAGGATACAAACCCATGCATCAACATCAGAGTATAGCTTATATCAGCAGGCTCTTATTAAGGTATTGGTTGTTGAATAATTCAGGAAAATAAAGAAGTCATGGGAACACTTTCTATTTTACAGGGCAGGCCAACCTGCACCTACACAAGACATTCTTTCTCAGCTATCTCCAATTTCACAGCAACATCCTCAACTTGCCAAGCAGAAAGGAAAAATTCAGAAGCCAACTACTTCATTAGTTGGTAAGAGGACAAAAAGAAAAGCTAAGAAGGAGAATATCTACAAAATGGCTAAAGGAAGAAAGGAAAAGGATCACTCAACCAAAGTTGAAAAGAAGTTGGAGAAAGGAGAAGGTTCATCGACCAACAAGCCCAAATAAATGGAGATTGTACCTCCTATTTCTCCTTTTCCCAAGGTTTATACCAGAGCACGGAGAGGAAAGTATGTAGCTGCAGAAAAATCCAAAGAATAGGTGCTACCAAAAGTTTCGGAAGTAGACATTCATCAAAAGACTAAGAAGGAATATCAACCCACCAAGTCAGATGAGGAGCTCTTGAAGGATGCAGGGTATGATATTAGCAGCAAGAGAAGATAAAAATATGCAAAACAAGTTGCTGGTAGCAGGAAAAGACATAAAAGGGACATGAAAAAATTTAGGCTGAAATCTAAAGCCTTGCATAATCCAAGTTTGCTGACAGAAGTCATAGATGTAGAGAGGAAATATGAAGCATTATAGACTACAACTCCTTCAATTGTAGAGTCTAGTGGGTCCAAAAATAAAGATAAGGGTAAAACCCCTTCACAAACATGATCCTCAAAAAGAAGAAAAATCCAAGAGTTCAGAAGAGAAAAATACGATTACAAAAGAGACAGCCACCAAGAACACAAGGTAAAAATCAGCAGTTGACAAACAACCGATTTGGAAAAGCTTGTAGAAGTTGCAGCTCATATGGAGGAAAGGTAAAAGGATGTCTCAGTGAAATACCTTTTTGCCTAACTAGTTATATTTTTGAACAACTCAATATTTAGAGTGTTTAAGTTTGCATAGGATTTATCAAGTATTTTTTTTTGCATTTTTGAAAAGGAAACAGAGCGTTACTAGAATTTCCTGTAGCATTACAGTTTTTGCGCAGTTACAGGTTTTTACCGAAAGTTCCGGTAGCGCCCGTTTTAAATGATTTTTGACAACTATCTGCAGAATTTCTGAGCTAGTCCGAGGATGATAAGGACACATAACGATATGGATATGTCAAGTGATGGTTAATAAGTGGTTTTGAGGTTGTTTAAAGTCACATTTAATGAAGACACATGGTTGTTAAAGAACCAAGGCCGTGGAGAGACAAATCAACAGAAAAGGAGGAAACATGCCATCTCACTCAACATCATAGTTCAAATTGTCTTCTTTCTTCTTATCTACATATTTCCTGTTAGTCCGATAGGATATATCTTTAGTGTCCTATAAATCCTATTTAATGTGAGGAAGAGTGCATCCTTCTTTTTAGGAGAGATGGAGTTGGTGCCTCTCTCTCTATAATATCATTTGTAAATGCCATTCCAGGGTTGGATTTTGGTCGAACCAAATAATTTTCATAATAAAGAAAACTCTTTTTGTAATTCATGCTGGAGGAATTTTTGTTTCAAGGACTATCTAATGTATGTCATGTTTCTCTTATTGTTTTATTCATCTGATTTATGAGTTGCAACAGCTAGTAAAGTATGAGTAAGAGAACTGTTAGAGGATCTAATAGTTAATTATCTGTTGTTTAGTCTTCTGCAAATCATCTATATGTTGTGTAGAGCATTCTAGTGAAGTATTCATGAAGGATTTATGAGATTATTTATGCATGTTTTCTGCTTTCTAAATGTTGTTTCCTTTACATTAAAAAAACGTTTATGTAAAAGGCAACTCTTGTAGCTGTGTGATTGATTTAGGATATGCATATTTCTTAGATTGAGTACCAGCTATCTGTCACCTTTCATTTTTTACAATATTCTCCCCTATACTACCAATTTATCCATACAATTTATACTTGCTACAACTTTCCAAATGCATGAAAGTTGAAGAGAGTAAAAATCATTTCAAACTCTTTAAGAAGCCATCCCACCACTCAAAACCTTTTACTTTGAAATGAACTATGATGTGTAAGGCTTAATCCTTTGCAGTCAAGGAGTGACTCCTTGCGCTAACACAAACCATATCTCATGTGCACACTAGTAAGTGAGGTTTAAGCCTCATCTATAATCCTTGCACCCTCCCTGATTATGCACTTTGATTGTGCCCACAATGAGGATAAAAGTAGTAGCGGGGCCGCCAATATCAAACCCAAAAACCACCAAGTATTCATAAGACAATTTAGGCATGAAGCCAATTGTGTTATGGTTATTTCTAGCTTGTAGATTCCAAATCACTCAAACCCCCATTATCGGGCCAAAAAAAAGTCAGTTGAGGTCACCTTCTTGCACTTAGAAAAACATTGTCCTCTCGACCATACGTTGTTTGCACACAAAAAAATTAAAATAAAGGACTCTCATACTACTTGCAGCCCTACCGGCATAAATTTTCCTTGGTTTTTTAAACGACTATAGGGTAGGTCGAAGAAAATGGATGAGTTCACTTCTTGAAGTCTATTGATCCACTACTAAAATAGAATCCATGGCAGTTGCCTAAAAAAAGTAGTTACCCATTTTGATTGTAATATTTTTTTTATTAAAATATTATAGAAGAAGAAACTATCTATATAACTAATATTATTTTATGGAAAGTAAGGTTTCATAGTGAAAAAACAAAAAAATCAGAGAACTTGTATATGTTAGGTATCATTATGAGGGGATGCTTTCTCAAGCATTAGAAGTTTGCCTTAGAAGTGAGCTTTGACGCAATGTTCTTACTTAACATTGTGGTTTTGATGTTAATAGTTTTGATTTGAAGTTTCACTTATTCAATTGATGTAGTACTTTTTTTTATGGGAGTCCATTATTTTCATCGACCCTTCTTCACTAGAGTTTTTATATTTTAGTCTAAATAAATTATTTCTGGGTATTTAGTGTTCCTAGCCCTGATGCTATATACACAATTTCTCATCTCTTCATTTATGTCTACGCCATGGATGATCCTATGCTCCAATCTCACCTCCTCATTCATTATGTCAAATTCTCTATGATTGTTCAATAGATTTTGTGCCCAAAACATCCTTTCCAACTCTTCAGCCCCTATTTGAGCTCGAGAGATGCCTAACCTACATTGGGGCATAGTTACTTTCCCTAAGATTTAAGTACATGGAGGAGCGAACCATGAAAATAAAACTCAAAAAAAAATATACCCTTAGGAAACTAACATTGTTGACAAGTCGATCCTTAGCTTCTCTATTGAATATGTCATATTATGGATTAGTGGTAGAAAATAGTGCGATTAAAGGCCCACTATAATGGAGACACTTTCTACCCTAACACCAAAATATGTATAACATCAAGAAAAACCACTGTAAATCAAGAAATCTTGTAATAGTTCTTATCTAGAATAGTTGCCAAAGTCAACATTTCCTAAAGGAACTAGTTGACATAGTCAAGTCCTTGTCCTAGATTTCAACTAAGTGATTGTCGTAGCCAATAAATACCATAACCTACAAAATCCCCTCATCCTTGACATCATTATAGAGCTAGCTTTCTCTCACTCAACATCATATAAAGTAAGTACCTCAAACCTTTCACATCCATCACCATTGTAACATGCATGCATTAGATCTGTTATGGATCGGCCAATTGTTTCCTTGAATCTCAAGCTCGAAGGCAAGTATTAAGATGTGGTGACATAACTCAAAGTGTGTTCCCATCCCAAATACCCCATCCAAGGGATTGATGTTTCTTTATTAAAAGAAGTATAAATTGATAATGAAAACATTATTGTGTCCTAGTTTTTAGTTTGATACTCCTCTCAATATATCATTTAATATATATCCTATAGTGAATCTTTCGTATTGGTAGTTTTATAATTGAAAGTAAATTTGCAATTTCTTTTGGATTGTAAAAATGTCAAGTAATTTGAATTCATATTATTTTTGTATAAAAAGATAAATGTTAAGTATTTTTAATTTGTATTTTCGTATACGAGCCTAGCTCCATCTTAAATTTGAATCTATCAAGCGTTGAGAGGAATCAAATATATTAAAACCTATTTTTGAGTGAAAAAATTGAGGGAAGGTTTTCACCTCGAGAGATTTGATCCCTCTTGGTGCTTGATAAATAAGGAGTTAAGATTGACCTAGGTTAGTTTCAATCATTTAGAGCCACACAAAAGTTGTCTAACATATGATTAATATATTCATTTCAATTATGTTAAATATATATAAAGATAATCTGATAAATTTTTTCTCTTCTACATCCCATGCACCTTAGGTAAGGATAATATTTATATTAATTTCAAAATTTATGCTCAGATCATAGTTATATGTTAGGAGTTCCATTATAATTTCTTCCATCTTCAATATCATTTACATATTCCTGAACCAAAATTATCATCTAAAGAGGAATACAACCAATACTAAGTACATATGGATATTTTGAGGTGAATACCTTCCAATAAAACCCCAAAACTAAACAAAACTTGCAGTACATATAACCTACTTCAAAATATAATCCTTAATTACAACATATTTCCTGAGATCCACTATATATTTCAGGTATGAACACTTGAGATTAGAGTTACTGGAACTAACTAAATTTTTCATATTTAAGTTCAAGGTGTTTACCATAGTTCTCAATAATTAAACTTGTTGACAGAGGAGTTTTCTTTCTTCCTCATGTTTATCCAATTTTTCTCTAGCTTGCATCCAGAGGTGAATGACTATGGAGGAAGAGGTATTTTTTTCATTATGTTGTGTCCTGAACATAGGATTAATGCTTATTCCACTAAGGGATGGAGGATGGTCTTAATGGACCATTAACCATCAACTCTCCAAACTTCAAATTACAACCTTGGTTGGAACATTGATCTGCTTACTAGTTATTATCCCTTAGAATGTGGTTAAAACTCATATTTGTGATATCTTTCGATATCTTCTTAATCTGATTTAGGAGTTTGTTTAGAACTTTGTCTCTAGGGGAAGCTCCTTCGACAAAATATTGAATTATTGAAAGGGAGTCACCCAACATAATGAGAGAAGAGGCCTGAAATTCTTTGGCAAGAAAAATGCCTTAGAGTAAACTACAAGGTTCTGCTTGAATTTTTTTTATTTTCTAAATCCCCATGAATACTATAAAACTTTGATTTCTTCAAGGCCATAAAAGACCCCTCCCTGCCACCCTTAATATAATATAATATTATAATATTAATATTTTTTTATTGTAATATTGTATTATATTATATCAAAGTTTTCTAGCCTAATGCATTAATATATATAATTATATATTAAACCCAATATTATATTAAAGTTATTTATATAATTCAAGTACCTAAACTTGCAGTCATCTCTCAAGTTATAGTTAGGGAAAATTGGATAGAAATGTCTAAAGGAGTCCTCCATGGCAACCTTCACCTCTTTTCTATCATTTTGAAGTTTATTGTTGACAAACTCTTCATGAATTCCATGACAAAAGCATCACCTTCATCTCCAAAACAGACAACAATATTATCTCACTTAAATAAATTAATAGGATATAAGACATCTAACATAATATCATGTAAGATATCTAGCTTATATTAAATCTATGATCATGATATCATAAATAATTATAATATGATAATGGTTATAAAATAATCATTATATATTGTAATAATTCATTTATGTGTATATTGAGAAGTGCCAATCATGATTTCTTTATACTTTAATTATATAAATTAATAAATAATCAATAGCTATTATTTTATCATACATGTATTTTATATATATAATTTTTATTGTTAAAATAGATGTTAAGTGAAGCAACCATCAAATTTTTACTTCTATCTATGTTAAGTGAAGCAATAACTCTAGGTAAGTATATTTATTTACATAAGTATATATTTATTTGTTTATATTAATCATGTGATATAAAGATTTTTTATATAGAATTCCAAACATAATATGATTAATATAATCTTTAAAATTAATATTTACACTAATTTATGAACACTAAACATCTTTCCTATCGTAAATTTGTATTGGAAATTTTTAAAATTTTCTTTTTTAGATAAATGGTTATTTGAAATCAAAATAAAAAGATCTCAAAGTAGTAAAAATTATGTTAAATGCCAACTCATGTAATCTTATTATATAGAAGAATTCATTTATCTCTCAAATGTGGACAAAACATTGTCTATTTTTTTGACTTCAAATGGATCGAAGTATAATAGAAGAATCATCTTTAAGTCAACTATGTTATTGTTTTATTCTTTTTACCACTATGCTATTGTTTATGGACACGAGTAATTTTAGGTTTGAACATGTGACCTTTGTACAAGGAGTGCCTTAATAGAATACCTTGTAACCAATTGGTTTATACCCCCGAGGCTCGCTATTGTTAGTTATTAAAGATATGTGCAAAAACAACTATTTTGAAATAGTTTAACACTACTGTCAAGGGTATTAAATATAAATTAGATGGAAAAGGTACAAATTTGGTTAGTTCTACTGTGTTCTAGCTAGTGGCTATTAATAAACAACATGATATAAATTGTTTGAAATAGTGCTCAAAGTGTTTTCTGCAAATACAAATCTTCATAATCCAAGAGTTTCTTGTATAAAAAACAATTACTATTTAGAACATGAGATACTTAGCATTTTAATTAATATGTTTCTAAAGGCCATGGGAGATGAGGAGATAATTACTTTCAGGTCATTTTGAGATTATTTTTGTTACCCTTACCAATTGGGTTGATATTATGTCATGAACCTCATGAGCATTATTTGTCCTTATGATGATGAGAAATTCATAACACTTCAGAATGCATTGGAGAAAACAATGATTGATATCGAAGAAACCCTCCCACTAGTCAAGAAAAGACTTATTTTATTGTTTGGAATGATGCTTTAACAAAAAAATTCCAAGAGCACAAGAAGTGAATTTAATTTATGGGTTGAAAAACTACATTAAGATGTTATCATCATGGACAAGTACATTTAATATAAGTGATACCATTCACTTGAATATAGTTAAGGTAGGACATCAACAAGAATATTTAAGCATCACAACTATATGTCAATTTCATATTTAGGTAAATTTTGATATTTATTTACCGAATACAAATCTTTCATTTAAAATGACCTTATGATTATAAAGCTTCCTTGATTCATACTCATAGCCATGTCCATCTCTACTTGTATGCTTTGTTAAATATGTGAAAATTTATTATATGAAAATATGATGAAACATTACCATATATAAATATGATGCACAATTAAATCTCAACCATAATTAATAAACTATATACACTACAACAATACATGGTTGTATTGTTTTTTATTTCATGGCTAATCTTGGTAGCATAACCCTCTGCATGCATGTTCAATTCTTCATGAAATATCTCAAGGGAATTCACAACAATAATAAAGCTAGAAATTGCACCATATGTTGCAAGGAAGACGCCGTAAGGCCATAACATATAGCATTAATTTATGCTTCTTTGACAATTGTTGAAAGATAGAAAAAAATTAACAAAGATACAAGATTAAAATCCAAAGAGATCACAACTTCAAAGCATGAAGAAGAGGAAACTTCAGCCCAATATCAAATTTAAGTGTTATTATTGTGGAAAACCTGGTCATTATGAGAAGGATTGTAGAAATGAAGTATGGATTTTCTAATTCAAAGTGTGAAGAGAAGAGAGATATTAGACTCTTTATTAATTAACTATTAACTAAAAATATGCTTAAGGATATATTAAATAGACCACATTACATGACAAAATTAGTGATTTTCCTAATTGAATGATAATAAAACTCATCAAGAGACAATTGCTTCAAGAGATGAGAAGTCACACATGGTCAAAGGTGAAGGAACAAACCCAATGAAAGTTCCTAATGGAGATGTTCAATATGTGGAGTATTTACGAAATGTGTCTAAAGAAGAAACTATAGACGAAAAATACTAAAGCATCATTCAAAGATTAATTCTGATGGAAATTTCTACAATCAAAATAGTCTACACAATTCTTTACCAATATAGATATCACTTTACAAGTGACCTCTAAAGGAGCATGATGAGTGCTACCATAAAAATACATGCTTGAAACAAACTAGGCTACGAATTTCTTTATGGGTCCCTTCACTACAACTGCAAATAATTCTTCCATTTTTCCACTTCTTAACACAAAACAAGGCAAATCATTACTGATCCCTTCTAGCCAGTTTAGAATTTTACCAAGCGTAGGAGGAAAAGCATGATCCCAATGTAGCCAATCCTTTAGATCCAATAGCATAGGTGATTTTAATTGGCACTTCAAAGAATCAAAATTGATCATGTGATCGAATTCTCCAACCTTTTGTATAGGCTCATCACTCAAAATTGAGGACATTAGTACATATGCTTCAATTAAATGTGAGGGACAACGTAACACCTAACAATCATTCCCTTATGATAAATGAGAAAGCCATGCCTATTGTAGAATATGGGGAAGTGTATCTACAACTAAAACAAAACCATAATGAGAGGTCATTTTATTAAGACAACTTGTTGAAGCCCTTAAATATAATGTATACCTATTTTTTTATCCCTTATTTGTGATCATATTTGTTTGTGGTCTTGGTATACATGACTTCTAGTGTGTCTCTAACATTTTCATTTAGGAATGACTCCAACACCCTTGATAGGTTCTATAATTAATGTATGAAACATTTATAAGTTTTCTTTCAATATGGGCTTATCCAAGTTATCTACTAACTTTGTTGCAAATTATTCTTTAGTTTTTCCTAGCAAATGCGAGAACTAATGGTGGAGGTCATTTGTATGAAAAAAAATGGTAGTGGTAAATCACAGTTTTGATGATTGATATAGTATCACACTGCATTCACCTGATTGTCATTGGCATATGAACCATTGTTTGACAAAAGAATCCTCAAAACCATTAGCAGATCCTTCAACTTGGAGTAGTATTTGTTATAGAGATCATGAATTATAACCAATGCAAGAGTAGTGGGAAATACAACCTTCGCATCTTTGTGAATTTTTGATTAAAAAAAATAGATCCATAGTTAATACCATGAAGACTAGAAAGATCCAAATCTATTTAAAATATCTCTTTGATATTTCCCTCATTCCATATCCAATGGTAAGAAGTTATGGAAAATAACATAATAGTATAAATACATAGCCAAATTTTTATGTCAACATGGGGGAATTCATTTTTGTGGAATGTGAAGCATATTCCAATCCCAAACTAATCTCTGACTTTATTTACCGTGACGGTGTTGCTCGCATATGGTGCTAATACTGCTCCCCAAAGATTAAAATTTGGTTTAATGCAAGTGGCTTGACAATAACACCTTGGTCATTAGATTTTGCATTTCTAGCTTCCCGGGGCTACCGATCCCTTACCTTTTTGTCAAAATGTTTTGTTGGATATGAAATCTCTAGTTTACTCTTTTAGGCTTCTTCCAATTTTGGCATTTCATTTAGAGGCCATATTTTTCCTGTTGCAGTAAGAATGAATATCAAGAGAAAGTCTAGGCTTATAAGAGAATAAAAACTCAAGTAAATGCTTCTCTTCAATATTTGATTCAATAGTGTATCCATAGTGGAAAACATTAGCCATCTTGGCTTCAAATATATTCTCTTCAATAGGCTTAAAAATGTATTTATCAACAGAAGTATGGCCAAACCATAGTATTGGAATAGCTTATATATGGATCCTGTCAAATAGGTAGTGATAATTAATAGAACCACTAAAAAAATATTTTCCTAAAGAGAGTCTATTATGTCCTGTTCGTCGTGTCATAAATTTTATAGTTATTTTAATCTATTCCCAGAAAAGAGTATAATGGCAATGGATGACTTTGAGTTGTTGTACATTTTTCATATCTTGTACAAGAGACAATGTATGCAGGACTGCAAAAGAGTTCTCCCTAGTAAATATTTTTACTATTGTGGCCCTTTGTAGTTCCCAAAGTATGAGACTGCCACTCGTTATAAGCCCTGCTCAATTTACCACTAATCTCCTTGGTGTATTCCATGTTTTTTTTTTACTTGAACATATTCTACTCATGAAAATCTAAACTATGTCATGCATTTGAAAGTGTAGATATTATTCAACAAAGAGAATGTTTGAGATGTTGATGTGGAACTAGTTTCATCACAACATGCATTCAAAATGGTTGTCAATTTCTAACCCTTCTCCGTAATGGCTATTTTGCTATAGGTTTCCATGTTAGTAGATCCACATAAGCATTTGACTAGATCAATTTATTATTGGGTGTGAAAAGATAAATAATAGAGATCTTACCTCTATAGCCATTAATTTGCCTCGATATTTTTAAGTGTTTATTGCAAGTCTCAACTTATCAACATGATTTGTGTCCTTCAAATTTAACAAGATAAGAAGACTACTCTTACCGGATGAGAAAAAAGATAAGCTATATGATGAAGGAGAGTTGTGAACATGCATTTGTGTTAAAGAACAAGGGCAAAGGAATGCAAAGTTTGGCCAGGAAAGAGACAAGAGACGAAGCCAAAGAGATCACAGCTTCAAAGCATGAAGGAGAGGAAAATTCATCCCAGATATCAAATGCAAGTGCTATTATTGTGTAAAACCTGGTCATTATGAGAAGGATTGTAGAAATGAAGTATGAATTTTCTAATGAAAAGTGTGAAGAGAAGAGATATCTTAGACTCTTTGTTACTTCACTATTGACCAAAAATATGCTTAAGGATATATTAAATAGACCACATGACACAAAAAAATGAGTGGTTTTCCTAATTGAATGATAATAAAAGTCATTAAGAAACAATTTCTTCAAGAGATAAGAAGGCACCCATGTTCAAAGGCGAAGGAACATGTTATCACTCTAGTAAATTTTCTATCAAAAATATTTAAAACTTTGTAACTTACTAGAGGTAACCAAGAACCACTTTTAGAATTCAGGATCTAGCCTTCCTGAGTTCCGGAGAGGGATCTCTCCATATGATTTAGCTTTGTTTAGGTAACAGATATTAGGCTAGCTATGATTGTGCAATTGGGTTTGATTTTAAAATATTGGTGGGTAATAAAAGAGATTTCAAGGTAAACAAGAAGAATCCACCAAAATATTGGGCAATGGAGTCAACTCTCTAGGCAAGAAGAACTGAGAAAAAAGGCTCAGAGATGCAAATGTGCTAAGGGCAAGATAGGTGACCTTCTAAGGCTATGTATAGGCTTGATTTGATGGAGTGGGCGGAATCTGACCAAAAGGGCACTTAAGAATTTCTTAAGCTACAGATAAGAAGATTGAAGATGGGGATCTAACTGGGACCTAGAGCAATTAAGAATTCTATGGTCCGGTTATCAAGTAGAAAACATCAAAATGCCAAAAAAATTAGAAACAGGGAGCTTATGATCACTAATCTTGTTTAATTTTTCCTTAATTGATCATTACAGACTAGAAACATATAATATGAATGAATGTAAACTTAAGAGAAATACACTGAAAACAAGGAAAGAACGAGACTTATCTTGTCACCACGAGAAAATTCAATATAACCAGAAAATAATACTATAGTTTTCTTGAGAAATTTTTATTCCACAAAAATACTTCCAAGAGTGAAGTATTTATACAAATTGTAAACTAAAATATCTTGAAATAATATCAAGATTAGTTCACAAATCTCTCCAACTGTTTTACATAAATAGAACTTAAGTAAAGGAAAATAAAACTAATGCATATATTTGGCACTATTTTTTATGCTCAGGTGATGAAAAAGAGGAAAATTCGAATTTGATCCAACTCTTAGTTGATGATGAGGCATCCAAGTCACTAACTGCTTCCTTTCTTTGTGCATTCTGCTCCAACAATTCTTCAAACTTTGGGTCCAATGATATATTTTGATTTCTAAATCCGTAATATATATGTAAAAAGTGAAAGAGGTTATTGTGGATTAATCTGTTGGTGAGATAAACTCTTTCAGTTTCCTAAAATGCATCTCCAGCTGTGCACAATAGGCTCTGCAAAAATATGTGTAAAACAGAGTTTTACAGAGTCTGAAAAATAGCTTGTAAAGATGTGCATTTATCTCTCATTATGAAATCATTGTGAAAAACGTGAGATAGATTTTTGTAGATGGGTCTCTTAGGAACAAAAAATTCCTTAATTTCTATATGATGTATTTCTTATTGGCCACAATCTTCTCTGCAAAATGATGCCGTAATTGGAATTTTCTGCAAAAAGTGCTTTCTAACATTGTTTAGTATTTCCAAAACCATAATAGCTGTTAGAAAAGTGAGAGATTTTTTTGTAAATGGTCCTCTTAGGAACATAAACCTCCTTCAGTTTTTAAAAATTCATCTTTTATTGATCACAATAGTTTCTGCAAAACAATGACTAAAACATGAAATTTCTGCAAAAATGTTCCTTCTTGTTGTGTTTTTCATCTTTTCACTTTTTTGTTCTTTTGACTGTTTTACTTTCACTTTAGACAAACTTCAATGTTGGTGAAAGTATTTTCATCTCTTTTTACCTTTACTGCCTCCATTTTTTACTTTTACTATTTTACTTTGACGCCTGTAACTTTGTTTTGACCTTTCACTCTGACTTTTAGCTAATACACTTTATCCATTGATATTATTTTACTGTTATGATTTTCTTTATCATTGTGAATTTTGATTTCACTTTCACCATTCATTGATACTCTGTGATTCTGATACACTTTGACCATGTAATTTTCACCCTAAGGTAAAAATATGATTTCCTCAATGGTTTCACTGCTCTATACCTATCTGTACCTATGTATTTGAAGAATCAGCAGCAGAAGCATCTTTGGATGACATTGATACTGAAGTTACCAATTTCTCTTGTGGTGCAAGATGTGCTGCAAAAGTTGATGGCACAACAGTGCTTACAATGGGAATGACTGTTGGAATTACCTCTTTAGTTTTCTTCAAGGCTTCATTCTTATTCATTAATGCTTGAGTTTGTTTTTCCATTTCTTGGAGTTGTGCAGTCATTTTCAAAGATAGTTGGCTTAGTTCATCATTTTCAGTTTTATGCTGGAGGATCTCCTTTTGCCTGGGGGTTACTTGTTTTTTAGTCATTTTTAACTGAACAGAGCAAGCTTAGACTGTTTGCTAAGTTCTTCTTTCGGAAACAAGGGCTTCTTGGTGAATTTTACTGGAAAATGGGGTTTCTGAGCAAGGTTTCGGGTAAAGCAAGGGTTTTAGAGCTCAGAACATATATTAAGATAAATTTCAGCAGTGAAATAGACCAGGAATTGGGGGAAAAAAAAACCGCTAGAAATGGAAATTAGGGATTCCGAGGAAATTTTGACAGAGTTTCCCTTGTAAAATGGACGTTTTATGTAGTTTGATTTGTACAATTTGGGAAATTATTTGAAAATACCAGGAAATTTGAAGTTTTAGAGGGTAAGCTTGAAGAAAAGTACCTGAAAAACTAGTGAAATTATGTTTAAGACGTTCGCAGAAGTGCTTCAATCTTCAATTCTGCGAAATTGGCTTTTCAGAGGGAAATGCGGCACTTTGTGGTAGAAATTTCAGGGTAATGGGCATCGAAAATGGTACTGGTTGGTTGAAAAAGGCTTTGCAAATTTTCTCAGGGTTCAAACGGCGCAATTTCGAAGAAAAAGGGTTTATCAGCATTTTCACAGGTTTAAAAGGGAAAATAGTGAAAATTCGAATGAAAAATTTAAATTTTAATGTACTAACCAATGGTGAAAATCATGGTTAAATCGCATTAAACTGTGGTTAAGAGAGTCGGGTTTAGGAATACCACCAGTGGTATTCGTGCTGATGAATGGTGGTAAGTGGTATTGAGCTTTGCGAATGCGAAACAACGATATTGTGACATGTCAGCGCGGGGTGGTTTAGAAAAACCACCCATTTCGCGCGGCATTGTCGAAACTTCGATCGTTTATGTTTGGAGCGCGAAGATTGATAATCGCTACCGGATTTGGTCTTAGGAAGCGAACAGTTCAGATTAAAAGGGAAAGTGTGGGGATAAAGATTTATCAGATTCGACGTGGGTCGTTGATCTTGGGAAATGAAGGATAGATCGGACGGTCAGAATCTTATGCGATGAGGAGGGATAAAAGCACTGAAATCTTTCGCACAAGAGTATTACCGTAGGGTCAAATGGATTCTGGGTATCGGACGGTCAAAAATGAGTCTGACGGGAGAAGGTTTGTTTAAGTCATATATAGAGAAATGACTATTTTTAATGGAAAATTAAGTGGTCGTGAGGGGTATTTAGGATTTTAACCAAGGTTAATGTTTGCAATGAGGGGATTTGCATGGGGGAAAAAGGTTAGGTTATATTTTTAACCTTAGGTTAAGGGGCTTGGGGCGAAGAATATACAAGGGAAAGGAGTTTATTTTTGCTGAAGTTTAGTTTAGACAAAACTTCAATGATTTTTGATTTAAAACATATATAATGTATGTTTTAAGCTTTTTCTTCATATTTTATTTATATGGATAATTAAATCAAGAAGATTTAAATACCATAGTGTCGGGATTACATATAAGGATAAACTTTTCGCCAAAGGGGTTATAGGGGGGGGTTTATTTATGCATGTGGGCATAAATAACTTTGGCTTAAGTTATAATAAGTGGGTTTTTTGGAATTTATTTATAAAAAAGGAGTTATATAATAGGAAAAGGTCAATTGTAGGGATTTAATACATAATTTAGAGTTAATATGACAAGGGGACAATGTATATTCAAAAACACATTAATATAACTAAGAAAGTGAAGATTTAAAAGCAAATTTGCATTATAATAACTTCATCACTTATTCTTAGGATAAAATGTGATTTTGAGGGCTTTTATGCTTTGAAATGACGGGGGAGGTTAATAAAATGAGGGGAATGAGTGCATGAATGGTAAATGATGTGATTAAGGGATTAATATAGACATTTCACACTTTCAATTGATTAGTCATAGAGCCTAGGGTCCGGTCCCAACAAAAGTCAAGGAAATGCCTTGAGCCTTTCTAACTGATAGTCTAGAATGTTTCATGACTATGGGAAGGGGAAGTTAGTTATTTTGCAGTCCATGATGAATGATATTTACATTGAGACTTTTCACCTTCTTCTACCTACCCAGCTTACCATGTTAACATTTTTTCCTTTTTTTGTAACAAGGTGCATTTGAGCTAGCAACCTTTACAACATTTATTGTTTCTAAAAGCAGTAAAAATATCTAATTCTACGCTTATTTCATCCAAGAATCCAGATTAAACTGTTGGATTCTCTTATTCTCTACCTAACTACTGAATTTTCATGGTTAAACTGTATGACAATTATTTATTCTCTATCTACAACATTTGAAATTTAAACATGACAAGTCAAGATTAGACTATTTAACTCATCATGGACTATGGCATTTATTGACACTCTGCCATAGTAAAAGGTAAAATTAGTGGCATTTGATCTAGCACACTTTCATGTTTTATTCATCTTTTTCTTTTGAGGTATATTATTTTTTCTAAGTCCTTTGATCTTTCTTTTAGGACTTTTTACCCTCTTTTTGATTTTTTGATTTTTTTTTTTTTTTTTACAAAATATGTGAATACAACTTGCAGAAGGAAAAGTATGTATATATTTACAAGATTATCAACAGTCAAGTCAAAATTATGACTCCTATATTATAGGTTGCTAACAGAACAAACCCAATAAAAGTTCCTAATGGAGGTGTTAAAGATGTGGAGTATGTACGTATTGGGCCTAAAGAGGAAACTATAGAATTCTATAAATGATCATGAATGAAAGCTCAATTCACAGAGAATGTCATTCATAGAAAAATCATTTCAAAATACTCTCAAGATTTCCCTTTCTGGTGTAGTGGCATGAATCTAGATCAACCATCTCTTTGGTGAATTCTCATGTTGACAAGCTACAAAAAAGGATGGAAGAGGCACCATAGTTCTTGAAAGTGTAGGAGAAAGATAAAATTGTTAGTTTGCTTGAGTATATAATAACCACCATAGAGCATATATTGTCTCTTCTAAGAAACCAAGGGGAAATGATGGCTACAAGAAATCAGGCCCAAATGTTGCTTGCAAATCAAAAAATCAGTCTTCTTATAGTAAAATTGGAAATGATGCAAGTAAAGATGGACATGATGGAACTTCGGCTGGAAAAGCTTGATGCAACAATTAAATATGGAGCAAAGGAGATCAAGTAGGGTTTGGAGTGATGAGAAGAAGACTGACCTCTTCAGCCTCTGTTCTTATTAAGCTAGAGGGAGAGGATGAGGCACTTGTTGAAGATCATGTTGAAGAAGGGACGATAACCGTAGACTAGTTAATTTCTTTCTCTCTAGATATATGTTTTGCAAATACTTATTAGTGCTAGGAGTTTTATGGAAGATATACAAGTGTAATTAGTTTAGGAACAGAGTAAACATGATGTGTAGCAAAAAATAAAATAATAAATAAATAAATAAATTTTATGGTCCAAACAAAAGATTAAATCAGATAAATTTAGTGAATATGTAAAAGAAAATAACCTTAAACCATTTTTTTATAAATATAGTCATAACTATTTCATTAAAAAAAATCATAATTATTTTAATGCATTTAAATAATAAAATAAAATGAAATAAAATATTTTAATATCCTATTTAAAATAATATAATAATAAAAATATAATACATTAAAATTTTATTAACACTCCTTTCATCAGTAAAACACTACAATATTTAAATGATAAAATAAAATATACTATAATTTAATAAGTTTTTTCTCTTCTACATCCCATGCACCTTAGGTAAGGAGAATATTTATATTAATTGCAAAATTTATGCTCGGACCATAGTTATATGTTAGGAGTTCCATTATAGTTTCATCTATCTTCAATATCATCTACATACTCCTAAACCAAAATTATCATCTGAAGAGGAATACAAATGCCTTCCAATAGAGCCCCAAAACTAAACAAATTGTGTAGTACATATAACCTACTTCAAAATATAATCCTTAATTACAACATATTTCCCGAGATCCACTAGATCTGTCAGGTATGAACACTTGACATTAGAGTTAATGGAACTAACTGTTACACAACATTTTGTGACCACCCCTGCAATCCCTCGCCCCGTATATTGGAGGGTATTTCCCGTGACCTGTGAGTAGTGTCATACTCTGCAAACACCTTCTTTGCATCCTTCTGCATAAGGACATTATTTATCCTGTTGAACATTTCCTCAAAAAGCCCACAAAAACCTATGTTTTGGCCTTGGCGTGGGTAGCCAGTTCACCCCTCGCGCCAATGTGGAGGATTGACACTAGAGCCCATGCCACCTGACGCTTTGTCTCAATGTTGTGCCCACGCCAGCTATTTTAGGAATGTTTTTTAACAAATAGAGGTAGAAGTTTCCTTCTAACCACCTCAGGGATGAGTCACATGAAGTGGTTAAGTTGATGAGCCACAAATCTCACTCTTTAGGTAGTGGTTTCCTCCTCCCATGGAACACTCCTTGAAGATAGGTCTCCCTTCCATGATTATAGGGATCCTAACCTCTCCCTCTCCCTCTATATAAACATGCATTCTCCCTTTATGAAAGCTAGCTGAACATATAGCCAAGAAGCTGAACTTGGAGAAGAGATACTATAGTTGAGTAATTGCTATTGAGAAGGTAGAACCAAGGAGAATTCAGTAGAGAGAGCCCCATCTGAATTCCTGATGAGCCTTTGTGAGATGCGCTCCACTGGAACCCTATTGGAGGAGACTGCAACGTCGAAGCTTGGTTGTACTCTTCCTTTCTTTCATTAATATACTCGACTATGGTGTTGGTTCCATCATTGTGTTATGTTGATTATTGATGCAATTGATTTATTCTTCTTCGACTGACTGATAGTTACGAATGTGAAATAGTATGTTGTATATCGTCGTTGTTTCTTGTGTGTGTGTAGGTATCCAAGCGTGAAAGCAAGCGGATCGTGATCTTTCAAACCAGGAGTGAGAGGCAGCCACTCTTTCCGATGACAACAACAACGTAGGACCTCCGATAAGTCATCTATCAAATCTCCATCCATTCGTTAACTAAGAATTGATATTATAGCTTGTCTCATTTGTGTTTAGAACCACTCTAGGGCTAATGGGATCACCTCCATCCGCAGAGGGGATTTACCTCACCAAAAAATTGGCGACTCTACTGGGGATCAATGCGATTTTGTCTTTCATCCATTAGATCTTCTTCCTGGTCTTTGCTTGCTTAGATTTCCTTTTTTTATTATTATTGCTGAGTCTAAGACCCTTGTTCAGCCCCAGAGGATCAGATCTGACCTCTGTTTTCCAAATTTTTCCTTTTACCAAGGTTGACTTGATTGGCGTGTTTTTTGGTATGATAGTCGTGCCCACTGGTGCTTGTTGCTAGTTCAGCACCCACGCCATCCCCTATTTGGCGCTGATTACAGCCAAACAGTCGCGCCAATTCCAGTAGGTATTAGGGTTTTCCTTGTTTTGGAGTTTTTTGGTCAGTACTTGTGGTTCTGGGTTATTTTTTGGCATGTTTTGAGTGCCTTGGGATTGTTTGTGATTGTGAAAAACCTCCTTCTTTCAGTTGATTGTCCATTTCTTGTCAGCATCATAGCCTTAGGGTTTTCTAGTGCTTTGGTATGCTGAGCCTCCTGTAGAAGTTTTGGTCTTTTGTTTCACGGTCAACTTCATCCCTTGTTTGATTGCATTCAACTCCCTTGATCCGTTTGAGTGATTGCTTTTGGTGAAATTAGTCTTGTCTCTTTCATTCAGCTGTGCTTCTTGTCACTCCAAGCATAGATTACACTGCTTGTATGGGTCTGTTTCGACATCTTTCTTCAATTTGAGAGATTGCAACATTGGTTTGAGTTTTGTTTTGTTTGCTTTTGAGTTGATTGAATTGTTTCGTTTCGACTCTCGCATTGACATTCTCGAACTAGTGTCGAGGTTTGTTTTTCATGTCATTTAGTGCATTGTGTGCTCTATTACATTGAAAAATCAAACAAAAAAAAATTTGTCCTTGCACTCTTGTTTGCATTGTGGAATTGGAAAATATTTCGCATAACTAGCATTGGGCATTCTAGGAAAGATTTCTCGTTTCCATTAGCTTGCATCAGATTATGTAGTGGATGCTTCTTTGTGTTCTCATTATTTTCTATCGCTTGAAAACTCCTAACTTTCTCGTAGATAGATTTTCATCGAACGAAATGGTATTTTATGGCATGTAGCTTGCATTTAGGGATTCGTGAGATTCAACATTCGGTACGACCTTGGAATTGAAACGTAAATACAAGATCAACTTAAAATTTACTCAATGAACCTAAGGAAACATTGAAACTTAACAAAACATTTAGTGGTCTAAGTTAGAGACGTGTTCCGGCATCTTTAAACCTAGTAGTTGTCGCTCGCCATCTGGCTTCAGACAGCACTAGTACGGACTTGTGCTCCCCGTATCATCGAGTATATAAATGGAGACCCCTCTAGGTTGCAATCCTTTTATCCATAGGAAGCCGAGTCTGCCGCCTTGTAACCGTGATACACCAAACACAACATTCAAGGGGACTACCTGCATGTACGTCAAGTCCTTGGTTAATTCTTCTTTCATTTTATTACCAAGGTGTATATGGAAGTTTATAGAAACCTGGTACATCCTTTTACTTAGACTACCCGAGAGGTCATTTTCGATCTTTACTGACTCCATAAATTTGAAAAGATCATCGAGCACTTGTCCTTTCGCACTTGCTTAAAACTGAAAGAGACTAGAGTCATCTTTGATTGTTTCTTGACTCTTAAAACATGAAACAACAAATTTTTGGTTTCAATGTGGTAAAATAAAATACCTACGATTACACGCCCATTAAAGTTTGATTACTTGGCATGTTTTTGTTTGCCTAAGTTTTGATCCAAGAGTCTTCTTTTTTGATCTTTTTCCCTTTTCTGGTGTGCTACAATCACAGTGGCGGAACCATCAGTTTCGTCTACTGGTAGTCCTTTCTCAGATGATTCATCTGAAACTTAGCAAACCTCTGGGTCTGTCGAGCTTCAGTAGCCTCTTATATCATCAGAGTACCCCTTTGGAGAACCAGTTGAGTTCCATTGGTCTCTTTCAAATGCTTGGCTTGGGTTTGGGGTCAGGGAACATTTTCCCCCTCTTACATCGGGATCGCCATTTTTGGCTACGATCATACCTCCTAGCCCCCGTAGTATTTTACAAGATCTCATAGTGGATTAAGACATGGACTTGTCTGGTCCTAATGGTAGTGAGGGGATTCCAGTTTCTGATGAAGAATACCAACTTTCCCTGGAAGACATCCATCAAGACCCTGCTCAATCTTCACCATCGATGTCACTTCCAGTCGGATATAGGTCTTTGGGTCATATTATAGCGGGTATTGCATCTATGGAAACATCAACTTCGTCGAGGGGGCTAGTTCTACCATCATTAGGGATGTCACCGACGACACCTTTCTCGTCGATGCCTTTTGTTACATCTGTCCCCACTAGGCCTACTGTCTACGTGGATGCATCGGCACCGGTTGTCACCGCTCAGTCGTTAGGAGTTTCGGCTTCAGTAGAGACTTCGATTGCCATGGAAATCCCTGACGATATTTATTTTGAGGAGTATAGGCTGGCTATTCAGCATCAGAGCTCACAGACTAATTAGTCCCCTCAGGATCCTAATCGTCCTTATTTTTCTCATTATGGCACGGATGGTACCCCGATTTATTCACTTTCGTTTCAATATGATGAGCACGACAAACCTATCTATTTGCCTTCTCTTGAGGCTTATCATTTCATCTCCAGTTTTAGACCTACCTTGCCTGTGCAACCTTCTAACCAGCAAGGACAACCCTTTCAAGGACAACCTTCGGTGAAGCAAGGGTATGCGTACGGCCCACAAGGGAAACCCTTATAGGGACAACCTTTGGTCCAACAAGGATTGTTTCACAGCTTGCAAGGAAAACCTTACAATCCTCAAGGTCAACCTTTACAAGCTCAACCTGTGGTCCAACCAATGAAACCTCAAGGACCAGCTGGGCAACCGGTTTATCAACCTGGACCTTCATACGGTCCTGGGGGGGAAATATATCCATATCAACCTTTGGTGCAACCAAAATAGCCATATTTTCCAATTGGTCCAAACGTTGCACAACCAGGACCATCTTATGGTCCTGCTCCAAGTCAACTTGGTTATTAGGCACAACCTGGCCCACCACAGCCATCATGCCAACCTGCTCCGCAGGGGCAACCTGGTGGCCCTCATTAGTCAGGTCAACCTGCACAGACAGTTCACCCTGCTCAGCCACCACTCTAGTCTACGTCGCAGTGAAATCAACCTCTGCGCCTGACTTATCTAGCTCAACAGGGCCCTACTTATCAGCAGCCCGTTCGACCCCAAGGCGGTTATTACCCTCAAGGTCAATATCGACCGGTATACAACACGCCTCCAAATTCTCCTTATTACCCTCAATCTCTAGGCCATACTTATATTCCGCAGCAAAATCCTTATGCTGCTCAATCGGGACCCTCGTATACTAAGAATCAGTATCCTGGTTTTCAACCCCCGTATCCTAGTCCTCAGCCACCATATCAATCGAATTATCTGGCTTATACCCCTTATGGTCCAAATCCTCTGGGACAAAACCAATGGGGGCAGATTTATACTCAACCAGAATGGAGTATGCGTACGGGTCCTTATCGAGGACCTACTATGCCTTTTAACCCTCAATTACCTTTTCTCGCCATGTTGGAGTTACTGGATGTGTCCAAATTGACAAATGATCCAATTCTTCATAATCCATATTGGCCTCCGGTTCCAACGAAGGTTCCTGGTGATTGTCCCAAGTTTGAGGGAAAGTCTGGAGAAGACCCCCAAGCACACATCATGACATAATATTTATGGTGTTCTTCCAATTCTTGGGTGGATGACTCTATTCGACTCTGTCTTTTCCAGCGCACTCTCATTGGAGCTGCTGCTAAATGGTATATCGAACTGCCTCGCGGCATCTTTCAAGATTTCAACACTCTCGCTATGGAATTCCTTACTCATTTCTAGTTGTGAGTTCGTTATGAAGCCAGGATGCATCTCCTAACATCCTTGAAATAGGACCGAGCTACCCATATCTCAGACCACATTAATGAATGGAGACGGTGTCATTGCCTGATCAAGTTTGAAATTCCTGATTAGCTTCTTATTCATTGGTTCACAACCTATTTTATCAATTATATTGCGAAAGACATCGCCATGGGGGCATGTGTAACCAAAGAACAAGCCATTGCTCGTGCCCAGTACCTTGATTTAGTGTACTCTCAATCAAGCATATTGTATGACAGCTTGACTGAGGCTCCACGACCTGGGACCTCTAAAGTGCTGGATACCCCATCGGTCGATGATGTTATTGGTTCCGTGTCTCAAACTTCACGGAAGTCTTCCAATGGGAAGCAGAAATCTAATTCTTCCAATGGTTCTGCTCCTCAGCCTACCCCAGATTCTAGTAAAACCTCGGAGGTCGACACTGTTTAGGCTAATCCTACAGACAATACTTCCAAGGGGAGAAAGAAGGGCAAAGGCAAGGCCAAAGTCGATGCCCCAAAACCAAAATTGTTTAAACCTCGTACTGATTATGGTTCATAGCGAAAGCCGAAGTATCCCTATCTGATTTGTGATGAGGAACACTACACTAAGGATTGTCCTAGACAATCTGAGGTTAGTCAACTTCTCAAAGGCGCTAAGGTAACTCCGGTGGTCCTTAAAGAACCTTTTCCATCTCAGCAAACACAGATGGTCGAGAAACCTCTGCCATCTACATCATTTGGCTCTTAGGTATTCATGATGAACGGTTCTGCACCCGTTTCCATCGCTACTCAGTTGAAGGATTACGCTGGATCACGCCAGGCAGCCGAGAAAGAGGTTGCCGATGGTCCTCCTCCCCCACCTGCCTCTAGTCCTCTTGAGATTGAAAGGCCCAGTGTTGAACCCGTTGTACGACCACCTTCTAAAGGTGTTCTTCGGAAACCTTCTTATAATCCTAACGCCCGTGCTGCTCAGCATTACAGTATTGTTGAGGATTTAGCACAAGCACCATATGCGATGTTCGCGTTAGAAATGCTTCAGAGTTGTCCGTCTTAACAGAAATCGTTATTTTCTGCGATCGGTGGGATTGATCCTACCGATTCTACACTTCTCTCTTTCGACTTAGAGAATTTTATCCCCCGACTTCTGCACCAGATTGCGCTTGTAATACAAGTCGGCATTAACGGTCTCAACATCCAGACGAAGGTGAATCCACCTGTGTCATTTCCTCTACTTGTTGGAATGCTATTGGCTCTCCAGCCCTAACTTCGTCACCCAATGCCCTTGAGGAATTTAATGGAAGGGAATCGAAACCCTTAGGTGTTCTTGCTAGCTTTCCAATCATGTTGCAAGGAAAGATGGTCAACGTTGAAGTAGAAGTCGTTGATGCTAAACTCAATTACAATATTATACTCGGTCGCAGTTGGAATCACGCTATGTTATGCATTACGTCCACCCTCTTTTGAATTCTAAAGTTTCCTCACGGGGGAAAAATCATTATTGTCGATCAGTTTTCATTCTTTACCTCGTCTTCCGAGAACAACGTGCCATATGTGGATCAGATTTCTCCCCCCTCCCCCCCCCGACAGTGTAGGGCCAAGTATTTTCAAAGATCCTACTCTCATGGGTATCTTTCCCCTTCTGCCACCGAATACCATTCAAGTTAATATGATCTCTCAGTCAGATGACCCATGGATCATCCCTTTACCTGAATAGGTTGATTCATTTGGGGATTCAATGATGCTTAGTCCAATTGAAATCAATTATTGTGAACTTGCAGCTACATCTGATTCTCCCCCTTCTGAAGGTGCTCCATTGAGAATGTCTCTCAACGTTTATTCTCAATCCCCCTAGCTCGGCGATGCTGATTCACCTGATCCTTTGAAAGAAGTGTTTCCCTCTGATGAGGATATAATGAAAACCATATCTCTCGAAGATCTACTGTGGAGCAATGGGCATCATCGTTCCTCGTTTATACCTGGCCTCAAAGCAATGTCTAGCTGTCTTGAGTGTTTTGCGTCTCAAGTTCCTTCTCTGCCGCTTCAAACACCTATCTTGGATCATGAAGTTTTTGCTAAAGGTAACTTGGGTAACATTACTCAGACGATGCCTATCGACATTTCCGTGAAACCGGGGATTGTCGAGAACATCCATGTGGGAGTCACTTGCTCTTTCGATGAAGTCCAAGTGTATAATATCCTCTTTTGTGAATTCCGTGATGTTTTTTCCTGGTCTTACGAAGAAATTCCTGGAATTGACCCCAGTATTGTGGTGCACGAGATTCCCACCTACCCAGGTGCGAAGCCTATTCACCAGCGTCTTCATCCAGTGCATCCTTAGAAAGCCACCGCCATAAAAGTTGAAGTTGAAAAACTTCTCAAAGCAGGTTTCATTTATCCGATTCCTCTGACAGAGTGGGTTTCTAACATTGTTCCTGTGGATAAGAGGCAGGGAGAAATTCGTGTCTACGTTGATTATCGCGATATTAATCGGGCCTATCCTAAGGATAACTATCCCACCCCTTTCATCGATCAGATCATTGACGATTGTGTGGGGAGTGAGAATTTTTCCCTTATGTATGGTTTTTCTGGCTATAATTAGATCAACATTCTCCTGTCCGATCAACACAAGACCTCTTTTATCTGTCCTTGGGGAACATTCACGTATAAGAAACTCCCTTTCGGCTTGAAGAATGTTGGGGCTACATTCCAGTGCGCGATGTCTTATGCCTTTCATGATATTCGTCATATTGTTCAAACATACCTGGATGACCTTCCAGATCATTCAACTACGTGAAAAGACCACCCGGACCATCTCCTCCAGATCTTTCTTCATTCTAGACGCTACAACATCCGTCTTAATCTGCATAAATGCGTCTTCTGCATCAATTTCAGTAGACTTTTAGGGTTTATCGTATCTAAAGATGGAATTTGCCTTGACCCGCTTAAGGTTGAGGCCATTGTTAATCTCCCCTCTCCATCCTCGTTACACCAACTCCAGAGTCTCCAAGGGAAAGAAAATTTCTTACGTCGTTTTATCCCGAACTACGCTGAAGTAGCCAAAGGATTCACACGAATTTTAAAGTAGGATGTCCCTTTCTATTGGGATGAGATTTCTCAGTAGTATTTTGATACACTTAAGATGTTGATTGTCAACACTCCTCTATTACATCCTCCGAATTACCATCGTGATTTCACCCTTTATCTAGCTGCCGCCTTCAGTACGATCGCCATAGTTTTGGTTCAAGATGATGATGACGGTAACGAACATGTCGTTTATTACTTGTCTCGGAACCTTCTCAACCCTGAAACATGTTATGCACATGTTGAGAAGTTAGTGTTGGCTGTGGTCCAGGCCGTCCAACGTTTTTGTCATTATATTCTTTTCGCACGGTGACCGTGATTTCTGATTGTAACCCCATGACCTATATTTTGTCTCGAAAATTGCTGGGGGGGAAATACTCGAAGTGGATCGTTATCCTCCAATATTCTGATTTGGAGTTTACTACAGCCAAATCAAATAAATCGCTTGTTTTCGCCGATTTGATTTGTTCTCTCCCCACCGAATCTACTCCTTCTTCTTCCGAGGATCATATTCCGAACGAAACCCTTTTCTTGATTAGCACCCTCGATCCATGGTATGGTGATATCATCGTGTATCTCCAAAATTCTACTTTTAGGTCTAAGTTAACGAAATATGCTCGACGCCGCATTTGGCATCAGTCGCAACCTTATCTTATTATTGGAGATACCCTCTATCGTGTTGGAGTCGATTCTGTACTCCGCCGATGTCTGACCCTCGAGGTAGTTGAGAAAGTTTTAAATGACTGCCACAGTGGCGCCTGTGGTGGCCACATCTCTGGTTATTCCACCGCACAGAAGATCCTTCGTGCTGGCTATTTCTGGCCGTCCATTTTCAAAGACTGCATTGTCGCAGTACACAAATGTCATGCGTGCCAGATATATCAATGCAAGATGCATGCGCCACCTATTCCTTTACACCCTGTCATTACCATTGGTCCTTTTGCCAAATGGAGCATCGATTTTATGACATGTAACCCTTGTTTGGCTAGGGGGCATGCCTATATTATCGTTGCCATAGAATATTTTACAAAATGGGCCGAAGCAATGCCTACACTAGTTGCGGATGGTAAGACAACGACACAATTCATATTCAATCATGTTATTACTTGGTTTGGTGTTCCTCAGGTCATCGTTACTGATCATGGTTCTCATTTTCAGGACTATATGATGGTGGAGCTGACGTCTAAGTTGGGTCTGCGTCACGACAGCTCAATGCCTTATTACCCTCAAGCTAATGGAAAAGTTGAAGCCGTAAAAAAAGTCCTTGTTACCATGCTTCAACGAACAATTGGGATCCATAAATCAAATTGGCATCTCATGTTGTTTTCAGCTCTTTGGGCTTACCGAACGTCGACTAAGAGTGCAACCGGATTCACCCATTTCAGTTGGTATACGGTCTACAAGCTACTCTTCTGATTGAATGTGAAATCCCTTCACTCAAATTAGCTTTGGAATTACTGCCGAATACTTCACCTGAGGAAGAACGTCTCCTCTACTTAGAGAGATTAGATGAAACTCGTCGCTTAGTTACCTTTGTCATCAAAGCACAGAAGAAGCGAGTCGAAACTCATTTTGACCAAACAGTTTCCCCTCGTTATTTTATCGAAGGTGATCTCGTTCTCCTATACGACCAAGCTCATGACAAGCTGGAGGCAGGTAAATTCCAACCCATGTGGCATGGGCCCAACATCATCAAATGTGTGTTACAGAATGAGGCTTATGAGCTTATTGATTATGAAGGTTATCCCTTAGCACAACCCAGAAATGGGTTGTACCTAAAAAAGTATTATGCTTGAGTCATTCATGCATGATATGTGTACATAGGCGACCCTTTTTTTCATTTTTGTGCATGCTTTGGTTTGATGTGCTTTGTGAGATTTTTCTACTTATTGGGTCTTGTTTGTTATGCAGATGTCTATTTCCCCTTATGTCAGTTTTGCGGATGGTGCTTCCCGCAGTACCAGGAACTTGTCTTCTGCAGCCTGGGTAATTTATGATCTTGTTGGTGAGTTGATTAACTTACAAGGTATTTGTCTAGGACCAACTACAAACAATGTTGATGAATATAGTGTTGTTTTGGAACTATTAACCGAGGCAGTTAACCTCAACATATGCGCATTGCTTATGAATTTGGATTCGCAACTTGTTGTTCTTCAGCTTAACAGTCATTATTCGGTTCGAAACCCATGAATTTTGAGATTGTATTTGCGTATTGGTTTACTTGAAAGACATTTTGATTTCCTCACATATCAACATATACCAAGATGAATGAATACATTAACAGATGCAATAGCTAATATTGTGCTAGATAGGCATTTGCGCAATTTATAAAACATCATCATATGAAAATAGACCCATGTAGAAAATAGATGTATATATATCGATTGTTTGCAACGTGTGCATCATAAAAACCCAAAAAATATATATATGTCTGTTTCAGTTACATCGCGAGACAACATGTCTCTCAAAAATGTGCGGAAATATAAAAGCCTAGGTGCCTAATCGGCGTGGTGCTCATGATAGCACATCACTGACCGTACCAATCACCTTAGAAAGCGGTGGATGCGACTCGAAACCCCTACAGTGTGCCTCTGATAGGCCTGAGGAACATCATCAAAACGAGCATAGTCTGGATTCCCACCAGTGATCCCCTCCAGGTTATGTACTATCTCCTCGTCACTGCCCTCACCATGAGGATCAAAATCGCGAGGTGTTTGCCTCGCTATCGGCGACATACCTGCAGGCCGCTCTAGGCCCACATCTGCATACATATAAGATTAACTGTCAGAACATACATATATACCAAAAAATCATAAAAATCATGAAAATAAGAAATGAGTCTCACCTAACTCTTCTTCCCAATCCTCTCCCTCCGGGAGTGGGAGGTATGGATCACTGGTGAAGTCTGTGCCAGCATAGGGCCAATCCTCCACGAAAATCAGTTGTCTACGGAGCCAATAAAAAAACTCTGGCCTCCAGGACATCTGTTGGCCACCCCCTGCCATAGGCATTAGCGGAGCCCATCGGGCCATCCGTGGTTCTCTAAGTGGTGGCATCAGAACAATGACCTCCTGACGCTGGAATATGGGTAGTCGTTCCAAGAAGAATGATACCAAAATGGATCCATACCCAAACTGCTTTAGTTTGGTCTTCTTGCACTCGGTGAGCTGCCGCTTAATGTTGATAGTCACGGCCTCGGCCTAGTTGAAGAGTGTCGGGTTCATGCACTCTGAGGCAAGAAGTAGTTGTGCCTCATGCGGTGCTTGCGATCCTGCAGCCCGCATGATAGTGTGTAGCACTACTTTTAGTGCTAGATCAGGGATGGTTTGGATGTCAACCTTTCCACTCCCTGTTCCTATTCATGCCCCTCGGCACACCCTGTCGATCACCATTGCCATGCTTTCCCCGAAAGGACGGGTACCGATCAAGATAGGGACTGCACCCCTACGCGACAATCCAGTGATAAAATACACATCAGAGACTTCGAGTTTAAGCTCCTGATCCCGAAGCACAAACTTTTCTTGATCCTCATCCCAAATTCTTATCAAATATTGAAGCAATTCAGGCTGAGCCAGGAGGCACAGTGTTAGGAAGAATTTATTTAGCCCACAATTTCTGAGGGCGTTCATGCATTTTTCATTCTCCATGGCTAGTTCATCCTCCTCACTGTGTTCTCTCTCTTTCCACTCAATTACCATATTTTCTTCTTGGTACCTGCACACATTGTTCATATGAGCATTGTAAGTCTCCTTAGGCATCAAAATTTGAAAGCAAATGGTTGCATTTTCTTTAAATTTAGGTGGATTTTGGGTTGCGCAGTTAGCGCAACTATTTCTCTAACAGTCACGCCAATTGGCGTGACCCCTATGTAAAAAAGGGGCATTTGGCACGGGTCTGTGCCCCAAACCTGTGCCAACCGTGATGCCCTAGTTTTGACAAATCCTCCCCTAAAGGATTAAAAATGACAAATAAAGGTAATGAAATTTAGCTCAAAAGATGGCAAATGATGTCCACTCTTACCTGAAACTGACGGAATCAAGATTGGTTCACTGGATCGCTCAAAATCGTCACCACAAGATTGCAAGGAAAATGGACCACTGTTGCTCCACAAAGAGGTAAATGTGAAAAGTAAATAATTTTTACCACTTATGGAATTTTATAACTTTACAAAATCTTAAAATAGGTTTTAAAACATATTTGTTGATTATTTTATGATATTATTTTCAAGGAATACGTTTTCCACACGTCTTTTTTTGCAGCGACAAGTTTTCACATGGTTATGACGAAGAAACGAGTTGTATTTTATACTTTTTCAGACTCGGTAAAAACATGAAAAAGTCACTACTGGAGTCACCTTTCAGCTCTTTTGTGACTCTCTAAAACTGAAAAGATTGCTGAGATGCTTTTCGTTTTGAAATTTTTAAATGGTTACGAAACGATATCTACCCAGTATACGTTTACCCCTTTTTCAGGCTGGGATAGATTATTTATGAAAAAGGAATACCTTAGCCTATCGCGACTAAGAGGTTCTCTCAGACACAGTTTTCTACCTTTTCGGATCTATGAGACTACCTTCGAAAAGTTACTGCTAGAGTTTTCTTTCTGCTTTCTTTTCAAACTCTCTAAACATGAAAAGATGCGGAGTTCTTCCTTTGTCGGACTCGTTAAAAACTGATGACATTGGACTCTGTCGTTAGAGTTCCTCCTTCCTAGGGCTTGTAAAATGTACTAGGTTGGATTTGTCTAAAGGAAAAACTTACATTGCAAGCATATGCTATCCCCTTCAAGCTTGTTTTTCAAAAATAATTGGGGTACTCGCCAGAAATGGTGGGGGAAAATGGAACCAAATTGTAGTCGTGTTGGCAGTATGTCGCTCTTGAACATGGCACTTTTCTACATTCATGTTGAGTTGGGGACATCTCACTTCGTCATTTTTTTGCCTCCATGGGTTTGGGTAATTTCTTTTGACCGCTCGTCTGCTCTTTGCCATGTCGCCATGACCTCAGATCCCTTGATGTCAAATACTACCAAATCCAGTATCGTGCCACCGGTATGTTCAAGAGAAGTTTGCCTCTAAATTTTTCAACCTCCCTCTGATTCTCTGTTGGTCTTGATTCACAAACATTATATCCCTCTGTCTCGTGTCGATGATGTGTGAAACATTATGGCCCACCTTCGATCGGGTCACTTCTTGTCAACTCCAGCTTATTATCTAGGAAGTTGATCTAGAGACTCCCTTCAGGTACCTTGAATCCTGCAAGCCTCAATGGTAGGTCCTTCGCATTCGACGCAAGGTCCAAATCATTGGCCTTCGATCGACTGACTCTGCGGGTGTTCGATGTCAGATCATTGTTCACATTCTGTAGATTGTACCTTTCGTACTTTGAGAGCCATTGTCATTATTGGTGGTTTCTCTCGCGTCTGTTAACGACTTTCATCATTGGCTGGTAATCAGACGATTTTCTTGCATGTTCGACTTCAGCTCACATATTCGCATGCTCGAATTTTTACTTTTTTTGGGTCGAGATGGAGCGCAAGACCATGGGTTTTTTCTGATGAAATCCAGGCTGCGGGTTCGTTGTGGATTACTATGACTTATTACATGACTCTTTTGATTGGATGGTTGCGACCATACCTGAGTCTATTTGTTGATCCTTATGACTGGATGGCTATGTCCATACCACAGATCTCACTATTTATGTACTCTATTATGGATGGCTGTGCCCATACAACATGTCATGTATCAGAGATATCAGTTGTACTTGTACTTTCAGGTCTTCTGAAAACAGTGTTTGGGTCGAACACTTTCTCATAAAGCATTTCACCCCTCCCTATCTCTCAGACCTCATGCTTTAGGGGGCATCTGTTACACATCATTTTGTCACCGTTCCTAAAATCCCTCGCCCCGCATATTGGAGGGTCTTTCCCATGACCTGTGAGCAGTGTCATACTCTGCAAACACCTTCTTTGCATCCTTCTGCATAAGGACATTATTTCCCCTGTTGAACATTTCTTTAAAAAGCCCACAAAAACATATGTTTTGGCCTTAGTGTGGGTAGACAGTTCACCCCTCATGCCAATGTGGAGGATTAACACTAGAGCCCGTACCACATGGCACTCTGTCTCAGTGTTGTGCCCGTGCCAGTTGTTTTAGGAATTTTTTTTAACAAATAGAGGCAGAATTTTCCTTCTAACCACCTCAGGGATGAGTCACAGGAAGTTGTTAAGTTGATGAGACAAGGATCTCCCTCTTTAAGTAGTGGTTTCCTCCTCCCATGGAACACTCCTTGAAGATAGGTCTCCCTTCCATGATTATAGGGATCCTAACCTCTCCCTCTCCCTCTATATAAACAAGCCTTTTCTCTTTATGAAAGCTAGCTGAATATATAGCCAAGAAGTTGAACTTGGAGAAGAGATACTATAGCTGAGTAATTTCTATTGAGAAGGTAGAACCAAGGAGAATTCCTTAGAGAGAGCCCCATCCGAATTCCCGATGAGCCTTTATGAGACGCGCTCCGCGGGAACCCTGTTGGAGGAGACCGCAACGTCGAAGCTTGGTTGTACTCTTCCTTTATTTCATTAATATACTCGACTATGGCGTTGGTTCCATCATTGTGTTATTTTTATTATTGATGCAATTGATTTATTCTTCTTCGACTGACTTATAGTTAAGAATGTGAAATAGTATGTTGTATATCATCATTGTTTCTTGTGTGTGTGTAGGTATCCAAGCGTGAAAGCGAGCGGATCGTGATCTATCAAACCAGGAGCTAGAGGAAACCACTCTTTCCGACGACAACAATAGTGTAGGACCTCCGGTAAGTCATCTATCAAATCTCCATCTATTAATTAACTAGGAATCGATATTATAGCTTGTCTCGTTTGTGGCTAGACCCACTCTAGGGCTAGTGGGATCACCTCTATTCGCAGAGGGGATTTACCTCACCAACACTAACTAAATTTTTCATATTTAAGATCAATGTGTTTACCATAGTTCTCATTTCTTCAACTTGTTGACAAAGGAGTTTTCTTTCTTCCTCATGTTTATCCAATTTTTCTCTAGCTTCTAGCTAGAGGTGAATGAATATGGAGGAAGAGGTATTTTTTTCATTATGTTGTATCTTGAACATAGGATTCATGCTTAATCCACTGAGGGATGGAGGATGGTCTTAATGGACCATTAACCATCAAATATCCAAACTTAAAATTACAACCTTGGTTGGCAGATTGATCTGCTTACTGGTTATTATCCTTTGGAATGTGGTTAAAACTCGTATTTGTGATATCTTTTGATATCTTCTTAATCTGATTTAGGAGTTTGTTTTGAACTTTGTCTCTAGGGGAAGCTCCTTCGAAAAAATACTGAATTATTGAAAGGGAGTCACCCAACATAATGAGAGAAGAGGCCTGGAATTATTTGGCGAGAAGAATGCCTTAGACTAAACTACAAGGTTCTACTTGATTATTTGTCATCTTCCAAAATCCCCATGAATACTATAAAACTTTGACTTCTGCCATAAAAGACCCCTCCCCACCACCCTTAATATAATATAATATTATAATATTAACATTTTTTATTACAATATTGTATTATATTATCTCAAAGTTTTATAGCCTAATGCATTAATATATTGTTGTGAAACCAGCTGCAAAAATAGAATAAAAGAGATATAAACGCCTTAGAAATAAGCCACTTCGAGGGGGCAACCTCTAATACATTTCATGAATGAACAATTCTTGGATGATACAAATTACAAAACCTCCTTTCTATATATAGGAGTCCATGGGGCCACAATGTAATCCTAACCGACCTAATAATAATAATTTAAGGGCACAATAATAACAATATGGGGGTTACAGGGGTACAATAATAACAATAAGGGAGTTACACTAACAACAATAAGGGACTATACTAGTAATATAGGTACCTAACATGCCCCTCTCCTTCAAAAAAATGTTGTCCTCAATGCTTGAGTAGCTCTGGGTGCTTCTACATAAAATTTTCATCCTCCCATGTAGAATCTTTAGTGGGCAAGTTCTTCCACTTGATGAGATACTCTGAAATTGATCGATTTCGTAGCTGTTGAGTTCTTGTTTCCGTGACCACTTCAGGTTCCAATATGATTTTTCCTTCCTCATCAAGTTCTGGAAATATTGTTTGAACTGGAAGATTTTCACCTATAACCTTATTTAAGCATGAAACATGGAAAACTTGATGCACTCGTGAAGAAGCAGGAAGCTCCAATTTGTATGCCATAGTACCAATATTTTGCAACACCTTGTAAGGACCATAGTAATTTGGCGATAATTTATTATACTTCTTAGCTTGCTTGAGGGACATTTGTTTGTATGGTTGTAGTCGTAAAAATACCCAGTCTCCTACATCAAAAATTCTCTCGCTGCGATGTTGATATGCCTGTTGTTTCATTCGTTTTTGTGCCAAATTCAGGTTATCCTTAAGAGTTGGAGAACTTCTTGTTGATGCTCGATGTGATCTTCCACTGCTTGAACCTTCAAATTTTTTCTTAAAGATGATGTGATGGATGGTGGATGATATCCATAAAGTGCCATAAATGGGGTCATTTTTGCTACAGTATGGAAGGAAGTGTTATACCACCATTCAGAGAGAGTTAACCACTTGACCCATTGTGTTTGTTTATCAGATACAAAAAAATGAAGATATCCTTTCAAACATTTATTTACTATCTCAGTTTGACCATCGGATTGAGGATGATAAGATGAGCTATGAGCTAATTGAGTACCCAAACAAGAAAATAACTCCGTCAAAAAATTTCAAGTTAAAATGGGATCTCTATCGCTCATAATAACCCTTGGGTTTCCATGTAGATTTTGAATTGTGTCCATAAATTTAGTAGCAACTGTACTTGATTTAAATGGATGAGATAATGCACAAAAGTGTGCATACTTGGTAAGTCTATCAACTACCACCATGATGACACTCTTTCCTTCGGACTTAGGTAAACCTATGATAAAATCCATTGAAATATCCTCCCAACGTTGAATTGGAATGGATAAGGTTGTAGAAGACCCGGGGTCTTAATTGTCTCAACTTTATTCCATTTTCAAACCAAACATTCTGCCACAAACTTTTGAATATCAGATTTAAGGCCATCCCAAAAAAATTCTTTCTTCACCCTGTGGTAAGTTTTTTAAAACCACAGGTTTTTAAAAATTCTTTCTTCACTCCGAAACCATTGCTAACCAAGCTCTAAAATTTTGCGACGATGTTCCTCAGGATTCTGGCTTCACGCTCTAAAAATTTCAGCTTCTAATCCTTCGTAGAAAAAAAGTTATAACGAAAATTCCGCGATGACATTTTTAAGTGAAATTCAGGAGCCTACAAAAAGCCCTAACTTCCATATATCATATCTCCAAAAATATTGTGAATCAAGTTCTAATATTTTGCGACAATGTTCCACCGGATTTTGGCTTCGCACTCTAAAAATTTCAGCTTCTGAACCTTCGTAGAAAAAAATTTATAGTGAAAATGCCACGATGATCTGTTTGGAGAAGCGAAACCCTAGAATCCAAAGCTCTAATACCAAATGTTGTGAAACCAGCTCCAAAAATAGAAGAAAAGAGATATAAACGCCTTAGAAATAAGCCACTTCGAGGGGGCAACCTCCAATACATTACATGAATGAAAAATTCTTGGATGATACAAATTACAAAACCTCCTTTCTATATATAGGAGTCCATGGGGCCACAATGTAATCCTAGTGGGGCTACAATGTAATCCTAGCCGACCTAGCAATAATAATTTAAGGGCACAATAATAACAATATTCGGGTTACAGGGGTACAATAATAATAATAAGGGGGTTACACTAACAACAATAAGGGACTATACCAGTAATATAGGGACCTAACATATATATTATTATATATTAAACCCATTATTATATTAAAATTATTTACATAATTCAAGTACCTAAACTTGCAGTCATCTCTCAAGTTACAGTTAGGGAAAATTGGATAGAAATTTCTAAAGGAGTCATCCATGGCAACCTTCACCTCTTTTCTATCATTTTGAAGTTTATTGTTGATAAACTCTTCATGAATTACATGACAAAAGCATCACCTTCATCTCCAAAACATACAACAACCTTATCTCACTTAAATAACTTAATAGGATGTAAGACATCTAACTTAATATCATGTAAGATATCTAGGTTATATTAAATCTATGATCATAATATCATAAATAATTATAATGTGGTAATGGTTATAAAATAATCATTATATAATGTAATCATTCATATATATGTATATTGAGAAGTGCCAATCAGGATTTCTTTATACTTTAATTATATAAATTAATAAATAATCAATAGCTATTATTTTATCATACATGTATTTCATATATATAATGTTTATTGTTAAAATAGATGCCAAGTGAAGAAACCATCAAATTTTTACTTCTATCTGTGTTAAGTGAAGCAATAACTCTAGGTAAGTATATTTATTTACATAAGTATATATTTATTTGTTTATATTAATTATGTCATATATAGAATTGTTATATAGAATTCAAAACATAATATGATTAATATAATATTTAAAATTAATATTTACACTCATTTACCAACACTAAACATCTTTCCTATCCTAAATTTGTATTGGAATTTTTTTAAATTTTCATTTTCAAATAAATGGTCATTTGAAATCAAAATAAAAAGTTCTCGTAGTAGTAAAAATTATGTTAAATGCCAACTCATGTATCCTTATTATATAGAAGAATTCATTTATTTCTCAAATGTGGACGAAACATTGTCTATTTTTTTTACTTCAAATGGATCGAAGTATAATAGAAGAATCATCTTTAAGTCAACTATGTTATTGTTTTATTCTTTTTACCACTATGCTAATGTTTATGGACACGAGTAATTTGAGGTTTGAACATGTGACCTTTGTACAAGGAGTGCCTTAATAGAATACCTTGTCACTAATTGGTCGATACCCCCAAGGCTCACTATTGTTAGTTATTAAAGATGTGTGCAAAAAAACTATTTTTAAATAGTTTAACACTAATGCCAAGGGTATTAAATCTAAACTAGATGGAAAAGGTACAAATTTGGTCAGTTTTACTTTGTTCTAACTAGTGGTTATTATTAGACACCATGATATAAATTGTTTGAATAGTGCTTAAAGTGTTTTCTGCAGATACAAATCTTCAAAATCCAAGAATTGCTTGTATAAAAAATATTTACTATTTAGAAAATGAGATACTTAGCATTTTAATTAATATGTTTCTAAAGGCCATGGGAGATGAGGAGATAATTACTTTTAGTTCATTTGAGTTTCTTTTAGTTACCCTTACCAATTGTGTTGATATTATGTCATGAACCTCATGAGCATTATTTGTCATTATGATGATGAGAAATTCATAACATTTCAGAATGCATTGGAGAAAACAATGATTGATGTCGAAGAAAACCTCCCACTAGTCAAGAAAATACCTATTTTATTGTTTGGAATGATGCTTTAACAAAAAAATTCCATGAGAAACAGAAGTGCATTTAATTTATGGGCTGACAAACTACATTAAGATGTTATCATCATGGACAAGTACATTTAATATAAGTGATACCATTCACTTGATTATAGTTAAGGTAGGACATCAACAAGAATATTTAAGCATCACAACTATATGTCATTTTCATATTTAGGTAACTTTTGATATTTATTTACCTAATACAAATATTTCATTTAACACAACCTTAGGATTATAGAGCTTCCTTGATGCACACTCATAGCCATGTCCATCTCTACTTGTATGCCTTGTTAAATATGTGAAAATTTATTATATGCAAATATGATGAAACATTAGCATATGTACATATGGTGAAAATTTAAATCTCAACCATAATTAATATACTATATAGAGCTTCTGTGATACTCACTCATATCCATGTCCATCTCTACTTGAATGCTTTGTTAAATATGTGAAAATTTCTTATATGCAAAAATGATGAAACATTACGATATGTATATGTGATGCACAATTAAATCTCAACCATAATTAATATACTATATACAATACAACAATACATGGTTGTATTGTTGTTGATTTCATGGCTAATCTTGGTAGCATAACCCTTTACGTGCATGTTCAATTCTTCATTAAATATGTCAAGGACATTCACAACAAGAATAAAACTAGCAATTGCACCATATGTTGCAAGGAAGACGTCTTAAGGCCATAGCATATAGCATTAATTTATGCTTCTTTGACAACTGTTGAAAGATAGAAAAATATTAACAAAGAGATAAGAGAAAAATCCAAAGTGATCACAACTTCAAAGCATGAAGGAGAGGAAACTTCAGCCCAGGTATCAAATGTAAGTGTTATTATTATGGAAAACTTAGTCATTACGAGAAGGATTATAGAAATGAAGTATGAATTTTATAATTTAAAGTGTGAAGAGGAAGGGAGATATTAGACTCTTTATTACTTAATTGTTGACCAAAAATATGCTTAAGGAGATATTAAATAGACCACATGACACGAAAAATTAGTGATTTTCCTAATTCAATGATAATAAGACTCATCAAGATACAATTTCTTCAAGAGATGATAAGTCACACATGGTGAAAGGTGAAGGAACAAACCCAATGAAATTTCCTAATGGAGATGTTCAATATGTGGAGTATGTACGAACTCGGTCTAAAGAAGAAACGATAGACCACAAATACTAAAGCATCATTCAAAGTTTAATTCTTATGGAAAGTTGTACAATCAAAATAGTCTACACAATTATTTACCAATATAGCTATCACTTGACAAGTGACCTCTAAAGGAGCATGATGAGTTCTACCATAAAAATACATGCTCGAAATTACAAGCTAGGCTATGATGTTCTTTGTGGGTCCCTTCACTGCAATTGCAAAGAAGTCTTCCATTTTTCCACTTCTTAACACAAAACAAGGAAAATCATTACTGGTCCCTTCTAGCCAATTTAGAACTTTACCAAGCATAGGAGGAAAATCATGATCCCAATGTAACCACTCCTTTAGACCCAATAGCATAGGTGCTTTTAATTAGCACTTCAAAGAATCAACATTGATCATGTGATCGAATTCTCCAACCTTCTATATAGGCTCAACACTAAAAATTGAGGACATTAGTACATATGCTTCAATTAAATCTGAGGGACAAGGTAACACCTAAAAATCATTCCCTTCTGATAAATTAGAATGCCATGCCTATTGTAGATAATGGGGAAGTGTATCTACAGCTGAAACAAAACCATAACGAGAGGTCATGGTATTAAGACAACTTGCTGAAGCCCTTAAAAACAATGTATACCTATTTTTTTAGCCATTCTTTGTGATCATATTTGTTTCTGGTCTTGGTATACATGACTTCTAGTGTGTCTCTAACATTTTCATTTAGGAATGAATCCAACACTCTTGACAGGTTCTATAATTAATGTATGAATCGTTTATAAGTTTCTTTCAGTATGGGCTTATCCAAGTTATCTACTAACTCTATTGGAAAGTATTCTTCAGTTTTTCCTAGAAAATGCGAGATATAATGGTGGAGGTCATTTGTATGAAAAAAAATGGTAGTGGTAAATCAAAGTTTTGATGATTGATATAATATAAATCTACCTTCACTTGATTGTTATTGGCATATGAACCATTGTTTGACAGAAGAATCCTCAAAACCATTAGGATATCCTTCAACTTGGAGTAGTATTTGATACAGAGATCATGAATTATAACCAATGCAAGAGTAGTGGGAAATACGACCTTTGCATCTTTGTGAATTTTCCATTAAAAAAAATATATCCATAGATAATACCATGAATACTGGAAATATCCAGATCTCTTTAAAATATATCATTTTTATTTCCCTCATTCCATATCCAATTATAAGAAGTTATGGAAAAAAACATAATAGTATAAATACTTATCCAAATCTTTATGTCAACGTGGGGGCATTAATTTTTGTGGAATGTGAAGCATATTCCAATCTAGCCTAATCTCCGACTTTATTGAATGTGATGGTGTTAATCGCATATGGTGCTGGTACTGCTCCCCAAAGATTAAAATTTGGTTTAATGCAAGTGGCTTGACAATAACACCTTGGTCATTAGCTTTTGCATTTCTAGCTTCCTAGGGCTACCGATCCCTTGCCTTTTTGGCAAAATTTTTTGTTGGATATGAAATCTCCGCTTTACTCTTTTAGGCTTCTTCCAATTTTCTGGCATTTGATTTATAGGCCATATTTTTCCTGTTGTAGTAAGAATGAATATCAAGAGAAATTCTAGGCTGATAGAGAATAACACCTCAAGTAAATACTTATCTTCAATATTTGATTCAATAGTGTATCCATAGTGGAAAACATTCGCCATATTGGCTTCAAATATCTTCTCTTCAATAGGCTTAAAATTGTATTTATCAACAAAAGTATGGCCAAACAATAGTATTGGAAAAGCTTATATCTGGATCCTGTCAAATAGGTAGCGATCATTAATAGAACCACTAAACAAATATTTTCCTAAATACAGTGTAGTATGTCCTGCTCATCATGTCATAAATTTTCCAGTGGTTTTAATCTATTCCCAGAAAAGAGTATAATGGCCATGGATGAATTTGAGTTGTTGTACATGTTTCATATCTTGTACAAGAGACAATGTATGCAGGACTGCAAAAGAGTGCTCCCTTGTAAATATTTTTACTGTTGTGGCCCTTTGAAGTTCCCAAAGTCTGAGACTGCCACTTGTTATAAGCCTTGCTCAATTTACCACTAATATCCTTGGTGTATTCCATGTTCTTGTTTAACTTGAACATATTCTACTCATGAAAATCCAAACCATGTCACACAGTTGAAAGTTCAGAGATCATTCAACAAAGATAATGTTTGAGATGTTGATGTGGAACAAGTTTCATGGCAACATGCATACAAAATGGTTGTCAATTTCTAACCCTTCTTCTTAATGGCTATTTTGCTATAGGTTTCCATGTTAGTAGCTCCACATAAGCATCTGACTAGATCAATTTATTACTGGGTGTGAAAATATGGAGAATAGAGATCTTACCTCTATAGCCATTAATTTGCCTCGATATTTTTAAGTGTTTATTGCAAGTCTCAACTTATCAACACGATTTGTGTCCTTCAAATTTAACAAGCTAAGAAGACTACTCTTACCGGATGAGAAAAAAGATAAGCTATGTGATGAAGGAGAGGTGTGAACATGCATTTTTGTTAAAGAAAAAGGGCAAAGGAATGAAAAGTTTTGGCCATCCAAGAGACAAGAGACGAAGCCAAAGAGATCATAACTTCAAAGAATAAAGGAGAGGAAACTTCATCCCATATATCAAATGCAAGTGCTATTATAGTGTAAAACCTGGTTATTATGAGAAGGATTGTAGAAATGAAGTAAATTTTATAATGCAAAGTGTGAAGAGAAGAGATATCTTAGAGTCTTTATTACTTCACTATTGACCAAAAATATGCTTAAGGAGATATTAAATAAACCAGATGACAAGAAAAAAATGAGTGGTTTTCCTAATTGAATGATAATAAAAGTCATCAAGAGACAATTTATTCAAGATATAAGAAGGCACCCATGGTCAAAGGTGAAGGAAAAAACCCAATAAAAGTGCCTAATGGAGGTGTTAAATATGTGGAGTATGTACGTACGGGGCCTAACGAAGAAACTATAGAATTCTATAAATGATCATGAATGAAATCTCAATTCGCAGAGAACGTCATTCATAGAAAACTCATTTCAAAATACTCTCAAACTTTCCCTTTCTGGTGTACTACCATGAATCTAGATCAACCATCTCTTTGATGAATTCTTATGTTGACAAGCTAGAAAAAAATATGGAAGAGGCACCACAGTTCTTGAAAGTGTAGGAGAAAGCTAACATTGTTAGTTAGCTTGAGTATATAACAAACACCATGGAGCATATCTTGTCTCTTCTAAACAACCAAGGGGAAATTATGGCCACAAGAAATCAGGCCCAAATGCTGCTTGCAAATCAAAAAATCAGTCTTATGATAGTAAAATTATAAATGATGCAAGTAAAGATGGACATGATGGAACTTCGGCTGGAAAAGCTTGATGCCATAGTTAAATCTGGAGAAAAGGAGATCAAGGAGGGTTTGGAGTGACGAGAAGAAGAGGTACCTCTTCAGCCTCTATTCTTGTTCAACTAGAGAGAGAGGATGAGGTAGTTTTTGAAGGTCATGTTGAAGAAGTGACGATAACCAAAGACTAGTTAATTTCTTTCTCTCTAGATATATGTTTTGCAAATAATTATTAGTGCTAGGAGTTTTATGGAATATATACAAGTGTAATGAGTTTAGGAATAGAGCAAACATGAAGTGTAGCAAAAAAATAATAATAAGAAATAAATAAAATATAAATAATTTTTTTTTATGGACCAAACAAAAGATAAAATGACAAATTTAGTGAATATGTAAAATAAAATAACCTTAAACCATTTTTTTTATAAATATAGTCATAACTATTTCATTAAAAGAAATCATAATTATTTTAAAGCATTTAAATAATAAAATAATATATTTTAATATCCTAATTAAAATAATATTATAATACATTAAAATTTTATTGACACTCCTTTCGTCGGTAAAACACTACAATATTTAAATGATAAAATAAAATGTACTATACTTTAATAAGTTTTTTCTCTTCTACATCCCATGCACCTTAGGTAAGGAGAATATTTATATTAATTGCAAAATTTATGCTCAGATCATAGTTGTATGTTAGGAATTCCATTATAATTTCTTCCATCTTCAAATCATCTACATACTCCTGAACCAAAATTATCATGTGAATAGGAATACAACCAATACTAAGTACATATGGATATTTTGAGGTGAATACCTTCTAATAGAGCCCCAAAAATAAACTACACTTGCATTACACAGAACCTACTTCAAAATATAATCCTTAATTACAACATATTTCCCAAGATCCACAAGATCTTTTAGGTATGAACACTTGACATTAGAGTTAATGGAACTAACTAAATTTTTCATATTTAAGATCAAGGTGTTTACCATAGTTCTCAATTATTCAACTTGTTGACAGAGGAGTTTGCTCTCTTCCTCATCTTTATCCAATTTTTCTCTAGCTTGCAGCCATAGGTGAATGATTATGGAGGAAGAGGTATTTTTTTCATCATGTTGTATCCTGAACATAGGATTCATGCTTAATCCACTAAGGGATGGAGGATGGTCTTAATGGACCATTAACCATCAACTCTCCAAACTTCAAATTACAACCTTGGTTGGCACATTGATCTGCTTACTAGTTATTATCCCTTAGAATGTGGTTAAAACTCACATTTGTGATATCTTTTGATATCTTCTTAATTTGATTTAGGATTTTATTTGAAACTTTGTCTCTAGGGGAAGCTCCTTCGACAAAATACAGAATTATTGAAAGGGAGTCACCCAAAAAAATGAGAGAAGAGGCCTGAAATTATTTGGTGAGAAGAATGCCTTAGAGTAAACTACAAGGTTCTACTTGATTATTTGTCATCTTCCAAAATCCCCATGAATACTATAAAACTTTGATTTCTTCAAGGCCATAAAAGACCCCTCCCTGCCACCCTTAATATAATATTATAATATTAATATTTTTTATTATAATATTGTATTATATAATATCAAAGTTTTATAACCTAATGCATTAATATATATTAAACCCAATATTATATTAAAATTATTTACATCATTCAAGTACCTAAAATTGCAGTCATCTCTCAAGTTACAGTTAGGGAAAATTGGATAGAAATGTCTAAAGGAGTCCTCCATGGCAACCTTCACCTCTTTTCTATCATTTTGAAGTTTATCGTTGATAAACTCTTCATGAATTCCATGAAAAAAGCATCACCTTCATCTCCAAAACAGACAACAATATTATCTCACTTAAATAACTTAATAGGATGTATGACATCTAACTTAATATCATGTAAGATATCTAGATTATATTAAATCTATGATCATAATATCATAAATAATTATAATGTGGTAATGGTTATAAAATAATCATTATATAATGTAATCATTCATATATATATCCATATTGAGAAGTGCCAATCCGGATTTCTTTATACCTTAATTATATAAATTAATAAATAATCAATAGCTATTATTTTATCATACATGTATTTTATATATATAATTTTTATTGTTAAAATAAATGTTAAGTGAAGCAACCATCAAATTTTTACTTCTATCTATGTTAAGTGAAGCAATAACTCTAGGTAAGTATATTTATTTACATAAGTATATATTTATTTGTTTATATTAATAATGTGATATAAAGAATTTTTATATAGCATTCTAAACATAATATGATTACTATAATATTTAAAATTAATATTTACACTCATTTACGAACACTAAACATCTTTCCTATCCTAAATTTGTATTGGAAATTTTTAAAATTTTCAATTTCAAATAAATGGTCATTTGAAATCAAAATAAAAAGTTCTCATAGTAGTAAAAATTATGTTAAATGCCAACTCATGTATTCTTATTATATAGAAGAATTCATTTATTTCTGAAATGTGGACGAAACATTGTCTATTTTTTTGACTTCAAATGGATCGAAGTATAATAGAAGAATCATCTTTAAGTCAACTATGTTATTGTTTTATTATTTTTACCACTATGCTATTGTTTATGGACACGAGTAATTTGAGGTTTGAACATGTGACCTTTGTACAAGGAGTGCCTTAATAAAATACCTTGTCACCAATTGGTCTATACCCCCGATGCTCACTATTTTTTATTTTTATTTTTAACAATGTCGGGTGCTATTTTATATTCCAAAAAGAAGAGGAAAAATTTCCTTGTTACATGCAAGAGTTTATGAGGAGCAACAGAGAAGGTAGCTACAACAAAATTTTATGCCTTCTTTGTGTCTATTGTTCAGAAAATACTGAAATATAGATAATGAGTAGATTTAGACAAAGTAAGAAAGAAGTAGAGAAAACTTAAAAGCCATGCTAAGAAGAAGAGATGACAGATCAGTCGATGATTATTGGGCGCCCAGTCGAAGCATCTGTGTTGTCCTCAGTGCCAACATTTCTCACATTGTTGGAGCTAGAGCTTGGAGCTAAGCGTTTCTCAAGGATATATTTGAGGATTTGGACTGATTATTCCGCATGGGCACATCGGTTGGAGAGTTCATTGAACTGTTGTTGAAGAGAGTTTACCCTATGAAGGAATATTTTCACATCTGATTGCTGCTTTTCGTCAAGGATTTTTTGTTGTGAACAAATTTTCTCCAACTCCGCCTGAAGATCAGCACAGTGAAAGCATTCCTCGCTGCGTGCCATAATGCATGGAAGGAGAGCGATGACTGGAGGGTGTATGAGGGGAGGGAAAACGATGAAGGGAAGGTGGAAGCGCAGAGCAGGAGGTCAGCAAAAGGATGAGGATGCGTGGAGCAGGAGTCCAATAGCAGAGAGCCGAGGCTCACTATTGTTAGTTATTAAAGATGTGTGCAAAAAAAATATTTTGAAATAGTTTAACACTAATGTCAAGGGTATTGAATATAAATTAGATGGAAAAGCTACAAATTTGGTATTTCTACGTTGTTCTAGCTAGTGGGTATTATTAAACACCATGATATAAATTTTTTGAAATAGTGATCAAAGTGTTTTTTGCAGACACAAATCTTCATATTCCAAGAATTTCTTGTATAAAAAACAATTACTATTTAGAAGATGGGATACTTAGAATTTTAATTAATATGTTTCTAAAGGCCGTGGGAGGTGAGGAGAAAATTACTTTCAGTTCATTTTGAGTTTCTTTTTGTTACCCTTACCATTTGGGTTGATATTATGTCATGAAACTCATGAGCATTATTTTTCCTTATGATGATGAGAAATTCATAAAATTTCATAATTCATTGGAGAAAACAATGATTGATGTCGAAGAAACCCTCCCACTAGTCAATAAAAGACTTATTTTATTGTTTGGAATGATGCTTTAACAAAATAATTCCATGAGCACAAGAAGTGCATTTAATTTATGGGTTGACAAACTACGTTAAGATGTTATCATCATGGACAAGTACATTGAATATAAGTGATACCATTCACTTGAATATAGTTAAGGTAGGACATCAACAAGAATATTTAAGCATCACAACTATATGTCATTTTCATTTTAGGTAACTTTTGATATTTATTTACCTAATACAAATATTTCATTTAACGTGACCTTAGGATTATAGAGCTTCCTTGATGCGCACTCATAGCCATGTCCATCTCTACTTGTATGCTTTGTTAAATATGTGAAAAATTATTATATGCAAATATGATGAAACATTGGCATATGTAAATATGATGCACAATAAATCTCAACCATAATTAATATACTATATACACTACAACAATACATGGTTGTATTATTGTTGATTTCACGGCTAATATTGGTAGCATAACCCTCTGTGCGCATGTTCAATTCTTCATGAAATATGTCAAGGGAATTCACAACAAGAATAAAACTATCAATTTCACCAAATGTTGCAAGGAAGACGTCGTAAGGCCATAACATATAGCATTAATTTATGCTTCTTTGAAAACTGTTGAAAGACAGAAAAATATTAACAAAGAGATAAGAGAAAAATTCAAAGAGATCACAACTTCAAAGCATGAAGGAGAGGAAACTTTAGCCCAGGTATCAAATGTAAGTGTATTATTGTGGAAAACTTGGTCATTATGAGAAGGATTGTAGAAATGAAGTATGAATTTTCTAATTCAAAGTGTGAAGAGAATAGAGATATTAGACTCATTATTACTTAACTATTGACCAAAAATATGCTTAAGGAGATAATAAATAGACCATATGACACGAAAAAATTATTTATCTTCCTAATTGAATGATAATAAAACTCACCAAGAGACAATTGCTTCAAGAGATGAGAAGTCACACATGGTCAAAGGTGAAGGAATGCACCCAATGAAATTTCCTAATGGAGATGTTCAATATGTGGAGTATGTACAAATTGGGTCTAAAGAAGAAACTATAGACGACAAATACTAAATCATCATTCAAATATTAACTCTGATGGAAAGTTGTACAATTAAAATAGTCTACAAAATTCTTTACCATTACAACTATCACATGACAAGTGACCTCTAAAGGAGCATGATGAGTGCTATCATAAAAATACATGCTCGAAACAAACTAGGCTACGATGTTCTTTTTGGGTCCCTTCATTGCAGCTGCAAAGAAGTCTTCCATTTTTCCACTTCTTAACACAAAACAAGTCAGATCATTACTGGTCCCTTCTAGCTAGTTTAGAATTTTACCAAGCATAGGAGGAAAAGCATGATCCCAATGTAACCACTCCTTTAGATCTGATAGCATAGGTGCTTTTAATATGCACTTCAAAGAATCAACATTGATCATGTGATCGAATTCTCCAAACTTCTTTATAGGCTCAACACTCAAAATTGAGGACATTAGTACAGATGCTTCAATTAAATGTGAGGGACAAGGTAACACCTAACAATCATTCCCTTCTGATAAATGAGAAATCCATGCCTATTGTAGAAAATGGGGAAGTGTATCTACAACTGAAACAAAACCATAACAAGAGGTCATGGTATTAAGAAAACTTGTTGAAGCCCTTAAAAACAATGTATACCTATTTTTTTAGCCCTTCTTTGTGATCATATTTGTTTTTGGTCTTGGTATACATGACTTCTAGTGTGTATCTAACATTTCCATTTAGGAATGACTCCAACACCCTTGACAGGTTCTATAATTAATGTAAGAATCATTTATAAGTTTTCTTTCAATATGGGCTTATCCAAGTTATCTACTAACTTTGTTGCAAAGTCTTCTTCATTTTTTCCTAGCAAATTCGAGAACTAATGGTGGAGGTCATTTGTATGCAAAAAAAATGGTAGTGGTAAATCAAATTTTTGATGATTGATATAATATCACATTGCCTTCACCTGATTTTCATTGGCATATGAACCATTGTTTGATAGAAGACTCCTCAAAACCATTAGCAGATCCTTCAACTTGGAGTAGTATTTGTTATAGAGATAATGAATTATAACCAATGCAAGAGTAGTGGGAAATATGACCTTTTCATCTTTGTGACTTTTCCATTAAAAAAAAATAGATCCATAGTTAATACCATGAAGACTGGAAAGATCCAGATCTCTTTAAAATATCTCTTTGTTATTTCCATCATTCCATATCTAATGGTAAGAAGTTATGGAAAATAACATAATAGTATAAATACATATCCAAATTTTTATTTCAACATGGGGGCATTAATTTTTGTGGAATGTGAAGCATATTCCAATCCCAGCCTAATCTCTGACTTTATTTACTGTGACAGTGTTGCTCGCATATGGTGTTGGTACTGCTCCCCAAAGATTAAAATTTGGTTCAATGCAAGTGGCTTGACAATAACACCTTGGTCATTAGCTTTTTCATTTATATCTTCCTAGGGCTGCCGATCCCTTGCCTTTTTGGAAAAATGTTTTGTGGGATATGAAATCTCCAATTTACTCTTTTAAGCTTCTTCCAATTTTCTGGCATTTGATTTATAGGCCATATTTTTCCTGTTGCAGTAAGAATGAATATCAAGAGAAAGTCTAGGCTTATAAGAGAATAACACCTGAAGTAAATGCTTCTCTTCAATATTTGATTCAATATTGTATCCATAGTGGAAAACATTAGCCATATTGGCTTCAAATATCTTCTCTTCAATAGGCTTAAATTTTTTTTTATCAACAGAAGTATGGCCGAACGATAGTATTGGAAAAGTTGATATATGGATCCTGTCAAATAGGTAGTGATCATTAATAGAACCACTAAACAAATATTTTCCTAAAGAAAGTGTAGTATGTCATGCTCGTCTTGTCATAAATTTTCCAATTGTTTTAATCTATTCCCAGAAAAGAGTATAATGGCCATGGATGACTTTGAGTTTTTGTACATTTTTCATGTCTTATACAAGAGGAAATGCATGCAGGAGTGCAAAAGATGCTCCCTTCTAAATATTTTTACTGTTGTGGCCCTTTGTCATTCCCAAAGTATGAGACTGACACTGTTTATAAGCCCTGTTCAATTTACCACTAATCTCCTTGGTGTCTTCCATGTTCTTGTTTTACTTGAACATATTCTACTCATGAAAATATAAACCATGTCATGCAGTTGAAAGTGTAGAGATCATTCAACAAAGGGAATGTTTGAGATGTTGATGCGGAACTAGTTTCATGGAAACATGCATACAAAATGGTTGTCAATTTCTAACCCTTCTCCTTAATGTCTATTTTTCTATAGGTTTCCATGTTATCAAATCCACATAAGAAACTGACTAGATCAATTTATTATTGGGTGCGAAAAGATAGAGAATATAGATCTTTCCTCTATAGCCATTAATTTTCCTTGATATTTTTAAGTTTTTATTGCAAGTCTGAGCTTATCAACACGATTTGTGTCCTTCAAATTTAACAAGCTAAGAAGGCTACTCTTACCGGATGAGTAAAAAGATAAGTTATATGATGAAGGAGAGTTGTGAAAATGCATTTGTGTTAAAGAACAAGGGCAAAGGAATGCAAAGTTTTGGCCAACAAAGAGACAAGAGACAAAGCCAAAGAGATCACAACTTCAAAGCATGAAGGAGAGGAAAATTCATCCCAGATATCAAATGCAAGTGCTATTATTGTGTAAAACATGGTCATTATGAGAACGATTGTAGAAATGAAGTATGAATTTTCTAATGTAAAGTGTGAAGAGAAGAGATATCTTAGACTCTTTATTACTTCACTATTGACCAAAAATATTCTTAAGGAGATATTAAATAGACCACATGACACGAAAAAAATGAGTGGTTTTCCTATTTGAATGATAATAAAAGTCATCAAGAGAAAATTTCTTCATGAGATAAGAAGGCACCCATGGTCAAAGGCGAAGGAACAAACCCAATAAAAGTGCCTAATGGAGGTGTTAAAGATGTGGAGTATGTACGTATTGGGCCTAAAGAAGAAACTATAGAATTATATAAATGATCATGAATGAAAGCTCAATTTGCAGAGAACGTCATTCATAGAAAACTCATTTCAAAATACTCTCAATCTTTCCCTTTCTAGTGTAGTAGCATGAATCTAGATCAACCATCTCTTTGGTGAATTCTCATGTTGAAAAGCTACAAAAAAAGATGGCAGAGGCACCACAGTTCTTGAAAGTGTAGGAGAGCTAACATTGTTAGTTAGCTTGAATATATAACAACCACCATGGAGCATATCTTCTCTCTTCTAAACAACCAAGGGGAAATGATGGCCACAAGAAATCAGGCCAAATGTTGCTTGCAAATCAAAAAATGGGTCTTATGATAGTAAAAATGGAAATGATGCAAATAAATATGGACATGATGGAACTTCGGCTGGAAAAGCTTGATACCACAGTTAAATCTGGAGCAAAGGAGATCAAGGAGGGTTTGGAGTGATGAGAAGAAAAGGGACCTCTTCAACCTATGTTCTTATTCAGCTAGAGAGAGAAGATGAGGCAGTTGTTGAAGATCATGTTGAAGAAGGGACGATAACCATAGACTAGTTAATTTATTTCTCTCTAGATGTATGTTTTGCAAATACTTATTAGTGCTAGGAGTTTTATGGAAGATATACAAGTGTAATCAATTTAGGAATAGAGTAAACATGAAGTGTAGCAAAAAAAAATAATAATAAATAAATAAATTTTATGGACCAAACAAAAGATAAAATCAGATAAATTTAGTGAATATGTAAAAGAAAATAACCTTAAACCATTTTTTTTATAAATATAGTCATAACTATTTCATTAAAAAAAATCATAATTATTTTAAAGCATTTAAATAATAAAATAAAATAAATAATATATTTTAATATCCTAATTAAAATAATATTATAATAAAAAAATAATACATTAAAATTTTATTAACACTCCTTTCGTCGGTAAAACACTTCAATATTTCAATGATAAAATAAAATATGATATACTATAATATTTTGGTTGGAGTAGTATTTTCGAATCAGTTAAATAAAAAAAATATAGTAGATTAAAATTTTATTAGCACTCCTCCCACCATAAAGCACTTCAACATTTTCAAATGAAATTAAACTAGCAATTGTCCCAAAAGGTACACAGAGAGGCCAGCATGATAGTTAAATTGTGATAATTTCAAAAAAGCATGTACATTTGAATTCAACATTTCAAGAGAGAATACAATCTAGAAATTGACATTGTGGGCATCCCAATATTATAAGTGTTTCAAGAGAGAATACAATCTAGAAGTTAACATTGTGGGAATTGAATTGGGGACTTGTACACCATGCTAGATTAATGATAAGATTCTAATTATAACATCACCAACCAATGGAACTAACCCTTGGGGATATAGCACAATAAATTTTAATATGACTAACTTGTTTAAAAAATTTATCTAAGTCCCAACAACTTTTTCATGGTTGCCACTATTGTAGCAGAATTTTGCAGGGAAAAATTTGATCTAGGGATAAAGTTTGATATTTTCTTTTCCATAAAATTACATGACATTTCTACATGAAATCACTGGCCACAAAGGTATCTATCCTAGTTGTGAATACAAGGAAATGTATCAGTATTGACTAGTGGTACTTGTTAGGATGGACATGTTTTATGGATTGAAATGTGACCATTTGATTATTCCAGAAATAGAATATCGATGCTCTTGAAATTGAATATAATAAGCCACAAAATGTCTCAATCAAATTAAGGATGAGGAAAAATCTTAATGAAACCAAAAAAATTGAGAGAATTCATGCAAATATTCCCTGTTGTTTGAGAATTTGAGATCATCCAGTGCTTATAAAGGTGTTCAATGCAGTTACATATACTACAACATTATGAATCTATTGATTGATAGATATCTATGCTCTTCCTAAAAGTGGGATCTCTTTTCAGCTTGATATGATTTATGATTTTCTTTGAGCTCTTCATTGACTCAGTGATCAGAGAAACCGTATTGTTTGTGCACTAACTCGATTGTTTTTTTCCCTTTTTTTCTCATAGACACCATCTGTTGAGCATATGCCAGGCATATGGAATTTTTATTTTGTATTTCTGCCATGCTGAGGTACTCAGATTTCCATCTATATTTTTTACCACATATGACTATTTGTTGACATCTCTGTTTCTATTATGCCATGACTACACAGTGAAATATGCAGTTTAAAAACTAAATTCTAAGAGAAATATATAAATCCTTCCTCTTTTTTTACCACATGTGACTATTTGTTGGCAGATCCATTTCTTTTATGCCATGACTACACAGTGAAATAAGGAATCAAACAACTAAATTCTAACAAAAATATATAACTCCCTCCTTTTAATTAATGAAGGTAGTATCTTTTCTTCACTTGAAAAAAAAAAATCTTTATTGTCGAAAATAAAGGCCCTGCAACTTTAGACATATATGTCTAAGGTTCATGCACTCTACCGAGAGCAGTTATATATCATCAAAATATGGAGGTATTTCAAGGGGTTTATATATAGCGCTCATCCACTAGTAATGGAAAGTCTTATTTTTGTTCCAAAGCATATGTTTGAAAGCAACGTTACAAGGTGGAAATTGATATAATAAACGCTTGTTAGAAGTGAGAAGAGAACATGAAACGAGAATATAACTGTGGATTTACAATTTAAGAAACGCATGACCTAGTCTAGATCCCAAGTCAATGAAATTCATAAAAATAACAATACGAATCTCATCCCTGAATTTTTCTCCAACCTCCCATCGGTAGTCGAAGATGATGGAAAAGGAGTTCATCATTTTAAATTGTGTTACAATGTTCAGGTAAGAAGTGTCTCCACAATCTGATATCTAAGAAGGCTTTTCTTGAGGGGAGGATGTTTCAAACTCCATAAATGACACATTTTAAAAAAAATATAGTATAATAGAGATGTGTAATACAGTCTCTGCTCAATTTGTAATTTATCCAATATCCCTTTTTAAAATAATAATATTCTTTAAATAAAATTAAATAATACAACACAGTCCACCGCAGAATTAAGTAGGAGAGAGCAATTAATTTAATAGTTTGAAATCATATGCACATAGCTCTTTTCCTTGAATGGAAAGCTAAGGTGCTTGTCAGAGTTCCTGAGTTCTCACAATCAAGGTTTTTTTATGATTTTGGTTTATTCGTGTTGGCATGGCTACTCACTACGTTGGTGGGGGTTGTAACTGTTGCGTACGTCATTTTGAATTTTTTGGCTTGAGGGGTCTTGACCCAGGTTCGGATTTAAGGTTTTCCAACAAACCCCTATACTACTGGCCCTTTTGTTAATGACCCAATTTCACAGGCCAAGGTATCACCCGAAGTAGTATGGGTGGGTGCTGGAACCAGGTTTCTGCACCCTGGGAGAAAGTGGGTAATTAAGGAAGTCTTGTAGAGATCTATCTGGTTCACACAAAAACAAGCTTATTACCGAGCCCTTAATAGTATAACTAGCATGTAAACATAAACAAAGCTACTATTATTAAGCAGATATTAGCAACACCTTTGCATCCACGTGTGCATCAGTAATTATCATCATAGAATAAAAAAATCATAGCTAATTTATATATCACAGACACAATCACAGCTAATGCAGAGGTACTTCAATAGTAAACACAACCAGTTCAGATAACATAGATATAATTCAACAGATTCTGTGTTCATTAATGTCCAAAACCAAGTTACAAACCCAAGTCACCACCCACACACACAGTGAGCAGGGTCCGCACACAGCAGGACTGAGGATCTCCGCGCACATAGCCAGCAGGAGTCCTTACCTAATACTACCCAAAACAGATCTTAATAGTTCGTATTTAGCATCAATATTTCTTGCTTATCTCTAGACTCAAACTATCTATCTATTTGTATCATCATAGCTTGCATTATCCTGTGGTCCACAAACCGTGGTTTGCAGACTCTAGGTCTACCCTTTGACCCATTACAATACATTGGGGGCTTTGACCCACCCCAAAGCCCCTGCGCTAGACTAAGTACTACAAAAATATCTATCAAAAAACGCAACTAGGGGACCCCGTTTCAACAGGCCCCCAACACAATCTTGTGACTCGTCCCGAGTCACAACGACCACGGGGTTTGCATATTTTCCCGGCGCTGCTTGATTTCATCGACCAGAGGGGGCAACACTCCTTCGCTCTCCATGGAAGAGTTCTATGCAATGTCCACCAAATTATGCGAAGTTGGGCCTTCAGTGGCAGTGGTGACACTCTCTAGAGTCTGATTCAGCTGTTTGACTGCAACATCCAAGTCCTGAGATATCTTGAGGGCTTCATCAGCCCATGGATTGAGGTGGTCACTCAGGACCTTCTTCTTGTGGCGAAGCCCTTCCAGGTCATCTCTGAGGGCATGGCTAGCTCACAGACGTGCCAGGCGTTGATTTGGGATCATAGTGGGCATTGTAGCCTCTATTTTCTCGAATTCTTCTTCCTTCTGGTGCAGTTCTTGGGTAAATTCACACATGAGAGGGTCGTGCTACACCATAGACCACAACCATATAGCTGTCTCATGCAATTCGACACCCTAAGAAATATGAGCTGTAATGGTGTTCATAGCTTATGTGACCAGTGCAGCTCTCTGGGTTTGTATCCCAAGAGGGGTTTTCAGCTGCAACTTAGCTTGAAACGCAGCAATCTACTGCTCCATCTCAGTCTTAATTTTCTGGATCTCGATCTGAGAAGATTTCAGGGCTACAATGAGTCCCTCAATCTTAGCCTGGTGGGTGGCAGAGGCCGGAATGTCTTCGGTCACATCTTCATAGAGTCTATTGATCAGGCACTCCAAATCGGTCTGCTGCGCAGTGGCAAGGATACATGCGGCATGTGCCTCAGATACCTCAGTAGTATTTTCTACAATGGTCTGCTTGGCTGTACTTAGATGTTGCTGCACCCGCTGGTCTTTGTGTTGGATTTCCTCAAAGAGGGATGTGTGGAGAACCTACAACAGCCCGTATGGAAGCCGGGCCAAGTCCAGATGTACTTATGCGCAAGCCTAGACTTGTGTACATAAATCAGGTGGACTCAGAGTGAGTGCTGCGCTTGGCAGGGGGTAGAGGCAGCTCCCGACAACGGAACCATTTGTTCGCTTGAGGGGTCTTGACCCGGGTTCGGATTTAAGGTTTTCCAACAAACCCCTATATTACTAGCCCTTTCAGCAATGACTCACTTTCGCAGGCCAAGGTCTCACCCGAAGTAGTATGGATGGGTGCTGGAACTAGGTTTCCGCACCCTGGGAGAAAGTGGGTAATTAAGGCAGTCTTGTTGAGATCTATCTGGTTCGCACAGAAACAAGCTTCTTACTGATCCCTTAACAGTATAACCAACATGTAAACATAAACAAAGCTACTATTATTAAGTAGATCTTAGCAACACCTTCGCATCCACGTGCGCATCAGTAATTATCATCACAGAATAACATAATCGCAGCTAACAAAGAGGTACATTAATAGTAAACGCAACCAGTTCAGATAACATAGAGATACTTCAATAGATTCTGTGTTCATTAACGTCCAAAACCCAGTTAAAAACCCAAGTCACAGCCCGTGCACACAACTAGCGGGGTCTGCACATAGCAGGACTGAGGATCTCCATGCACACAGCCAGTAGGAGTCCTTACCCATACTACCCAAAGCAGATCTCAATAGTTCATATTTAGCATCAATCTTTCTTACTTATCTCTAGACTCAAACTATATATCTATTTATATCATCATTTCCCGCGCTATCCCATGGTCCGCAAACCGTGGTTTACAAACTCTAGGTCTACCCTTTGACCCATTACAATAGATTGGGGGCTTTGGCCAGCCCCAAAGCCCCTGTGCTAGACTAATTACTACAAAAATATCTATCAAAAAACGCAGCTATGGGACCCCGTTCCAACAGAAACAGAAAAATATTTCTCTTCACCGGATGTCAATGAAAGCTGCAGTAAGATCAACAACCAAATATGCGAAAGAAAAAAAAATGAGGACCCCAAGGGCTTACAATTTGGGGAACTAAGAGTCTAGATATCACAGAAAACCTTTCACCCGTAATGTAATGTGTTCTTGAAGTCTTCTCTGTCACCACATTCCATTGATCTCGTGCCAATTTTGATTTCTTCAATTTAATGATGTATTGTTTTTCATGTGGCGGTACATCCATCTTGTTCTAATATTGCATTCAGATATTTTAAATTTGTTGCAAAAGCTAGTTCCATTGGACTGAGAAAACAAATAAACTGGAATCCTCTGTTCAATTAGAAGTGCACAGTAAAGCAAAAAAGGAGTCACTAGAAAAACTAGAGTTGACTAACTGTGGTGCTCATCCTCCAAATCAAAGGATTTCTAGTAGGTCAAACAAATCAAAGTTTAACTTATAAAGGACTCTCAAAAAGCAGTTTGGTCTAATAAATCATCGCCAAATCCACGGTCATGATGCATTCTCTTGCTTATTTTCCACAAACGGCAAGAGGGACCTCGAAATTGGTATCTAGTTTTAGCCTCTTGGCAGAACATTAGGCATGTCTTGGAAACTCTAGGGAGTGACAATGAATCTTCGAGTGGCAATTCATGGCTTGTTTGAGACAATTACCCCACTTAGCTAAGATCTTCGAATGGAAATTCATGGCTTACCCCGCTCAGTTAAGAATTGAAAAGGCTCACAAGCCTTGCAAATTGGACTAAACATCCTTCTCGCAAGTGCGGCAACCATAACAAGAAGATGATGAAATATCTGCGGAACTCTTGCAAGTCTTGCAAATTGGAGACATCCTTCCTGCAAGTTTGACAACTGTAACAGGAAGATGACTAAATATCCGTGGAACTATAACTATAGGAAGAGGGAAAATAATTTGTGGAACTCTAGTTATAGGAATAGGGCGAATAATCTATGGAATTATCGTTAGACATATGTCCAAGTTATATGAAATGTCTACCTAATTTTTGTTGGATAGATGTAATCGTCATACAAAAATGGTAGACAACAAAATAAAATGCACTGATTCAAAAGAAAGGCATATCAGCCTAAAAATTCTACGCTATTTTCCATGTAGGAAGTGATGGTGGTTCTTTTCATCACATCATCATAATTTTTATTTTCATTGAATTTCTTGTTGTCTATCTTGAAAATCTAAAGCATGATATATTGGAGACTGGATTTTTTTATCTATTTAACATATGTGTATGTATCACTATCTTTTAGATATTTGGTTGATTAATATATTTTGTATGTGGTGATTCATTCATTTAATTTAACTTCCTATTTATAACTACATCCTTATTAATATTTGTTTGTCCATGAATTAATATGATAAAATATCCACATTACTAAACTAAAACCTGAATATAGAAATCCTTTGCAAAAGAGAGAAGAAATGAAGAAAAATAGCAAACTCTCTCATCCTTATCATGGAAAGTCATAATATTTTTTCCTTGCATAATTATAATCCTTCTCAATAAAGATTATTTTAAGTAATAATGACAATATTTATAAATCATGCTCTCACTTTTTATCTCTACATTGACAAAATATAATATTTCGGATAATTCCCTTAACCATCAAATATTTTTATATTTAAATACAAATTATATTGCTATATAAAATTAACATTTAAAAAAATTAATTTATTTTTTGAAAATATTTTAATTTTATTTTCATACATTTGAATGTGGTCTTACATTTTATTATGTAATGTTAATCAATTTGCACCAACAAATACAATGTCAACCAATATACTGTAAGTTGAAATTGACCTTATGGTATGTGGGAAACATAATTTTGAAGATTTAAATTTTTTGGAAAATGTCATTAATAACCATTAATACCCTATCTTAATCTGACACTGCCACCTGACCCTATTCCATTTGGGCATACTACAGTGTCACCTACTCACGATTCTGGGACTTATAAGTTGTAATATACTTTTTGCAACCACTCACATCCGATCACATCCGATTTCGTGTGGGGTAATTTGGTGTGGAATAATTCTCCAATTCGTCCAAACGAATCATCTCTTCTATTCGATAATCAGGTTGTTTTTGATGTAATTTTTTGGAATTTTTTTTTTAAATTTATTTGATATAATTTTTCTAAAATTAGAGAAGAATTTATTGAAATTATAAATTTGATAGATAATTTCTGTTTAATTTAAGTGTTTTAAAAGTTTTTTTTAGAGTGTTAAATTTATATATACAATCAAAAACCAATTTAAATAATACAAATTAAAAATTAATTTCATTTTTTTTTAATAAAACTCTAAAAAATCACAATCTACATTTTCCCATAAATTACTGTGAACGAAGTGGAAAAATCTGAAATAAGTGGGATATGTCAGAGTTTAGAAAAATGTGGAATCAGATCTAATGAATAGGTAAAAGCAAGGTACAACCTTATGGATAAAGTATTAATCATCATAAACAAGAATCGACGAGTATCTCATCTTTGGCCATTTTACCATTCGAATTTTCTTTGTGGCAGTATTCAATCATATGCGAATATTCAAGGATTGCATTAATAACAAGCACATGGGATCCAATGCAGAGCCATAATAATCAACTAGATGGAGCAAGAGGTAAGAAAATGCAATAAAATTTTAAGCGATACAGGGTGAGTTTTGAAGTTGTTTACTCAGGCAACAGAATAGCCTAGACGACAGGTTTTTGCTGGAATTTGGTTTAGTAAAATTCAAAAAATGAGTTAGTTGCAGTGTTTGGAATCCATTTTTGGGAGTGGAAATGGATTCAGTACTATCAAAAACCCTTAGGACATCCAAAATATTGAAGTTTAACAACTGTAAACAAGATTCTGATAAAATCTTTGCCCGATTTTTTCAAAATCTCTACCAGATTCTAAGCCATTCTATTACTTTTTTAGACTACAACGTGAGTTTTATGAACTGATAGCGCTTCTTGGAATCTGGGAAATATGTAAAGTTTTAATTAAGAATTTTTAAATTTAAATATTTAAATAAAAATAATTACGTCGATATGTGTAACCCCCCTATTGGAATTGGCAGGTTTAATACATTTGATAATTAATTATTTTGATTGGATGGTTTAAATTGACAGATGGTGGTATATTCTCATCGTCGCCACTCCATCTATGAATGAAATTGAAACTGATAACTTCCTTGCATATATAAATAAAGTGTTTAAACCATGTTTAACCTAATTGTTTACCAAATCCTAATTAAAATTTTACTATGCCTCTGGTTTATAAACACGTATCAAAGAAGATTAAGAAAAAAATATCCCACTTTTTCCCATGTTTATTCCAAACATACACATGGAGGCAACAATTTTAAGAGGGACTGAAGCATCGGATGACAGTAATGAAGCATCACACGCCTGTCCCAACGTTTTCCTCCAACGTCTCATGGTTGATGGTTGAAATTCTGTAATGCTCCAACGCCCGTCCATCGACAGCTCTATCCACAAGTAAATTTTGCCCATATATATATGGGATTCATCGAATACGAATAGCCCAACGAATGTGTTACAGTTACTGCCAGCTATGGTCTCTATCTTCCATGCATATAATTTGTTATGGATTAATTCCTGCTCTTTGCATGCTCCGTGGTATTTCATTATTTCCCAAGGTATTTTTCTAAAATGCAAAAACTTTGGAAATCCTTTTTTATTTTGAAGTATCGGTTCACATTGCATTTCTGCCCTGTCAATTTTGATTACCAATTATTTTTTATGCGCAATTATCTAGTCCTGCCAGTGTTTCGAATAAGGCCACCCGACATTTGGAGCCAAAGAACCGGGACTCTTGCTGGTCACATCGTCCATTTTCTATGGTATTTTTCCAATACGTTTTGTCTGTCGAATATGTATTTGAAACTTTTTATATGGGTTAATGATTTGAGGTTCAGGTGAAATTTAGAATTAAGTCATAGTGGAATTTAGTGTATAGTTGCATGTGAAGGGATTTTAGGGAGTGGCTACCTAAAAACAGTATTGATTTCAACCTCAAATCAAGTCTGTATGCAAAAAATTGTCAAAATCAAATCAATTACGAGGGAAAATTTCTAATAAACATTGTCTCGTCTGTACTACTAAAGAAGTCTCTGCGCAAAACTCCAATGCGATGAGAAACCCTTAATAGAGGAATCCCGACAACAAAGGAATAATAAGTATTTTCTTGAATGATTCCATTTAGTAATCCATGCAAGGTTGGTTACATATTAGGTGTAAAGCTCCAACCAAAAAAAACATAATATATTTTTCCGTGGAATATGAACCAACACGATAATATCTTTAGGTTTGGAATATAGTAAATCTTACCAATATACATTTTTTTTTTCAAATTTGTTTCCCAAACATATTAAATAACTTAACAAACCGTTCGCTTATTTAATTAGTATTAAGATAAACTTACAATTAAGAGCATAAAGACCTTATATTCCATTTTTTCTTGGTTGCAAAAATTAGATTAGTAAATAGCATAGCTTAACATTGAACTGATTTAAATTGTTATATAGATATGCATGTTGAATTTATGTTGATTGCAGATCTGAGAATATTTGAAAATCTAAGGATTAGGATATAATAGGAATAAAGATGCCCATAGTTTACTTGTGAAAAATATATGCCCATAACGATCAGGTCTTAATAATGGACATAAATAAAAATATATGTATAAATATATGTATAGGTCTTAATAATGGACATAAATAAAAATAAATGTATATGGTTTAATAAGGAAAAATAATGTAGGTTTGATTTTATTGATAGGAGATTAGATAATTTGAATGGGAGTTGTTTTTTATCTGATTTTTTGGAGTTTTTGTGTATTTTTTAGTTGGAATCAGATTGAATTAATTGAGGTGAATCTTGATTTTTGTTATTTAAATTGTTTTTTGATAGCATATATAGATTGGACATCTTCGAAAATTTCTAGCTAATTTAGATTGTGTAAAGTTTACCCATAAAACTTGTGATTTCAATGAATTCCTTTTAGATTTTAGACAAATTAAATCAGAAAAATAAAGAAAATTTTTCAAGAAATCACATTAAAGACAGTTAAAAGATTACTTGAGGTTGAAATGTGACATATTCACATGAAATATGAACGAAGGTATTCAAAGACAGCTCATCTTTAAAGAATGGAAATTGTACACACACTGATACAATCTTCAAGTAAACAATTTATCACATTAACACACAGTCTTATATTATAAACTGGATATTTTCCATTGCATCCGCTTTGAATATACATTATAAACAAAGCGGAGTTAAGGCATAATTTATGATCCTACACAATCAGGTTGAGAATTGAATTTATAGGTTGTTTTTGGGAAATTATTAACAGCTCGATAGACGTATATAGTTGAATCAATTAGCAAATGAATATATAGGACTCCGAATTTGTAAATCATGGATGATGCTATAATGGAATATGGAATGGTGATCTAGCAGACAGGAGAGCATAAGGAGTTTTTGTTGGCTGGTTAAACAAGAAGTCCATCGATAAACTTGGAAACTCTAATTTCAGCCGCTTGCAGCTTTTAGGTGTCGTTAATACCATAGTTTCTTCAAAACACATGATTGGCTCCAGGAAATCAAAGGGACTAGATTCATCCCTCATTTTATTTAGACAGCAAAATGGGCCTTCTCTATCCAGATAATGTAATGAAGAAACATTTTCTTCTGTCATTGGTTTTGATTGGCAGCTGCCATTAAAGGTCGGTGAATGAAAATTTTCTTCATATTTATCACTTGAAGCTGTAAAAGGTTCCTCTTTACAAAGGTCAATAGATTTTGCTCATTGTTCGATGGACTTCTGCGTAAAAGCTTTTCTGTATATCCGACATAACACCATATTTCCGGACTTCTTCTGTACAAGGGGACATAAGTTCATTAAATAAAACTATCTAAACATCGACACTTTTATCTAACCAATAAAACCTTGGGTTTAGTAAGTACTATTTGATACTAAACTACATTTAAGGGAAATTTAATAGTGATCTATACATTTTTATAAATAGTAAATGGTAAGCTAGATTGAGTTATCGATTTTTTTTTTTAATTTCATGCAAATGTGAAGAAAAACGTTGTCTCGGTATTTAATTTTCTTAGTGTTTGATTGATTAGGGTTAAATTAAAACAAGAGAACGACTAAATATAGAGAGACTAATCACCACTCGGGCGGAGGAGCTCAGGTTTGGTATTCTATACTCGTTCATTATCCAGTCCTTCTTCCGCCCATACGGGGCTTTTCCTTCATAAAACACCAGATATAAAACAAAATATTGTAAAATATATATTCTAAACTTTAAAAAGTTTATAATATATATATTAATAGTATGTATATATGCGCCTAAAGTCAAAAAAATACTTTCACCATGCCATTTAAATAAAGCATAGGAGAATGATACATTAATGTTTTTAAACCTTAATACAAATTGTCATGTAAAACGAAACTTAAACCAAAATTTAATAAACCTTAATCCCAGACTTCAAACAAATATTAAACCAAATTTCATTCTTTTTCATGTGCCATTTGAGCCCTACATCAGCAAGCCCTTTTTTAGCGTGATAGGCCTGTGATTGGCTGGTTGTTGGGGCTCGCGGATATCAAACAAAATATAAGCAGGATTCTATAAAATATTCGCGTTCCAAAAGCTCCTTGTGACGTCACAGTAAATTATACGTGATAAGACGCGATTGGTCCACGTTGCTTTGGCTTCACTGGCAGTGGGACCTCCGTGTTGTGGGCTCGTTCAAAACAAAACAAAAAACACTAGCGTGAAAGGATTGTGGTTGGTTCTGTGTTTAAATGTAGTGGTTGCAGGTTTTAATGGTGGTATGGCGAAGATTGAAGAGGCGGTATGGTGCTACAAAAAGGGACGAGGTGTTACGTGGTCAACTAAAGAAATTCAATGCGAAGCATGGTGTGCAAACAAACCAAAACCTGAGCTGCTGTCCTCCTGCACTATTTGCAGTTGGAGTTAAAATTCAACAGTTTAATGTCGGTATAATTTCATCGAAGATTAGTGGGTGGCCTGCTTGGACCCTTTTCTTCAGATAGAAGCCCAGCAGCTCCTCGTTTGTTGGGGAGGATCTGAAACCTGGAAGGTCCATTAAATCCCCTTGCGCAAAACCGTCGTTGCAATTTTTTTCCGGCATGACCCTCTGATATATTTTGAAGAACCGCTATTAAAAATTCCCTCAAAGAAAAGTGTCAATATAAAATATTATATATACACAGAACTTAAGTACGGAAGTGCGTCTAGAAAAGCGGAAAAATGTTTTTAAGAATTGAAGAAGATGGATGGTCCAAAGGCACATTGAGGTGGTAAAACGATTCAATGTTTTATCACATGTACCTAGGTTCTAGATCATGCGAAGTCATCATTTTTTTTTTGCATATGTTGGATATTTCGACCAAGGTGCAGGATTGATTTACCTTGGATACCAAACGATATAGAAATCCAAACCATATTTTCTATAGGATGCATTTATTTTTTTTAAAAGAGAAAAAAACGCTAAATTTAATATATATAAAAGAGAGTACATGTTATATATTTTCTTTTATGTTGTTCAGTATTAAGATCTATTATACAGTTCTGAAAGAAATACATAATAATTTTATGTCAAAATAAATATGAAGAGTAGTCAGAAAGTTCAAAAACCTGTAACTTATTCTTAACAATTTCAAAACAGTATGTAAAGACTGTGAAAACGTATCAGTATTTGTAGATTAGATCTGTGGAAGATATTAGGGGCTAAGAAATGGAAATAATCCCGGTGTCAATCCTGGAATCATGTTTGAATGCAGCATCAAAAATGACTTTTAGAGTTTTTCCTATTCCTCCTTTTGAAAGCTTGTGAGAGTTTTCTCTACTTCTCTTTTTCAAATCTTGTGAGCGATGTGATTTTGCTCCATGTGCTGTGATGTGGCTGTATGTGATTTCTTGAAAAGTTAGCAAAGTATGTTCAACTAAACGTATGCACTTCATCAAATTTGTTAACAAAACAATGAAGTTATGCTCTTCATCAAATTTGTTAACAATGGAGGATGGAATCGAGAGAGTTCCTTAAGCCAGACAATGATGCATTTAAAAGACCCCGAATACTTGTAATTTTTTGATCTTAGATCCATTTTACAGTGAAGAAGGTCCCTCATAAAGCTATAAATATTGCTTTACTGTTGGAGCCCCTGTCTGTCTCCCTCCCACCAGAAATAATAGTAGGTGCCTTGTTCAGAAATAATAAGAAAACAACAACCACAATTACTATTATAACAAGTGCCATGGAAAAATTCAATCAAGAACCTTTGCCATAAATCCAATGCTTGTGCCTTTCTCAAATTCCCTCCCACCAAAAATGATAGTAAGTGCCTTGTAACATTATGCTATTTTATAACCCAAGGTTTATAAGATAAATCTTTTTAATATTAAAAAATTGTTTTAGGTTAATATTTAAATTGAGCATCAAACATTTACATCAATATTAAACATATACATTAATAGTAATATATAAAAAATACTTATTAAGATTAATACTAAATTTGTGAGTGCTTTTTAACTATTGTAATAATGTTCTTGTGGCTCATATGATTTTATACATTATGTATATGTTCATTTTACTATATTTGTAGATGGAAAATTTCTTATCTATATTTCTTATTCTATTCACCATTAATTGAAAGTTGTTTTGTTGATATCATGTGTGTTTTCTTTTATGTTAGGTGATTTCCTTGTTTTATCATGGATCCAGCTATTTGGAGTTGTATTCCATTTGAAATTCTTGAAATTGTCTTCCTTTGGCTCCCTTTATCAGTTGTGATAAAGTTTAGCACTGTTTGTCAGCAATGGAAGAATGTTTTGCAAAATCCTTCTTTCTTATTGCATTGCAAGCATATCTATACAAATGAATTTGGATTTATGGTTCCTTTCCTCAATGATGAAGACAATTATTTTGCTGCTGAATACCTTAATCAAAATGGGTGCATATCTCTTTTTCATTTGCAATTCATAGATTCAAGATACAAAGTAGAGTCTACTATTGGACCAATGGTAGTTTTATCCTTACCAACAGAATTCTCCCATTCATGAAACTATTTTGTAATGAATCCATTTACGAAGGCCTTAAAAAACATTGGGCGAATACGAATTGGAGACTTGGGATTCTTTTCGTTATTGGAAAATGTGAGTAGCAACAAATATGACTAGGTTGTTCTAAAACATATCTATGATAGAATGCAGTCTAAATTTTATGTTTACAGTAGTCTTGATAGGGTTTGGCGAAGGGTTGATCTTCCATTTGGTGGCACTTCACCCCCTCAAAATGGAGTGTTTTATAAAAGTAAATTGTTTTGGCTCTATTTCGACACGGAGTATGAAGATTATCCTCGATATGGGTATACAATCTATTGGTTTGATGTAAGAAAAAATGAATGGGGATTTTCATTTGTTCCGATCACTGACATCCGGTGTATGTCATTGGAAATATGCAAGAGTTAGTTGATATGTCTTATCAATGATGGCTCCACTTCTGTATGGTCAATTGAAGAAATAGATAATTTCCAATTTGGTCATGTATTGAATGAAGAATTGACTACTTTGAGGATGATTGGGGCTTCAGATGGAAGTTTTTGGAAGAAATGTCTATAGATATAAATATGAAATGCCTTGGTTATCTTCCATTTCGAACAGTCCAAGGTGTGGTTCTTATGTGCAAATGCAGTGAATTTCATTTCCTATTATATGACATGATGACTGGCCTCTGCTTCCCAACAGATATTGATAATTCAACTAATCAACAGATGCATGGATTTTGGTCTCCAACGTTGCAGGATTGCAATGATTTGATCGAGTCTGGAAATGTTTTTGCAATTTCTCCCCATATGGATTCTATTGATGATATTTCACCATTAGATATGGACATGGAGCCTTAGGCTATTAGTCATTTTATATTCTCTCTGTCGTCGTGGAAAATATTTCCTTTTTTCTTTACTTTACATACTTTTGGGTATGTATGCTAAGACTATGGATATTTATATGGCTCCATTCTGAGGGGGTGTCTTCTATATGTGTATGTATCGGATGTTTTATATTGAATTCCATTGCAATTTTCTCAAAAATATTTATTTTTGTGTCTCGTTTAGTTCTCTTAATTGCATTTGAATGTGTTTGGATGTTATCCATTTTTCTTTGTTTTTATAATTATAGTTACTATGAATTATTTTATACATGGTGTTTCCATTAGTTTTTTCTCATTGATTCTCAAACAATGTTATATCTTTAGGTTATTTTTGTTGTTTAAATTTATATTTTGATGGTATATAGTTCCAAATATTTAGATATATTTCAAATTCATATAATTCTTTTAGTATTTTGTTCCAGTTCTATGGGTTTCCCATTACAATTATAATATGAGACATGAAATTTTATCCTTTTTTGTTTTGGCCATTTGAAAAAATCCATTTTTCTTTTTAGCCATTTGGAAAAATCATTTTATGTTTTCATAACTTTATATGGTTGGAAAAATACCGTATACGATTTTCATTTTTTTTATGTGGCTGGAAAAAAAAAATGTGTTCCTTTTTCATTATTTTTTGTTTATGTATATTGGATATATTATATGTTCCATGTTTGTTGTTCTATAATAAAAATTTTATTATTCGTTGTAGACATGTCATCTAAAGGTACAAGCAAGCGTACAAGAAAAAGGAATCAGTCACCAACATCGTGTGACAAGTCTAGTGAAAGTCGTCGTTTACGATATCAACAAAATAAGGACAGAATAAATGAACATAGGAGAGCTAAATATCATAGAAGAACGAGTGAAACAAATCTTCAAAATGATTTTATGATCCCTTGTAAGTATCGTACTATGGATGATATCATGGAAATAACATTTCCCCTTGATAGCTCATTGCCAGAATATGCTCCTCGTCAGAATAATTTTGTTTTTCAATGCTCTCCTAAAAATTTTCATAATATTGAGGAAACATCTCGCAATAGGGAAGAAGATCATATTGATAATGTGGATGCTAATGTTCACCCTAACCCTTCTGTCTCCGCAATTGCATCTTGTGAGAAAGGCCAAAGGTTGCAAAATATCCATGGTGGAGGCAATGATGACATTGTATGTGATGACTTGGATGATAGTTTGATTGGCCATTTGTTTGATAATTTGGATCCAGCTGGTCGAAACATCGTATCTTCCAATCTCCCTTCTCAAAATAATGTTGTCCCATGAACATAATTAGTCATCTGTGATAGCATTTCACGTGGAACAATGGAGGTAACCCAATAATATCTTTACATTTGCTACAGTAGTGGTTGTTTTATTACATTCCTCTATTTACATTTTTTTTACTAATAAGGTATTTTATTCTCTTGGAATAGGATACACCTCATTTTAATAGAGGTCTAGAAATTATCTCCCCAAGTCTTCCATCCACTAATCTGAGATTTGAATATGAAGCACATCATAACCTTCCACTACATTCTCCTCGATAATGAAATTGAAAAACTAATGTTAATGTTCAATGTATTTGATTTTATTTTTAATTTTTTGAATTTTTGGTACATTTGACATGAATTTTATTGCATAATTTATTTTCTTCAAACAGGACAAAACTCATTTCAATAGAGGCATACAAATTAACTTCGTAGATGTTCCGTCTACTGATGTTATAAGTGAAGAGGAACCATCTCATAGCATTCATCCACATCACCAAAAAAATTTAAATGTTGAATGCATTTGATATTTTCCTCCTTTTTTCATTTATTGTTAGTTGTACAATTATAAATCTTTATTTTTTGGACATTTAGTTTTATAAAGAATTTTATTTTTTTTTAACAGGAACCAACTAATTTCAATAGAGGCATCGAAACTAACTCGCCAAATGTTCTATCTACTGATGTTAGAATTGAAGAGCAACCATCTCGTACACTTCATCCACATTGCCAAACAAATGTAAATATTGAATGAATTTGATTTTTTTTTTTCATTTTTTCAATTCTAATTATTTGGACATTCAATTTAAAAAAAACTTATGCTAAAGAAATCTTGTCATCCTCTCAGGTTCCAGAAATGCAGACCATAAATTTGGAAAGAACATGTCATATATCTGTTCCACATATTTCAAATTTGGGAAGGGAATCTCATGGTGTTGAAAATCAAGTAAATTTTAGAAGAAATTATACTCTTCCGCATCATTCTCCACATGTTCCAACCAATACAAATCATATTTATTTTGATGAAAAAATGATTGTAGTGCATAAAAGATTTCGAGAAAAGATAGATAGCTTGTCAGTTGTCCAAATGTGCCACATCTGCCAAGGATCATACCCTGGAGCCAAGTTTTGAGAGATTCTGAAGGACCTGTTTGCAGACGATGTAAGAATTAAAGAGGTTCACATCTTTTTTTTGGCTACAATAACATGGATCCTAGTGAGAAACCTCATATTTTAAGAGTTCTTACTCAAGTTGAAGAAATGTTAATAGCACGTGTAAATCCTATTTTTCAAGTGACACATGCTCGAGGTGGGCAATATAAGTATAGTGGACACACAATTAGCTTTCCCCAAGATATTTCTACAATTGCACAAAGTCTTCCCTGACATGTTGAATATCTTGACTTTCTAATTGTTAGGAGACATGTTGCTCAGTCTAAGTATTATGAATGTTATGTAAAAAGATCTCGAGTTATGGTTGCATTGCATTTCAAAATTGAACATGATCAATATTATCGAGATGTTGTAATTGACTATGATTCAGTGAATTCTCTTCCCGAAAGATCAACAGATGTCTCCTCCAGGCTTAAATTTGTTGATTATGACATTGCAAAATCTGAGATCAATTCAGCTAATAATGAAGGGTTTCCTCTTGAGCATTTTCCCTCTCATCCTTCTTCCTTTTTTTTCTTGCCTATCCAATGAACGGAGAGAAGTGGAAGAAATTAGAGCATTTCTTGATAATGTTGATTCTTCACATGTTCATGAAATGGATTGGCCTAGTATTGGAACATCTCCAATGAATGAATATAATACTGAGGGGTTATTAGATATGGAATTCCCCACATTGTTCCCCAATGGTGATGTTGATTGGTTGCAACCACGCATTTGTACTGTTGAACTTCATGAGTATGAATTGCATCTTCTTAGATACTATGATCAGAGGTTTGGAAGCCATCCTTGCTTCCGATATTACCTATTGAACATGATAATGAGGCATCGTAGCCAAGCAACTGCTTCAATTTTTGTGAAGAAAAATTTACATGATAACTCACCGACAACAATTGATAACTTGCATCAACAACTTTTTGATTTACAAGATAATAAGTTGGCTGAGCATCTTATGCGGTTTGGGTCTTCTCTAAGAGGTACAAGGGCATACTGGACTAAATGTTGGGCTGAATTTATTGACATGATTACTCAGATGGCATGTCCATCTATGTTTTTTACTTTGAGTGCAGCTGACACAAAGTAGCCAGAGCTGCATAGCCTCATGCCTGTACCCTCACATTCTCGTTCCTTAAATGAGCATCATATAAAAATTGAAAATGTTATCCAGTACCCTCATATTTTTGCCACATTTATGCACCATGGATTCAATATATTTTGAGAGGAATCTATCCAAAAATATCTTAAAGCTAAAGACTTCTGATACAGGTATGTTTTCTTGAATTTATTTTCTATTCATTGTCAATTTCTTATTAATTTTCTATTTATATTTTTTGTAGTAACTCTGTATTCATTTTTTTTAGATATGAGTGGAAACATAGAGTTTCAGCACATATCCATGGTTTCCTATGGTTGCAAGGAGCTCCTGACATGGAAATAATTTATTGGTCAAATGATTGTGATTTGCAACATGCAAAGAGATTCTTTGACAATTATGTAACTGCATGGATCGTCGCAATATAATGGTTCCAAGAAGTCTCAATGATGAACCTTGCCTATTGAATACTGATTAGATTTTCTCTTGCAATCCTCATAATGATTATGAAGAATTGTTGAACCGTGTCCAAAGGCACACAAAGTGTAGTGTCGATTCTTGTTTACGCAAAAAGGGCACTATTCTCGCTTGTCGGTACAATGCTCCATGGGATCTTTCTGAGGAATCAATATTGTTCATAAAATGATCAAGGAAGAAAAAAATATGACTCGGAAAGAAATGATGATAGGCTCAATGTACATAAAATTGACCTTCTAACAATGTGGCATGCAAATGTTGATTTCCAACCAGTGCTTTCTCGGCATGCTGTCCTGAAATATATTGCTAAATATGCATCAAAAGCAGAGAAAAGGTCTGAAAGTTATCATGATATGTTAACTATAATTTCAAATTATATTGCCTCTGAGGATCATGCTTTATGTTCTTACAGAAGGTTTCTTGCAGAAACAATTTTTGAACGTGACATTGGAGCACAAGAAACATGCCATATGTTGCTTAAGCTACCTCTTGTTGTTTGTAGTCGAAAATTTGTTTCATTAAATGTTGGAAGAAAGGTTTTCAGGAAAATATCAAGGGATGGCATGCAATGTTCATCTGAAAATACTTTTGTTCAACATTATCAGAAGAGGCATTTTTTCCTTGAACATCTATCTTTGATAGAAACAACAAGATCTTGGACATTTGATAGAAAGCGTAAAAAAGATCCCTGGAAGCCTAGAGATGTTCATGCGATTGTTCGAGTCTGACCACGGTTTTATTCTATTCCTAGTGAAGGTTCAGAGGAATTTGAAACCTTTTGCTGGACATAATTTCTCTTGTACAAGCCATTTCGTGACATTTCCGCGGAGATTGGGCTTTCAGCTGAAATTATTGTTGAAAATTGGAGGAATTTTTGATATCGAGCATGGCATGTTGATCGAAATCCATCAATTGTTGAAAATATTGAAGATGGAGAAGATGGTGATTTTGCTAACCAGGAAATGAATCTTGAAGATGATTTTCAAGAGTGGCAACTTTTCTCTCTCTTGGTTCCACCAAGTAATGTCAATGTTTCTGATCTTCACACCCTTGGTCAAAGGGATTTTGATATATCCTTTGACTGGAAAAGTACAACTATTTCTAATGATGTGGCCGAAGAAGCTATTAATTTTATAAGGAATGGAATATCAAGGGGTGATATCGTTGACCTTTCAAATAGAACATTTGCCTCTCCAGATTCATTAGCAGAAAAAAAACGACTTGCTTTTGAAATTGTTTTAAGGCATTTTGCTGAATATGAGATTCGTGAAGCTCTTCTTATGATTGTTCAGGGCACTACAGGCACTGGCAAGTATTTCCTTATCCATTGTATTTCTGAAGCTCTTTCTAATGTGTCAAGTAATGGAAAAAGTCCTTTGCCTCTTCTTGCCCCAACAGGAATAGCTGTTTTTAATATACATGCAAAAGCAATACACTCTTCTCTGAAAATCCCAATTAAAGATATGAAAGCACTACAGGGTCAATCACTAGCAGTATTCCAAGAAGAAATGAGGCATATTCGATATATATTGATTGATGAAATGAGCTTTTTAGGATCAAGGTTATTCATGCAAATAGATCCTCGATTACGAGAAGCATTTCCAGAGAAAAAGAATTGTCCTTTTGGTGGTAGATCCATCGTCCTTGTGGGTGACCTTGGCTAGCTACATCCTATGAGAGATAAGCCTTTGTATGCAGGTAATACAGCAGGGAAAGTCTTATGGAAAAAAATTCAACAATGTTGTCAATCTTGACACAATATTTCGCCAACAAGGGAGCAATGAGAAACAATCTTGTTTTGGTAGAGTCCTCAATAACATAAGAAATGCAGAACCCGTTCTTGATGATTGGGAGTTTCTTATGTCACGGGCTGATATCAGGTTGCATCCTAGAGAAAGGGATTTATTTAATGTAGCAGTTCACATGTTTCCAACAAATAATTTGGTCTCCTTCCATAACAGGCATATGTTGAAATCATTAAATTCTCCAATTTCACGATGTATTGCTGTGAATTAAAGGCGTTCATAAATCAGTGGTGTCGATGATGATCAACTGGACCGTGAAGTTTTGTTGTGTCGTGGCCAACGTGTTATGTTCACATGTAATTTGTGGGTTGAAGCTGGTTTGGTGAATGGTGCACTTGGGTATGTGAAGAAAATATTTTATATGCCTGCCTCTAAGCCACCTGAGCTTCCAATGTTCACAACTGTTATTTTTGATAAGTATGTTGATATTCCGTTTGATGCAAGCAATCCAAACATTGTACCTATCACACCAGTGATAAGAGGAAATCGAAAAAAAATTCCTTTAAAGATGGCATGGGCTCTTACAATTCACAAGTCACAAGGTTTGACTTTAGAACAAGCATCAATTGATATCAGGAATAAAGAGCAGCAAGGCCTGATCTTCACAGCCATATCAAGATTAAAATCAATAGATGGTTTACGCATTGCACCGCCTTTCTCTTATCAGCATTATGCCAAGATGAAAAATAGTGCATATGTTACAATTAAGAAGAAAGAAGAAGAGAGATTCAAGTCCATATCATTATGACATGCAACTATTGATACTTTTAGCTCTTTATAGATTTTTTTTTGAATTTCTTTTATTGTCTTCTTTATTTAATTTTAATATAATAATGCTTATGATATATTAATGAGATGAATACATTAATCAAATTCATAGTAGTATTTTGGAATGTTGTTTACATCATTTTTTCGTGTTGTTTAATTTTCTTATTTTTTTAAAGTGGTTATTGTTATTTTTCTTACAATCAACCATTCAGAGATAAAAAACCAGTTATATGAGCCAATCATTAAAAATCAAGATGGAATTCCATATCACTGTGACATGTAACTAATAGTATTGTGACATATTTATAGAATGTTTTTAATTTTTTTTTATTGTCCTCTCTATTTTCATTTAGTATAATAATTATTTTCATGTATTAATGAAATGAATATATTCATGAGATCCAATATAGTAATATATGAAAAATTTCTTACATCGTTTTTCATATTGTTCAATTTACCTCCTTTTTTTAAGTCACTATTGTTCTTTTGTTTACAATAAACCATTCAGACATATACAACCAGTTATATGAGCCAATCATTAAAAATCAAGATTGAAGTCCATATCCCTATGACATGAAACTAAAAATATTTATTAATGTGGTTTTCTAAATATGTTGTGGTTTGGTTCAATGAAAAAATATTTATATTTGATAATTATATTAAACTAAAATTAATATATACATTGACATTAATTTAAATACAAATATAGAATTACTAACATTATTAATATTTCATTTTAAACATTAAGTTTAAAAATTTGTGATTTCTTGTTGATTATTGTAATAGGGGTCATATCAATCATTTAATTTTATCACTCATTTCATCTTTACAATATGTATATGTAATGAGGTTTATATTATTTCTAATGAGGTTTGTAATGAGGTTTATATCACTCATTTCATGTGTACAATATGTATTTCTAATGATTCTGCTATATTATTTCTAATGAGGCATGTGTGTGTGTGTGTGTGTGTGTTTCTATCACTTTTTGTATTAATTTTTATTTTGTCGTTTTTCCTTTCAAATGCAGATATGGATAGTAATGATGGCATCTATTATAATCAAGCGGTGGAAAATATTTCTAGATTGATCAGTTTTTTTTCTTATCTTCAGAACAAGCTCGATAGAAAACATGGCTTCCATCCTGCTTTTATTGATGAACATCTTCGTGTGCTAGATGAAATGAAAATGAATGTAAAATACTTTTTGCATGTGCAGATGAGGGAGGGTGGGAGAAAAACAAGAAGGGATTGGTTGGAAAGCGTTAAGTATCGTGATCATTATCCTATTGATTTGAATTGGTGTTCCTTTTGTCGTCGGTCTGGTTGTGTTCTCGAAGAGGCTATTTGATAAATGACCTTTGATGGAGAGTTTTGAGTCCATTTTTGTAGTGGGATTTCTTTATGTAAAGACAACAAAAAACATATGTTAATTTCAATGTTATTTTTTTTGTTTCACTAATAGCGGAATTGAATATCACTTTATTTTATTAATTCATTCGGTTTATAATATTAACAATCTATAAGGTTGATTGATCACTTGCGGTTTATCATAATAATAATCATGTGACTTTAAAATTCCTCTCTATTTAAAATATTGGGTCGTATTCTTTATTAAGCTATTGTGCTTTTAATATTGTACCCTTCGCCTTATTGGTCCCTTAGGTTATTAATATTTTTCCCTTGGGTTCACCAATTCCTTGGGTTTATAATATTAAACCCTTGGGTTTATTAGTTCTTTTGGTTTATAATATGAATAATCCCTTAGGTTAATTATTAGTGTTTATTAATTTCTTCAACTTGAGTATTTTTTTATTAATTTTATTGATCCTTCGACTTTATTAATCACTTGAGTTTATTAATAATTTTTGTTTCTAATACTAATTTGTTGGGTTTATAATATTAATAATCCCTTCGGTTTATTGATGTTCTTTTTTTATAATATTAATAGTCCCTTTAGTTTATTGATGTTTTATGTTTATAATATTAATATTTCAATGTATTTGTTGATCCATTGGGTTTATAACATTGATTTCTTAATTTTTCGGATTCTTTCGGTTCGTAATATTATTCCCTTCAATTTATTAAATCCAAATATTGGGGTTTAAATATTAGTCCTAGAGTTTAATACTAATGCATTGTCCAATTAAACATTATGAAAAACACTGAATAAATATGAAAATCAACCATGGGAAACCATTGTTAATTATCATTAGCCATAGTCGATCAATGTCATCCATGATCAAATGTCACATTCTGACAAATATTGTCTCAATATGAAAATCACCCATGGCCAACCATGGTCATAGTTGGTCCAACGTTGCATTGTGACAACAATTGTCTCAATGTTCAAATCAAGCATGGTAAACCATGTTTCTTCCCCTCGGTTTATAATATTAATAATCATTTCACTTTATCAATGATTTTTATTTAAAAAAATGATTCCTAAGATTTATTGATCGTGTGATTTTCTCATTCATTTGCATTTAAAATATTTATTCCTAGCCTTTACTAATCTTTTTTGTTTTTTATATGTATCCCTTGGCCTCGTTGATCTCTTATGTTTTTAATATTTTTTTCCTTGGGTTCCCCAATTCCTTTGGTTTATAATATTAAACCCTTGGGTTTATTAGTTCTTTTGGTTTATAATATGAATAATCCCTTGAGTTAATTATTAATGTTTATTAATTTCTTGAACTTGAGTATTTTTTTATTAATTTTATTGATCCTTCGACTTTATTAATCACTTGCGTTTATTAATAATTTTTGTTTTTAATACTAATTTGTTGGGTTTATAATATTTATAATCCCTTCGGTTTATTGATGTTCTTTTTTTATAATATTAATAGTCTCTTTGCTTTATTAATGTTTTGTGTTTATAATATTAATCTTTCATTGTATTTTTTGATCCATTGGGTTTATAACATTGATTCCTTAATTTTTCGGATTCTTTTGGTTCGTAATATTATTCCCTTCAATTTATGAAATCCAAATATTGGGGTTTAAATATTAGACCTAAAGTTTAATACTAATGCATTGTCCAATTTCACATTATGAAAAACACTCACTCAATATGAAAGTCAACCATGGGAAACCATTGTTAATTAGCGTTAGCCATAGTCGATCAATCTCATCCATGATCAAATGTCACATTCTGACAAATATTGTCTCAATATGAAAATCACCCATGGCCAACCATGGTCATAGTTGGTCCAACGTCGCATTGTGACAACAATTGTCTCAATGTTTAAATCAAGCATGGTAAACCATGTTTATTCCCCTCGATTTATAATATTAATAATCATTTTACTTTATAGATGATTTTTATTTAAAAATTTGATTCCTAAGATTTATTAATCTCTTTATTAATCATGTGAGTTTCTCATTCATTTGCATTTAAAATATTTATTCCTAGCCTTTACTAATCTTTTTTGTTTTTTATATGTATCCCTTCGCCTTGTTGATCTCTTATGTTTTTAATATTTTTCCCTTTGGTTTCCCAATTCCTTTGGTTTATAATATTAAACCCTTGGGTTTATTAGTTCTTTTGGTTTATAATATTAATAATCCCTTCTGTTTAATAATTAGTTGATTTTAAAATTAATATTGATTCTTATGGTTTATTAATTTCTTAGGTTTTTGAATTTAAAATATTTTTTCTTAGGGTTTGTTACTCTCTTCTGTTTTTAATATTGATCCCTTGGCCTTATTAATTCCTTAATTTTTCGGATTCTTTCGGTTCGTAATATTATTCCCTTCAGTTTATTAAATCCAAATATTGGGGTTTAAATATAGTCCTAGAGTTTAATACTAATGCATTGTCCAATTTCACATTATGAAAAACACTCACTCAATATGAAAATCAACCATGGGAAACCATTGTTAATTATTATTAGCCATAGTCGATCAATGTCATCCATAATCGAATGTCACATTCTGAAAAATATTGTCTCAATATGAAAATCGCCCATGGCCAACCATGGTCATAGTTGGTCCAATGTCGCATTGTGACAAGAATTGTCTCAATGTTTAAATCAAACATGGTAAACCATGTTTATTCCCCTCAGTTTATAATATTAATAATCATGTGACGTTATCAATGATTTTTATTTAAAATATTGATTCCTAAGATTTATTAATCTCTTTATTAACCATGTGAGTTTCTCATTCATTTGTATTTAAACTATTTATTCCTAGCCTTTACTATTTTTTTTTGTTTTTTATATGTATCCCTTGGCCTTGTTGATCTCTTATGTTTTTTATATTTTTCCCTTGGGTTCCCCAATTACTTTGGTTTATAATATTAAACCCTTGGGTTTGTTATTTCTTTTGGTTTATAATATTAATAATCCCTTATGTTTATTAATTAGTTGATTTTAAAATATTGATTCTTATGGTGTATTGATTTTTTAGGTTTTTGAATTTAAAATATTTATTCTTAGGGTTTGTTACTCTCTTGTGTTTTTAATATTGATCTCTTGGCCTTATTGATAACTTATGTTTTTAATAATTTTCCCTTGGGTTCACCAATTCCTTTGGTTTATAATATTAAACCCTTGGGTTTATTATTTCTTTTGGTTTATATTATTAATATTCCCTCGGGTTTATTAATCTCTTGAGTTTAAAATATTAAATACTATCGTTTATTAAATTCTTAGGTTTTGGGTTTAAACTATGTTAATTTCAATGTTATTTTTTTGGTTTTACTAATGGTGGAATTTAATATCACTTTAGTTTATTAATTCAATCAGTTTATAATATTAACAATCAGTAAGATTGATTGATCACTTGCGGTTTATCATAATAATAATCATGTGACTTTAAAATTTCTCTCTATTTAAAATATTGGGTTTTATTATTTATTAATCTATTGTGTTTTTAATATTGTTCCCTTCGCCTTATTGGTCCCTTGCGTTATTAATATTTTTCCCTTGGGTTCACCAATTCCTTGGGTTTCTAATATTAAACCCTTGGGTTATTAGTTCTTTTGGTTTATAATATGAATAATACGTTGGTTTAATTATTAGTGTTTATTAATTTCTTTGGTTTTTATATTTTTTTTATTAATTTTATTGATCCTTCGACTTTATTAATCACTTGACTTTATTATAATTTGTATTTCTAATACTATTTTTTTGGGTAATATTTTTCCCTTGGGTTCACCAATTCCTTTGGTTTATAATATTGAGCCCTTGGGTTTATTAGTTCTTTTGGTTTATAATATGAATAATCCCCTGGGTTAATTATTAGTGTCTATTAATTTCTTTAACTGAAGTATTTTTTTATTAATTTTATTGATCCTTTGCCTTATTGGTCCCTTAGGTTATTAATATTTTTCCCTTGGGTTCACCAATTCATTTGGTTTCTAATATTAAGCCCTTGTGTTATTAGTTATTTTGGTTTATAATATGAATAATACGTTGGGTTAATTATTAGTGTTTATTAATTTCTTTGGTTTTTATATTTTTTTTATTAATTTTATTGATCATTCGACTTTATCGATCACTTGAGTTTATTAATAATTTTTATTTCTAATACTATTTTGTTGGGTAATATTTTTCCCTTGGGTGCACCAATTCCTTTGGTTTATAATATTAAACCCTTGGGTTTATTAGTTCTTTTGGTTTATAATATGAATAATCCCTTGGGTTAATTATTAGTTTTTATTAATTTCTTCAACTTGAGTATTTTTTTATTAATTTTATTGATCCTTCGCCTTATTGGTCCCTTAGGTTATTAATATTTTTCCCT